>JBAMHW010000005.1:9103842-9131536 GCA_037177495.1 Rhadinocentrus ornatus | reverse complement strand
AGAGAGAGAGAGAGAGAGAGAGAGAGAGAGAGAGAGAGAGAGAGAGAGAGAGAGAGAGAGAGAGAGAGAGATGCAAAAAATATCGCCCAGTCGAAAATAACTTGATAATGTAACAAAATATTGTGCTGGATTGGGCTTACCACGTGAACTGTGTAGTTTATTAATAAACCCACGTAAGCAGCTCAAGGCGCATTCCTCCCCTCTTGGTTTAAATGAAAGGGGCTTTGGTGATGTTTGAGTTTGAGGGAGGAGTTGCCGTGGTTACAAAGCAAAGGCAGCGTTTTTCCACGGATTTTTTTCCCCCTCTGATAACGGAACAGGTGAATATGCTCTAGCTCCGTACCAGACTGCGCACCTTGGGTCATTTCAAGGTGACATGCAAGTTTTAGGTCCAATTTCTTGAAGATATCTTTATATTATTTGAAGTCAAAGGTGCAGAATCACTGACGTCTTCCTCAAATAACCTACACAGCCTACATTTTTTAAGACATGGGAGATCTGCATGCATGTTTGCTTTTGGGCGAAGTGTTTGAGGTGGCAATAGATGCCTCTCACATCTGTGTGACTATAAACAGCTGCATCTTAGCTTAGGGTTGGGGAAAGTGGAAAACAGCTTCCCAGCTATGTCTTCTTAAAATTCACTTATCTATCTATCAATTCAAGGATGTGTGTGTATATAATATGCTGTATCATCGTCTTTATATAGTCTATATTACAGTTTTACTGTTTTTATTTATGTCATCTTGCCATCAGCAAATTTCAGAAGGGAAAATGTCAGAATGTCAAACGTCTCACTTTAACCTCCATTGTGTAATGCTTATATAAGACCTGCAAGTGTTGTCAAACTGCAAAGCCCAGAAGACTAATCATTCTTTTACTTAGTGATTGAGTTTGATTGCTTCCCAGAGAATCAGTTTTCATTGTAGCCATCGCTGCTGGGCTTCCTCGCCAGTACGTCCCCCATTTTCCACAAGGCCAAAATGCTGCCCAAGCTGTCCAGACAGATTACAATGTGGATTTGATTTGCAGATGAACACATAAGTAAGCTGCATTATTGATCAGATGGTTAGGGATGATATGGCTGGGCTGTAAGGCAGCATTTTTTGCCACTGAACCACCTGTCACTTAGGGCAATTATAGGGGAATAAAACAGGTTATTCTATAGTATTTTCGTTTATTTAGCAAGCATGGTGTGTATAGTGTGAAAATGGTTGTATCGCATTGAAAGTTGTTTTTTTAAATTTAAAACAAATTATTACAATATTCTTGCAGGGTCGTGAACATAACGTGGCATGACGAAGAGACTTTTCAAAGCCAGTGATACAATCTTGAAAACTAATTTTGAAAAGGTTAGCCAATTACAGTTTAATGAAGGTCAAAGAAAATATGCAAAATTTTAAAGAGTATTCTTCGGGGTCCTTTGAAATTGATTATCCTTTTTCAAAATCTGTATTGTGAACCTTGAAACTTAAAGTAAGAAATGTTACACAATCTCTGGGAAGCCCCTTGATTTCAAACAAGCATTTTAGGTGCTTTTCAGTAAAACAGGGCTATTATTTCTAATTTAAAAAGCTAAATCTTGCATAATCAAACTGTAAACTAATTTACAAAACAGTAATTAGCTAATCCCAATCCCCCTCCCCTCTTTCCACATATAAATCGGTTTTGTTGCATAATAACACAGGCAACAACCTTAATCATAGTTCAGATCATGTCCACAGGTTTTTATTTTTTATCTTTACGCACATACTAATGATAAAATGTATGATTAATAATCATGAACAGCACTGTAATAATGAATATCAATTGGTCTCTCAGTTAATTTAAATAGCTGCAGTCGTGCAAAAGAATGCCAGCTGTTTCAGCAATCATGGCCCTACTTTATTCCTTTATCTGTCAAAAAGATGTGTCTGTGTGCATGCATTTCCATCTCGAATCTACAGTTATATGCACCTTAGTCATTGTAATTTCCCTGGTCGATATAAATCAGTCAGTCTAAATTGCTCCAGATGACACAAAAGGACTGTCACAAGTGCTGGCCCATCATTCAATTTCTATGTCTAGCTGTAAGAGCATGTCTGATAAGTACGCATCACCCAGCACATGCAGAATTGGCGGCCCAGCTCTTCAAATTAGATCTATATATGTATATACACAGAATATATATGGGCATGAGATCACATCCAAACTGTCAGCTCTTTTTCAACAATGGTTCCACAGTGCACACGCAAGCCTCTGCTCCACATCACCGACTGCTCTGGATCTGGCTGCATTTCCAGCATAAAAGTGATGACTGGTCACGAGTCATGTGGGTCGGTAGGGGAGGAAGCGGAGTCTGGAGGGGTGATGGTAACAGTTGTTTTGATTTGTCTGAAATCTGTGCTGTGGCAAAAACAACAGAAATTTCCATGCTGGCTCTGCCCTGCAATCGGCCCACCCTCACGTTGGCCTGGCAGCTAAATCCAAGCCTTTGTGTCCCACATAGTTGTATGGATTTGTCAGCAATGGGGCAGGGGCAGAGGGGGGTAAATACAGGGATGATAAGCAAGCAAGTTTTTGTCCAGTGGGGAGGGAAGTGCAAATGACAATGAAACAAGGTTTTAAATCAGATCAAACTCACTAACTTAAAGCTTTTTTTGGTCCCACTGATGAAGAGAGCACAGAAATTACAGAGCACTGAGATTTTTTTAGGAGTCTTGGACTGGATTAGATGTTGATAGCCTCATCCTAGTCTCCTAGTACCTCTAGTAAAGACAAGGAGGCTAGGACCAACCACCGTCCCCTTATGAAAATGCAATCAGCTAAACAAAATGGGCACAGGCTCAAAAATAGTAAATAGTGAAAAAGTTAAAATCTTAAAAGACTGAGTAAATGTATTTCACAAGACTAATAGTCTGCCTTGAGATCATTACAGAAATATGGTTCAAAGATAAAGTGGGAGAGACCATTGTACCTGAAAAAAGGATGAACAAGGAGGATTAGAATATTCATTTTAATAGCATCAGTGTTAAAGAGATTTACCAACTGATAATCCAGAAGCAGGTCTCATCACTAAGTACAGGAGCTTATTAGATAAAACAGACTTAATGAAAATGAGATCTCACTTTTGCTGGTGTGCAGTCAATTAGCATATGTCTCTCCTTCCTCATTTCTGAGTTTTTCCCATATCTGCAACAAAGTGTTTTATGGATTTAGGCATTTATTAATGTGTCCTAAAAATAAATTGCCAATTTTTCTTTAAGCTAAAATTAGCATGCAAACAGTTAACAATAACAATGCCTAGTATACAGCTAACTGAAGCTGAGTGTTTGACCAAAACATTTCAGTAAAAATCAAAGGCAAGGCATGGCAGTGTATATGTAGAGCATTTTACATATAATACAACTCAAAGTGCTTTATATAAAGCATTAAACTAAGTGTTGAAAAATGATTTTTTTTAAACATTTTTACATACAAAAAAAGCAACTGGTGTCTGTTCTTAAGTCGAATGTGTAGCTTCTATTAAATTTAATCATGTTTTGTAGTTCCAACGTTTAAAATCATTAATTTGTATAACATGCACACTCAAAAAAATTATAAGGTGCATAGAATTAAAATATGTAAAACAATTCCCACATAAATCAAGTGAGAAAGAATTTTGTTGAATGAAACTAATATAAATATGCTAGCCCAACTTTATCTATTTGGGTTACAGTTAGTTAATTACCATGATTTAGTCCAACTAGATTTGTAAGGGTTAATATAACAGTAACCAAGGTTTTGACATTTTCTTGTGCCATATAAACTTGTATGATAGGAGTGTGAGGTACTAATAAGTGTATTCATCAGAAATGCAATTTAAATGTTTAGCCCCAGTTGGTGTCAAGTTTGGAAAATCAAAACACAGCACAAACTGGATTTGTTGGATTGTTGAAAAAAAAAAAAAAAAAAAAAAAATCGTACATTTCCAGTAAAATTCCACAGTAAAATACTGTATATACCTTTACTTTATTTTATCTATTTTATGTCCAATGGAAGAAGTATTTGTACTTCCTTCAACTATAGTCCTTAACAACAATAGGCAAGGCAAGGCAGTTTATCTGTTAGGCACATTTCATGTACAGGACAATTCAAAGTGCTTTACATAAAAAGATTAACAGCATTACAAATATTAAGAAGTAGTAAAAGGCAGCAACAAATATCAAGAATAAAATTATAAATTACATTAAAATGATTAAAAGCAAGATAAGTTAAAAAGTTACCATGCAGAATTCATTCATAGGCACATGAAAAAAGAAATGTTTTTAACTTGGATTTAAAAATGTCTACATTTGGTGAAAGTTTAATCTCCACTGGCAGTTTGTTCCACTTGTTTGCAGCATAACAGCTAAATGCTGCTTTTCCATGTTTAGTCTGGACTCTGGTCAGAACTAGTGGACCAGAGTCTTTGGATCTAAGAGCTCTGCTAGGTTTATATTCTCTGAACATATCACAGATGTATTCTAGGCCTTTATCAATAGTCCTCCTCATCATACCTTTTACATTTTGGCATCATTAGACCAAGACAACACCTACATATGTGTCCTACTGTCATGATATTATATCAATTGGTAAGTTATTTGACTACCATATGGGACACCTGAGTTTGAATCCATTATAGGATGTTTAACATCATGGGAATAGACCATATTCAATGGGGCATATATTATCTACTGCCTACCTACTACATGCCATGAAAGTCATACTGGACCCGATAAAATATGATCTGCATGATGCAAGATAGAGAAACACAGATGTGTTGAATGAGTGGTAAAGGTGGACAAAAGCAGGAAGATTTAATGCTTTATGTTAAAGCCAGTTAATAAAGTTTATTGGATTAGAATGTGTCTTGTAATTTTTATTGTAAAATAATGGATTAATAAACAGTAAATTCCTTTTGCAACAGGCAAATCTAATAGAAAGAAAACAACCAATATGAGTAAACTCATCAAACTCCATCTTGGTCTTTTAAGCAACAGTAAAGTAGTACCACTGATTAAGGATGTAGTTTTTCATGAAAAAATATTTGTTTAGTATTACTTAAATTTTTAACTGGTGTAGGATGAATTTATACCAAAGTGGTTTAACTTAAATAAAACATTTGGATTCAATGGAAAGAGAAAAAAACTGATTTGATTGATATTTAACCGATAAATGCCAATCATTTGATTAGGTGGAAATGTGTACCATGATCAAATTGTGTTCATCCAATTATTTTTTTAGTGTTGATGTTAAAAGTATCATTTTAAGGAAGGAGCTGAAATATGCCGTCTGGAACAGGCACCCTTCAAACCTGAGACAACTGGAGCAGTTTGCTTATGAGGAGTGGGCCAAAATACCTGCTGAGAGGTGCAGAAGTCTCATTGACAGGTACAGGAATCATGTAATTGCAGTGATTGCCTCAAAAGGTTGTGCAACAAAATATTAGGTTTAGGGTACCATCATTTTTGTCCAGGCCTGTTTCATGAGTTTATTTTTAAAAATAATTCTGTGGAAGCATGGTTGAAAAGCAATGTCTGACCTTCATTGGTTAAATATCATAGAATTTTTATTTATTATTACTTTTGTCAGATTCAAGTTATTTCTGGGACAATTGTGAGTTTTTCTTTCATTAACCAAATGGTACCAACAATTTTGTCCGCGTGTTTATGTGACTCATGAAACTGGGTAAAATATTTCCACTCAGAGAAGGTGGGACAAAAAACTTTATCCGAAGACCAGTTGGAATTAATAGACCCAGGAAGTGCTGAAACAGGCTAGAAAACCACAAGATACAATAACTCTTCAGTGGGTATTTCTTTTATAAAATGGTCTCTGTCATCGCACAGAACAATAGATGATCCCCAAAACTTGACCAAACCTCATCAGAACATCCTCATGACTCAACAACAGACAGGTTCAGATCCACAGTATTTCTTTAGATGTCAAACAGAAAGAAAGACAAGACATACTGTACAGAGTTTTTTCAATCTATTAGTGAATACTGTTGAACTACACTGCGTATTTTATGTGTATATCTTGGATGAATCTCTCTGCTGAGGTTAAAAGGTTAGCTGAAGCATAAGATCCAATCAATCTTTGTTGACCTTACTGTATTAACTAACACTGGACATCACTATACAAGGACAACTGGTACAAACAGGACAAGAGTCACATTGATTTGTGTTCTCCATTTCTCATTTCACATAATAAAAGCAGGAGGGACAGCATGTCCAGTGTACTCATGACCTTTGGTCACAAACTTGACGTTTAATATTACATGGTTTTAAACCCATGAGCATCTGATCATTGCTGTAAAGCACTACGATTTATTTAGTATGATTATTAAACATTTGAAGCAAATAACCTGAGACTTCTGTTTATTTTCTTTATCTGTTGTTGAAAAATCTGATGTAAAGAGACATAGCATTGATAAAGGATGTGCGCTGCATTATAAGGTTAATCCTTATGTCAACGGCCCCCCAGATGTGCTGACCTGCTTGGTTGCAGAGATGAGCTTTCATGGGAGGAGAGGGTAAGAAGTTAAAAATCATCCCCTGTCTATCTGGTTAAGAACAAGAAGGGAGGATGAAGGACTGAGTATGGGCATAAACCAAAACTGAAAAAAAAGTCAGTCAGTCATGACTGAATGACTGAAAAAAAAGTTAAGAAAAAAAGTTTTATGGGACAATGACATTGGGAAGGCAAAAGCAGAGCTGTAATCCTATTTTAATCACAGTGGATTTATTAAACAGGAGCAGCAGGTTTAAATCTCAGCAGATTACACAGAAGGCCCAAGAAGATGTGGAGAGGGGACGGGTCGGAGAGGCTTGCGTAATCAAGTGGACTTAAGGTGATGTGATACATTTTCTAACCCTTGTCTGGACTGGTGGACAACGGTTAGATGTGAGGGTCTTTCATATAATGTGATCATCATGGATTTATTGATATTTACTTGGATTAATATTGACAAGAGGCTTTTTGAAATGATTACTTTGGGCAAAATTAAGACAGATGTTCCTAATTATGTGTGAGTGTTTGTACCTCAGTATTCCCCAGAACTGGAGCAAATCTTCTTGGCACTTATTTTTAAAGGCCCTGATTCTCATAAAGAATGGGTTAATCCCTAGTCCCTTCACATCTGGGCTTAATCAAATAAGTCCCTTAACAAACCATGTAGTGCCTGCTTCAACCTTGAGAGGTCAACAGCTTTTAAAAGTCTGCAACAGTTTTAATGCTAATGTAAGTTAAAGATTAGACTTTTTGAGTTGCGTTTTTTTTATACATTAAAACTAAATGTTACACACAAGACCTTATGTTGCAGCTTCTTTGTATATGTGTACCTCAATAAAAAATATTTTTTTCCACTTAGTTTCTCTTACTCATGATTCAAGACTATTTTTGTTGTTTCTCACAAAAGCCAAAATCTCTAATATTACTCCTGATTAGTTAACATTTATTTGCTAATGTTTCATTTTAAACAGTTAAACAACACATTCAAGTGCAGTTATTAATATTGCAGAATAATAAGCTTGTTACTGTCAAAAGCTTAGTTTAGTCTAGACAGTCCTGACTCTGAACAGGGTGTTGCCATCTGTTTTTATGCAAATAAAAAGAGATATCTACACCCTGTTCAGAGTCTTGCGTTCCTTGTAAAAAATATATGACAAGCTCCATATGTTGGCCAAGTTACGTCCAATGAACGTTTGTGTCTTAACACTACTTTGATAGGGAGCAATGCTGAGCTATTCTTATCTTTTTATTTTGTGCCATACTGGCCAGCTTGCAGCCAAAATCTTTCACCAATACAAAACATCTGGCACATAATGAATTAAAAAAATCCCATATGGCATAAAATATGGGTTTATGATATTTGCAAATAATTGCATTTTATACAGCATCCCAACTATTCTGGAATTTGGGGGTTTTGTGAGGATGCACAAGTGTGTCATTGGCAGTCTTTTTGATTACTAAGATGTTTGGTAAAAGGGGCACCACATATTTTCCAACATTAATATATGTAATTTAGTTTACTGTCTGTGTTTGTGCCATATAACATCAGTTTTGAATGGTGGATCTGACTCTAATATGTCTCATTTTGTTGAATGCCTGTTAAGGTACTGGGTAGCTCAACTCCAAAGGTCCCTTGGAGCTCCTTGATGCCCAAGGCCCATGTTTGAGTCCTGGCGTGGCCCACGAAACAAGTTCTTGACCAGAAGTGCAAACTAAAAGTAACCAAATCTAGTTTTCTGCATCTATAGTATGTGTTACAGAGGAATGTTTTAATACATTGGTGGTGTCATATTGATTTTTAAGGAGTGATTTTTTAAATAATGGCCAAAAATAAAAGTTTCTTCATAATTCTTTCACCGAATTTAGTGAAATTATTATTCCTGCAAACCTATCTAATGATAAAACTAATATTTTTGTTTAAAGAAGTAGCCCATGCCATCTGCATACATTAACAGATTACTTTCTAATATTGCACAATGAGAAGAGACTTCAAATCCTCTCAAAAATATATTTTCCTTCTCAAGGAGCAAAATGTAAAACTTACAGGAAATTTCCCTCCATTTCTAGCAAACATCTAACATTTAACCTGTCCTAAAGTGTTTTTGTATAGCGAATTAGTTTAATTTAACACAAAAATATCTAGACATTTTATAAAGACACCTCATTATCATTTTTTTTGTTTGCTGTTTCTATAAGAAAAAAACCCCATCAAATTAATTACCATCGATATGCCTGTACGATAATTTAATTTCACATATAAATCCTTTGCAGGACAGACTTCCTTATTGCAATGCCACCTATTGGCTATCTACTACCATCTACTGGTCAGCTTGTTGTATTCATTTTGTGGAAAAAAATGTGCCTCCTCATTTATTAACTCACTTTTTAAAAAAGTCACAGGCTGCATTCAATTTAGATGCTGTCCTTTTGACATTTAACTTTAGTCTGGCAGCATTAGTAACTCCACCTAGTAACAAATAATTGAGTAGTAAAAGTCAAAAGTTCTACAAGTGAAAGAGGCCTATTGCCCCTTGCATAAGATGGCTCACTTATGTGTTATCATGATTGAATTTTGTCATGGAAATTATTTTAACTTGTCAAGCTGAGAAAACAAGGAAAATCTATTAAAATAATATCACACATTTCCTTTTGCTTTTTGGACTCAGCATACCGAGAGAAATTATAAGTCACATTTCTTAATATATGTATCAGACATTGTTTGCTGTAAGGTGCATTTTTAGAGTTTGATGTTCAAATCAAGGTGAATGTTCAAATTTATAATAAATAAATAAATAAATAAAAAAACAGGTAAAAAAGAAGAAAAAAGAGATAACAGAAACAACTGAAGTAACTTAAATGAGCTCTCCTAACCTGATCGTCTGGTATTTAAGCTGTTGAAAATAATTACATAAACAGAGCTGGCTGATGATTTTTTGTGGGAGATAACATTTGTTCAAGCCTCATTTCTACTATTATAACATGTAGTAATTCGTTTCACCAGCATGGAAGTAGAAGAACGCACAGCTGTTTAGTATCCGGCATGCGGGAAGTTGAACCTCTAACACCCGCCTAACTCCTTCCTCTTCCGGTTACGGCGAAAGCAGGTATGGCGGCCCCTGCTTTCCTCTCTATTATTACGAATTTGTAATCAGTTGTAATCCTACGTTTTCGAAGCAACGGTGGCCAAATTCACATAGGCATCCTGACCCAAATGGGTTACGTTTTGAAACAATGTGACAATTATATGACTTTGTGAATTTAGAGAGACCGTGTTTGGTTGCTTCTACAGTGTCAAAAGGCCGCTGTGTACGATACCGAGTAGCTTGCGGTGCCGTCATGGACGCGAAAGCATAATTCAGATAAATTAGATAAAAGCGACCCACACGCAATTTTCTAAATGAATTAAAACTGGTTTATAAATACACGGACTGTTGATAAACGTTAAAATGAATAGTTATCACAAATGCTATTAGCCGGAACGTTAGCGTAATTAGCATGCTAGACCCAGTTAACGTATTAAACTGAAATTTGCCTTATTTACAGCTTCAAGATGGTGCAACGCCTGACTTACCGCCGTAGGTTGTCCTACAACACCGCCTCTAACAAGACCAGGCTGTAAGTGAACTGTTTAGCCACTCATGTTGCATGCTTGGCAAACCTAAATCATCGTTGTCATGAAACTTGTAGCCCAGTTGTGCAAGTCCAACCACACGAGTAATCGTTACTCATTGTCCTGCAGGTCGCGGACACCTGGTAACCGTATTGTCTACCTGTACACCAAGAAGGTTGGCAAAGCCCCCAAATCAGCATGTGGCATCTGTCCAGGAAGGTTGCGTGGAGTAAGTAAACGTGTTTTTTGTTTAAGCACATTGCAAGTCTGCTGTCCCCAGCTAATTGCCGGTGAGGCATGAATCTTTTGCTTCAAGAAAAATTAGTTGATGTGATCCTGGTCTCATTATACTTGTCAGCATTGATATTGAATATTCTTGGGAAAAGTACATTTTTAATTCTCTGAAGAGTAGTGATACGACACAAAGTGTGCAAGATGTTTCAGAAAGTTGGGGTAAGGCAACTAAAGACTGGAAGAATTTAGCTAATTAGCAGATGTCAGATTGAGGTGAAGAAGAAAACTGATGAGGTCTAATGAATCCCAATTTTATATTATTTTAACATCATTTTAATCTGACGAGTCAGAGTTCCTCACTGCAGTCTTAAAACCTTGATCTGTGATATGCACCTAATGTATATGTTAATGATTATGCATTTTACTGCAAAAAAATTTAAGTGGTCAATATTTGAATAATTCAATAAATAAATCTAGTCATTGATTTTAAAGGAGTGTGATGGCAGCTCCACTTCACATTTTTAAGCATGTGAGAGCAACATGTGCCACATTTAAGACTAGTAAGTCCTTGTTTATGTCTCCAAGAGGCTGACAAAGTCCCTAACAAATCTTTGCATTCTGTTAACATTTCACACAGCACCTCTGCTTACTTGGAGTTGAAGATTTGTAGAGCAAATTGTTTAACATAAGGAAAATTTAAAAAAATTTCTTGTTAAATGTAGCATAAATTTGATTGTATTTGCGCCATGATTACATTCCCAACCCACTTTCATCCCATGCTCATGTTCTTTACTAGATGTTGTATAATGTTGCATTTCAATGCTTGAGATGTATTAATTTGTAGCTGTTCACCAATGTAGTTTGTTTGAATACAGGAAGGAGTTTTAAAGTTAGCAAAGAACAAGTTTGTTACTTGAATTATTCACTAATATGCTTGTTGGAAACAATATTGCTTGCAAGAATAACTATAATGATCTAGATGCGATCAACATTGTAATATGTACTTCTAAAATAAGTAGAAAACAAGTGAATGAAGTTTAGATTGGGTGTATAATTCTAATTAGATATGCATTTGGACATTTATTTGAATAAAACCCTACAATATTTAGCATGTTTGTGACACTGGAAAAAGAATGGTTCAAATCAGATTTTTAAACTGCATTTGAACATGTTACCCAGCCATAATTGCACTTAATTAGTGTTCCTAAAACTGAACTTGTGCTCCAAGAATGCAGCTTTCCTGGATGTACTCCACTAGACTCAAAAGGTCCTGGGAGTTTTACATATACTTCACAGATTCCTCTGTTTGTGAACATGGTCATGTGTTTTCTTTCATTCACGTGTTTTGTGTTTGTTTTGTCAGAAAGCTAAATATGTCAGAAATTGACAAGTATGGTAAAAGATGACCATGTCAACCCATAGTTGAATAAAGCATCTCTAGTCTTGCTGTGCTCAAATAAAGTCCTGTACAACATGTGGGAAAGTTTTCATCGTGTAATGTTTTGAAACAGATGGTGTGTGAGTAGCGTAGTTGCATGTTACCTTTTTTTTTAATAGAGCAGCCTGTGATCCAGAACTTGGTCATGGCTCAAATTGATTTAAACACGTTGGGGTTAAGTTTTTTTTTGGAAAGTGCTGGGGAGCTGTCATAGTGCTGCTGTGATAATGCTGACCCCGTTGACAATTTTTGGTCTGTGTGTGCATTTACAGATTCGCGCTGTTAGACCTCAGGTTCTGATGAGGCTCTCCAAAACCAAGAAGCACGTTAGCAGGGCCTACGGAGGATCCATGTGCGCCAAGTGTGTGCGTGACAGGTAAAAGAGGCTTTTTACATAGTCTTTTTTTGCTTTAGTCTGGAATGATTTAACATTAAATTGTGCAACATTTAGGACCGTGTTTTGACAGGAATGTAGTTTTATAATAAGAATTGTAAGCAGAAATTTTACCCAAAAAATGCCATTTTGCTCCATTTACCCCATTTACTTATTTAAGCCACTGTAGTTTTAGAATGAACAGGCTGAAAAGGTATATGTAATGTACATTTTCCGACGGAAAGTACTGCAATAGAAAGGAAATTTGATTTCACATGTCTAATACTTTTCTAAAGCTTCTCTCTTGCTTTTTTCTTAGGATCAAGCGTGCTTTCCTGATTGAGGAGCAGAAGATTGTGGTCAAGGTGCTCAAGGCACAGGCACAGAGCCAGAAATTGAAGTGAAATGTGTATTTGTATTGCCACAATAAAAAATAACATGTTTCCTTGTGTTTGTGTTGTTGTTTTTTTGGTCTATATAATCCACAAAGGTGTAAATGTGATTAATTTTGTTACGATTAAAGCATATCTGTAAAATTTTATTTTATAATTTAATTCTTTAAGGTAAATTATTTTATCTACAATTGAAGTTTTAGAAGAAATGGCCTAAAAGATGACTTGTTTAATGATTTGTTTTCCTACTCCAGTCTAATTCAGATTGAATGACCTCATCAAGGTCTGTTTTATATCAAGTTCTCTCAAATAATGAGACTGATGTAGATCACCAGGAGAGATGGAGTACAACTTAATTACTAGTAATATATTATTTAATAATATCCGTATCAAATGTAATCATTGGATAATGATACATTTCAAGTTTTATATTTTAAGTAAAATTAGTGGTACTGGCTAAATGCAGTACCCAAATAGTTTAGCAAATGTATTTAGGGTTCAGGTGTTTCAGTCAGGCAATGCAATGTTTCTGGTAGTGTGAATCTACGTCATGATACTAAGATGACAGGAAAAGTAAAATTACTTAAAAAAAAAAAAAAAAAACTATAGATAAACGGATAGATTTTCTCGGGTGTGTGTTTTAAATCCCCAGTTCGTCTGACCCCACATTAAATAAAATAAAAATGACAAAAAGTAAAAACTTAAAGATGGTAGTAGAGTAGAAAAAAGTACTTCCGGGACACGTCAACAAAGCTGACGCGCAGGCGCACCACAGGCCGCGGCAGCATCTCCATCGCTGTAGGAGCAGATATTTGTTCACACTATGGAGACTTTATACAGTATTCCGTTTACAGTACTGGAATGTCCGAATATAAAACTGAAGAAACCGTCATGGCTGCACATGCCGTCGGCTATGACTGTGTACGCGGTTGTTATCGTGTCCTACTTTCTCATCACAGGAGGTAAATGAAGCTGCTAAGCTAACGTTAGAGCAGAAACTATTTAGCCTTTGCTAAATGTCTGTTGTAAAAGCATGCCAATTAATAGCAATACTTCTGTTTGTGTCGTTAATAACTATCACGTTCTGACTTTGGCTATTTATTCAAGCATGCCTTTTAGTTTCCGTGAGAAATAGGTGGGAAGCAAACTTTCTAGTTTAAGTGAGGCTATGTGTAGCTTGCTTTACCATAAACAGGAATATGGCCTTTTGTAGTTTTGTTTGTTAGTGAACAATATAAGCAACGCGTTTTATAAGCGACCCCACTTTCTTCTCTTTATTTCGTATCTAAGGCTTGCAGAATGACTCGTATAGGCCATGCAGTTTACTAATAATCGGGATTTTATTAATAAAGTTGGTTATTCTTATTTGTACCCCCCTCCATCCACAGGTATTATCTATGATGTTATTGTAGAGCCACCAAGTGTGGGTTCAATGACTGATGAGCATGGACACCAGCGGCCAGTTGCCTTTTTGGCATACAGGTATTGATCATATTTCTCCAAGCACAATCAACTACATGAAAAATGGTGAGAAAAATAATCCACTTCTAGCTAAGCAGAAACATTTGTTTTTTAGAGTAAATGGGCAGTACATTATGGAAGGACTGGCCTCCAGTTTTCTCTTCACAATGGGTGGCCTCGGCTTCATAATCCTGGATCGCTCCAATGCACCAAACATTCCCAAACTTAATCGCTTCCTGTTGCTCTTCATTGGGTTTGTCAGCGTTCTACTCAGCTTCTTCATGGCCAGAGTATTCATGCGCATGAAGCTGCCGTAAGTAACTGTGTTTCCTACAGTATTAATCCAGATTCAGTTTGTGTCTGTCTTTCATTAATGTATAACAGACTATGATTATACTACTTTAAGCTATCAGGTGGTTGTAATGGTTGTCACAACTTGTATTAATTTGACTTTTGTCTTTTCAGAGGATACCTCATGGGCTAAGGATACAGAAGGTTAATTCAACCAACAGAATTGTACGGACAGAGGATATTAAATACATTTGGAATCCTACATGCAGTTGAATTCAGGTTCATGGATAGCAATTAACTCATCAGATTAAATACCATTAATGACGGAAAGCACTGACCTTGTTTAAGATAGATGGCCACACTGCTCTGACAGTCACACTGGCTGCATCTCTTCAGTGTTTAGTGACTTCCTTCCCTCTCTTTCTCAAATGTCTTTGTATTGGTGCAACAAAAGGTCATCAGCAGATCTCTTGAATTTGGCACAAATGCATCTTGTCCATTTTTACCATAATGCGTTAGTAGTACTATTACCAATTCTGTCATGTTTCTTTGTTATAATTAGCAATTCGTATTATTACTGGGTAAAATTTGTAATGGGAGAAGAAAAGGAAGTAACTGAGCACCAATTTAGATGGAGCCATTGTTATAAACAAGATTAGCACTGTGTGAGTCATTGTCTGAATAATGTTTAAGTTGCTGGTTTTTATATGGAAACGTTAAAAGCCTTGAACTTATAAAAGTGTTGTTTTTTTTTGTTTGTTTGTTTTTTTTTGTCCAAGGCTGTGGAATAAAACTTTAATTTCACACATCCTTGAATTTGTCTTGCGTGTCTTTTTTTTAAATAACTTTATACTTAAAAACAACAAGGGTCTGGGGATCATTTTTAGTGCCCTTTCAGGGTTGTTTTTTTGTTTATAAATATAATTCACAAGGGCAAGATAAAATTGAACTCAATAGTTATGTGGCATAAGACTCAGATTGTGTCAATGTGGAAACTAACCTGAAATCCACCTATGGTCTGTTTACATTTAAGCTGTGAGATGTAGAGTATGTCCCTATTTCCTCCACAAGAAGGCGCTATCACACTGCCAGGTTATGTTCTGTTTGTAAATTACTGAATTTACTCATGTTTATCCAGTAAGAGAATTGAGTTGTCACTGTTCTAGACAATCTTTCAGACATATAAGATCACATCAGTTTTTCTTTAAGATTGTTGTTTTATATTGCTTAATTCACAAAGAAATTGTCAAGGGTAAGAAAATAAGCATCTGTTTATAACCATATAATAAAACAAGTATTTAAAAGTTATATGGTCATCTTATCTACTGAGTTCAAGCAGCTAAAAGAAGTGTAGTTGATCTTGTTGGGCCGGTTGTTCACAAAATTTAATCCGGACAAAAACTATCCGGATTTGGGAATCCCATATTTCAGGATGGAGTATAAATAAAAAATAAACATTAGCATATGCACTGACTAAAAAGATACTATTATTTTGTAAAAGCCGAGGTTTTACAGCAATTTCCTCCTTAAAATCCGCCTTGTAATCCTACCTCTGTTGGAATCAGGATAATCCTGTTTTCTTGAATCAAAGTTATCCAGACCCTACTCAAAAGTTTTGAACAACACAAACCGAGGGTTTTATTCGGATAACAACCAGAATTGGATTATGTGATCCAATCCGATTTCGTAATCCTTCTTTTCTCTTTGAACAATCCCTTTTCAAGATTTGATTCAGTCCAATAACCGAATATCAATCAGATTACATTTGAACCGGCCCGTTGTTCTCCCTTTGCCTGCTCAACTCTTTGATTTTTTTGTTTTCTTTCTTTACCTCTTTAAAAGTCTGGAAATCATCCACAATCATTAGTCAGTCCTATAGAACTCTCATTTCACTTCAGATAAATTTCCCTCACCTGTGAATACACTGTTTTCATCTTCTCCAGCAGTCTCCACCAAAATCCCTTCCCTTCTGTGCGAACATCCCCAGCCCCAGAAATGTTGGCTCTATCACTCAGTAAATCCCTCATAATTTCCAATATGAAACAGGACTGAAGAAACCCACCAAGTTTCATTGAAGTACCACCAACTATTAAGAAAGTTGAAACTAAAAGAAGTCTTCAGTCTCTTTTGTGACAATGTCCTGGGCAAGACAGGCAGCAGCTCTGTCAGACACACACATAATTTACTAATAACTATACATACTGAAAGGTTTTGAACATTACAGAGAGAGTCTTGTTTTTATCAAGTTTTCTTGCCTAAGAGGACTTTTTTTTATGCCTTTCATGAGTACATTTTTAATTTACTGCACAAAAATGGGATGGCCACTTTCTACATTAACTTCTCTTAGCATACAATAACAGATTGGGGTCTGCGTGACACATGGGAACATTGGTAAATAATTAAAGACTTGTCAAGCAATGTCCATGTTTGGTTGAAGCAGGGGAAAGTAAAAGTACAGTGCAGGTATGTACGCAGTCATATTTTAATTTTGTGTTCCCATAATTTTCTCAGAACTAAATTCACTTTGAGACACCACTCTATCTTCAGACAGGATTGGTTTATTAAAGAGGAATTTAATGGAAACAAGGGAATGTTGATAAAACAAAAGTTAAATTAATGCAACATATTAGCTTGCTAAACAGAGTCTGAAATAAAATAAAATTACAGTAACATTAACATTAATGTTATTCTACTCCAAAAGAGACTTCATTGTAATTTAAAGAACAAAACATCTGAGAATACAGTGAATACTCATTAGTACATAGTAATAGTGTTAAAACATTTCAAATTACACCAAAGCATCCACCAATTTTGACATAGATAAAGTATTTGATTTCGAAAATCAGACATATTTTCTGTTAAAGATTAAGTTTATTGTCAAATTTGTTCAAAGGCAGCTTTATGTCTTGAGGCATTTGGTTTGTTGAGGAACTCCTTGACTGCGCCCTTTGCTGTGTACTGAACTACTGTGATACTGGTGTCCATTTTCATCAGTCGACAGCTTGAGATAACATTATAAATAAATGATGCAAAAGTTAAAGTCAGTAACACTAAAGCAAAGTAGTTGAAACTTAACACTTACCTTTCTTTTTCTGCCTTCATCTTTTAAATTTAGTGCATCATGCATGTTCAAGCCCAAAGCTTCCTCCAGCTCTGGAAGCAAATGCAATAAAGCACATGACTTACAGCTCTTTAGATACGACTCCACCACACACCAAGTTCCTTTGGAGTAATGCAAGAGCCGTCTGTGAAAGCAGCTCGGAGACAGAGACCACATACCTGTAAGGATGAGGTCAATCTTCTCCACAACCAGGTCAGCGTCCTCCGTAGTGAAACACAGTGGAGGTTTAAATTTCAGTACATTACGATGAGGTCCGTCAGCACTAAGAAGGATGTGCTGCTCCTTTAACCTGAGACAAAATATCCATTACTTTGTACTTTATAGTGATTTAAACATTTTGATTTAGATGTCGGGCAAACCGCATAGGATATTTTCAAAATAAAAGTAATAATATGCTCTCCTTTATGTTAAAAATCTGACATAATGTGCAACAGCAGGGAGCCTGGTGCTTATAGTTAGGCCTGAATTTGTCAAACCACAACAAACTATCAATTAAAATATGAACCTTAAAATAAAACCTATTATCTTTAGAAACAAACAAAAATAATTGAGTTTTTTTAGATGATCTCTTACTCATAGTTAACAGCTTGCTGGCATCAGGCATTTTTCCCAAGTCACTAAATATAGCTGACATTAAGCCACTCCGAAAGAAAAGGACTCTATAACGAACAACTATAGACCTGTCTCTAACCTCTCTTTTATATCCAAGATTATTGAGAAAGTTGTATTTCACCAGCTTAATGACTTTTTAAATGAAAGCAGAAATCTTCAATAAATTTCATTCCGGTTTCTGACCTCATCACAGCTCTGAAACAGCTCTGGTCCAAATGTTAAATGACAGGTTGAACACTGATTCTGGTCAAGTATCAGTCCTGGTTCTGCTGGATCTAAGTGCTGCGTTTGATACTGTAGATCAGTGATTCCCAACAGGGAAGCAGGGAGACATCTCAGACCTGCAAGATAGTGGTCCTTAAGGACCAGGGTTGGGAATCACTGCTGTAGATCACAGAATCCTGTTGCACAGGCTGGAAAACTAGGTTGGACTTTCTGGAGCGGTCCTTAACTGGTTCAAGATCTATTTAGAAGATGTTATTTTGTTACGATCAGCAGCTATGAATCTGAGCAAATGGCCATGACTTGTGGGGTCCCCCAGGGGTCAGTCCTTGGACCTCTTCTTGTCAACTTGTATATGCTCCCTTTTGGTCAAATATTACAGAACTTTAGCATTAATTATCACAGTTATGCAGAAGATACACAACTTTGTGTGTCTTTGTCATCAGATAACTGCAGCCCAGCAGACTTACTGTGTCAGTGTTTAGAACAAATTAACACTTGGATGAGGGACAGTTTTCTACAACAAATGAAGACAAAACTGAGATTATTCTGTTTGATAGCAAAATGAAGAGGTTCAGCATTGGCAAACACCTGGACACTCTTAAAATCACTGACCAAGTTCGTAACCTTGCAGTGTTGATAGACTCAGATCTGACGTTCAGCAGCCTCATCAAAGCTGTCACTAAGACAGCTTTTTACCAGCTCAGAAAAATTAACAGAGTTAAAGTTAAAGTTTAGTCTCCCAGAAAGACCAGGAGAAACTCATCCATGCATTCATCTCTAGTAGGCTGGATTACTGTAATGGTCTTTTAACAGGACTTCCCAAAAGAGCATAAAACATCTGCAGCTCGTCCAGAACGCTGCTGCTAGAGATTTAACCAGGACTAAGAGATCACACACACACAAAAAAAATACACAAACAACAAAAGGAAAAATTATGTCTAGCCTACAGTGCTGTAAATAAAGTTTCACTTTCACATAAAGTAACACTTTCTCTGGTCGCTGTCGTCACCCTCCCTCATTAATATATGGTGTTCTTAACTTATTTAGACAATTTAACAGACTATTGTGCTCACTCAATGAAATCATTCTGACATGTTTTGGAGAAAACAACCATTAGACTGAGAACCAAGCAATCAGTTTAGATCAGCAAGATCTATTTATTTGGAAAATTGCAACTGTAAAACCCTAGCCTACAAATCTCAGAACGGTTTAGGCCCAGAATAAATCTGTAATGTGTTCAGAGAACAAAAACCTAGCATGCTCTCAGGCCCAAAGACTCTGCTCAACTACTCCAGACCAGAGTCGAGACTAAACATGGAGAAGCAGCATTTAGCTGTTATGCTGTAAACAAGTGGAACAAACTGCCAGTGAAGACACTTTTAAATCCAGGTTAAAAACATTTCTTTTCTCAGGTACCTATACATAAAAGCTGCATGCTAACTTTTAACTTATCTTGCATTTAATTTTTTTAATGTAACTTATGATTTTATCGTAATTTTGCTATTTGTTGCCTCTTTTTACTACTTCTAACAGCTTTCTTTGCATCATCTGAAATGCTTTTAATGTTGTATGTGAAGCATTTCCTGTACATAGAGTTTACTATACAAATAAACTTGCCTTGCTTGGAAATACTTTTGTGAATAACTCTAATTCTTCGGTTTTGTGTAATGATTAAGACTTAAGTCATGCACCATAGCAGCATTGTTGTGAATGAATGCACTGAAATGTCAGTGGAAGATCTAATCATGTGAATATGAACTTTAAAGTTCAGAGAAGTAGAGAAGAGGTGAACTCTGTTTTCTGTTAACTTAAGAAGGCATAATGTGCAGTTGCTGAGATTTTTGTGTGCTATGAGATTAGGAAAAGAGACAACTGCAGAGAATGGTATAGAGTTGTCACACTTAAACTTACTTATATATGACTTCTTGAGCCTCTGCTGTAGCCGGAGTGAGTTTCACCCTGTCTCTCACAAGCTCCACCCCAACAAAGAGACCACAACCCCTGCAAAATGTGACACCACTTGATTTAAGATTCCTTCACATTTTTTTTGCTAGCTGTTTTTCAAATGTTGGACAAGTGATTTATTCAGAAATTGTTCTCAATCAAGCTCTTCATACTGTAATCTGTCATTCAGTCAAAAGTGTTAAGATTTCAATGAGATAATTCCAAGTTAACCCCACCAATAAATGTAAAAGATTTCCTTTAAAACTGTCCTATGGAGCCCCTGAAGCCAAATATGGTTTTTGTTGTTATTATTGTTGCTTTTTGTCAACTCTCAAAAGATAAGGAATATAATTTCAACAGAGCTTAGGGGATTCATACCTCCCCTAAAGGGCCTAGCCCCACATGTCAGATTGGATCTTTTTTTTTTTGGCTCGTTTTTAAATTACTCTTTTTTCCCTGTGAGGCATTCTGTGGACCAAAAGTAGGTGCATACATAATTATTTTGAAGATATTAATGTGATTAAATATAGAAATTAATAAATAACTCACTAATATTTAATTTGGTTATCAATTTATTTATTTAGTTCTCTATTTTTAAATTAATTTATCATTTAGTCATTTTACTTATTTCAAACTTATTCAGATATTTCTATATGTATTTATTTCCACATTGATCTAAGTATTTCAACATTTATTAGTTTATTAATGTTTTTATCACTTTGACTATTTCTACTTGCTGCATTGTAAAAAGACAAAAATTTCCAACCACATTCTAATGCAGAATTTATCACTTTGGAGAAGTTTCCGTTTGGCTCTACCAATCCTACTTTATAGCTACGAGGGCAAAAAATGTAAAAAATAAGCACATGTAGAATTAGAGTAAATTAGAAAATAAATAGTTATATACATAAAGTAATGTAGATTCTACAGATTTTAAAATTAAATGAAAAATAGATAAGACAGTATAATATACAGTAAAAAACAACAACAACTAGAAAGTCATTTCAATGTGTTTTTTTCATATACTTGAGGTTATTGTTATTTAATAATTAGTTTCTGATTATGGCATTTTTGGCCCTCCATATACCACCACATTTAAGAAAGAGCTCATGCTATTGTTTAAATCATTAAACCAAATAAATCACCAAAGTGCTACAAGTGGAGCCAATGATTAAATGAGATCCACCACTGTTGACTGTCTGTCTTTAAAGAACGCTGATGACTACAAAACTTTGTATTTTAGCCAACCATAAACAAATCATGGAAAGGTGTTTTTTTTATGATTGTAAATCCATTAATAATGGATGAATCCCACTGCCTTGGAAGAAGACACTTTAAGTTGAGTGTATGTTTAGAATTAATGTCATCCAAATCCAGTAAAAAACTAATCAAATGTAACCCTGACAACCTTATAAATAAAAAAATCACAACAAAATGAAAAAGTATTTGAAGTACTTTAGGATACTACAGTCATCTGATTTTCTGTAAAGAAAATCCCTGAAATGGTGTGGCAGGGTTGGGTGAGATGGTCCAGGATAATCCAAAAGTTAAACTGCAGGCACAAGCTTGAGGTAAATATGTCACCACACAACTGTTTAACTGATTATACTTTTACTTTTTTAACAACCTTCAAGCAAACATGTTTGATTGTGAAGTCACTGTCTCAAATATCGATCTGTTTTTTAAACAGACTGGTATTAAAAACTGTGGATCGGGTTCACAAAGTGTGGATGTAATGTTAATGTGTTGACTCACCTGATGTCTCCAACAAGCAGGTGCTTCTCTTTCTGCTTCTCCAGCTGACTGGTGAGATATCGGCCCACACGCAGTGCGTTACCCTGAAGATCCTCTTTTGCAATCACATCCAGGACAGCCAGACCAATGGCACATGACACTGGGTTACCTCCAAACTGTAAAAATGCATATGCAACACACAGAAGAAAGATTACAGCAGGAAAAACATCCCACCTTATATTACACAGGAAATCTGCTAGTTGGAAGACAGGCCAATGAAAACCTTTTTCTGTTTTTCACATAAAGTCACAAAGAAAAGACAATCAACACTGATTTATTTTTCATTGCTTTTCCTTGCAGTAGACAAGGAAAAATAATTCATAGAGCTCACTCAGCTGCTATGTTTTCAGTGGGTAATATATTTGAGGTTACAGGGAAAATACTTTAAAGGAAACTGTACTCTGAGACTTTCAATGGACAAACAGAGCAGGTTTTCTCAGTAATGTGAAAAACAGATGTGGTGATATGCTTGGCAAATATGGCAAAGAACATAATGTCAAGGATAAGTTCAGGTCAATGCCATTTCTGCTTGGGAAGCAAAGATAGTAATTTGCTCCTTGTAATCTGACTAGGCAATTTTATGGTGATCTTATCAACCAAATAATTATCTATTATCCATTTTTGCTGAAAGATTTGACACAAAACTGGTTATTGCTTTTGTCATTTCTTCATCCTGCACAATCCTCTTACTGTATTGAAGTACTCCATTCCTGTAGACATGAAGGCCTCTGCTACTTCTCTGGTTGTGACAACACATGACATAGGGTGGCCATTGCCAATGGGCTTTCCCATTGTGACAATGTCAGGCACAAAGTCCTCTCCCTGAAGCTGGAAGGCCCAGAAGTTAGAGCCGACACGGCCAAAGCCCACCTGGACTTCATCTGCAATGAAAAGGCCACCTGCCTCATGGATGTGCCTGTTGACAGGCAGATACATTCATCAGTGTTGAATTAGACTCAGGGTGTCAGGCAAACATCCTTTACAAACAAACAAACAAACAAACAAACAAACAAACAAAAAAACAAGGGGCCACCATAACTCACAGTGTGAGCATAAATGGATCTTTTGGGTACATACTTGGCCACTTGCTGGAAGTAACCCACAGGGGGGATGACCTGCCCACCACAGCTCTGCAAGGACTCGGCAATAAAAGCAGCAATCTACACAAGAGAAAATAACATATCAGTTCAATAGATCTGCAGCTAGACTGATATCCAGAGGTGTCCCGGCATCTTTGAACTCATGTTACTCCCTCTTTCATAAGTGCATTGTTTCAATTTTCACTTGACAGGGCAAAACGAGAATGAGGCAAATTACAGGGTGAGGAGTCAGGCAAAGTTACTGTAGGTCATCCGGTGCAAAAGGAACACTTCTTTACAATGTACCTGACAAACGCACATAGCAAAATGTTGGCCAGCAATTAACAGACAAGAGGTGCTTACACATTCACCCCCAAGGAGAATTTTAATAGGAAAGTATATATATATATATATATGTGTGTGTGTGTGTGTGTGTGTATGTATAAAATGCACTTGCACAAATTTTTAATATTCAAGTACTTATTGCACAACATAGGCAACTAATGTCAGAAAATTAATGTGTTTGTGTCATTCCTCAGCACTGTGTTCACATTTTGAAAAAAATCTGTACCTTTCCTCCTTTCTTGTGGACTTTGTCTATTATTTCTTTGACTGCATCTGCATATACTTTGGCTGGATCAGGGTGGTCCGCTCGGTACTTCCCTCTGTACACATCTGGGCTGGGAGCCTGTAGGCAATCCAAAGTAAAAAAGTTATTTTTGATGTTTTGTAATTTTAAAATAACAATAAAAATAATTTTTAAAAAAAACACAATGAATCAAGATAATGTTTTAATTTTTGTGATATTTCCAATTTTATGTAGACTTTTATATTCCACAAACATACCAGGTCTTAAAATTAGGCAAAGACAAGCTGGTCTGGAGCTTTTGGGTGTTTGTTTTTACAATTCCAATGAGAGACTAGCATTAATCTTTGAGAATCAATCATTATTGTCCATCAAACTGGGAATAGGTAAAACCCGTTTCTAAACTATTTGGAGTCCCTACCTCTCTAGAAAGATTGTTCAGTGTAAAATATTCAATACAGCTGTCAATCTTCCAAGAAGAGGAAGTTCACACTTATGTCAGACTGTTCAAAGTTCTGAGAAACTTAAAAAAAAAAAAAAAAAACTCAGAAAATGTTTTAAGTAAGGTTTGTTTTTAATGCTCGTTGAAAGGAAGCCTTTTCTCTGCCATGTGGTTTGTAAAACAGGTTTCCTGTCTTAGTGTGTGTAGAGTGGTATCTATAAAAGCCCTTTTACACAAGGGCAAACATATTAAATTAATTAAGTTAAGGTTACTGTTTTTAACCAAAGAGTCAAAACAAGACATTTTCATTCTTTGGGGTCTATAGACTGTGGCATTTCCTATTGTTTTTGTAGACCAAGCAATAAATAAATTGTACATGTGTGGTAGAATTATGATGTGCTTCCAATATGTCAAAAAGCCACTAATGACAGGCTTTGTGGCTGCATGTGGGTGCACATTTTAGTAATTTAATTCAGGTCATACAAATCCTGTTTTATCCCCAAAAATTTAAAGTGTGTTAAAATAGTGCCTGCTTGGTATTCTAAAGTAAGAAGTAAAGTTTTTTCCACTTAGTACTTACGATTTAACTGTTTGGCCAGTAATTACATGTTTCTTGCCTAACTTTCTTTTCTTCCATTTGCTTTTGTTGTGCCCAGATAAATCTACATAAAGCAGTAGCTGAAGACTTTTCTTCTGTCTCATTGTTTCTGTCCTACCCTCACACGTGCATGCTGTACACTCAGCAGCCTGCCAAAACTCAGTAGACCAACTTGAGTCATGGTGTTTTAATAGTGTGCAGACAGGCGGGTGAGAAGAGAAAAAAAAACACTCACCACATGGACAAATTGCTTCTGTTCAGCATCTGACAGCTGGTGGAACTTATACGGACTGATGTCAATTAGCGATGAGACGTGACCATGGTACGCACTACAAACACAAAAAATACAAAGGCAAGCGGATCACAGTGGCACTTTTCTCAACGAGAACATCATGTGGGCTATTCCAGACAGCTATTTCCATTTTACAGTAGGATTTATTTAAAAATATGACTTAATAAAAGAATATTATGTCAATATCACTCATATACTGTAATTCTTACTTTTCCAGCGTGATGATATCTTTGTGGCCTGAGTACTGCCATGCTAATCGAAGGGCCAGGTCATTGGCTTCAGAGCTGAAGGGACAAGGGTTACAATTAGTTACTAAGTCACCACAAAATACACAGATGAAACCATGGATATCACTTGGACGTCATATGCAGTTTGTTGTTTCAGTTCCCACTGTAAGGGCTGGCAAGGCCGACATCGTTTTATTTATGGTAAATAAATAAAAAGTCGACACTTAATTGTGCTTGTAAATTTGTGAAATGCATTTTAATAAATAGGTTATTAATGTATTTCTCTCCCTGTCATTATAAGAATTGACACCAACCTATGCTAATAAGAAAAGATCTGCATATTTAAAAATAAGCAAGTATTTGAAAGACAGTGTTTTGATATTTTGGGCTCTTGTGTGCATATTTTCCACTCAAATTGGGATGACAAACTACCTTCAAGTTAAAAGTGCACTTTTAAAAGTGCACCATGATACAGTCCCTAACAATACCTCTTTTTTTTTCTTTTTTTTTGATCTGGCTTATTACCTCTCTCAGGACTGATAAAAACTGTCTGGAATAAAGTATATATGGATCATTATCTACAACATAATTGCTCTTGCTCAGATAATTCCTGCAGACGTTGCAGTGCTGTAGGAAGTGATGTAAATAAGTAACCATGCTGTCGTGAAACAGGTTGATAAATTGGAATTTCAAGATGCTGCTAATGCTGAATGTATATGATCATGTTTCATTTCACCTAAGTGAAAAAACTGAGAGTGATAATCAATTGTAAAAACACAAACCATGAATATCATTAAAATTGATTCACTGTAATGAAGGTATATATCCCTCAAAAACATTTGTTTTTTTTCAATCTTTGTGTTTCATGGAAATTTGCTGGAGACAGGGTTAGTTAATCCAGGGGTGTCCAGATCCGGTCGTCGAGGGCTGCAATCCAGCAGGTTTTAGATGTCTCCCTGATCAAACACACCTGATCCAAATTAAGTGGCTTTCCTCAACAGCTTGTTGTCAAGTTCCGCCCAAGCATGTTGACCCATTAAGCTAATTCAGGCTGATTCAGCTGAGCTGCAGTAGGAAAGATCCAAAACCTGCACAACAGAGGCCCTCTAGGACCAACTTTGTACTCTCCTGACACCCATGAAAAAAATTGCAACCATTCTGGCTTTCAGCAAATTTTTTTTTGTGTGTGTGTGTGTGTTCAGAATGTGAATACAATTTTAATGTACCCTGAGTTGACAAAGTAGCACACAGACAGTTTGTCTGGTAGTGTTGCGTGCAGCTTCTGGGCGTACAGTACAAGGTTGTCATGTAAGAAACGTGTGTTGGTGTTGAGTAGTTCCATCTGCTGAGCTCCTGCCTTCACCACATCTGGGTGACAGTGGCCCACTTAGAAAAGGAAGAGAAGATTAAAAATTAAAAAAATTAAAAAAATTTTTTTTATGGGGAGTCCTCAAATCTTTTGACTATTTCTTGCAGACATATAAATGAAGGTTAAAACAGACTCCTAAATGTGGATAGTAAGAAGCGTTTATTTTCACATCCCTGTGTATTTGCAAGTTAAAGGTGGTAACATAAGCGATGTAAAAAAATTCTCTGATCTCTACTTTTCTGCTCACAAGTGCTCTATAATGTTTTAGTCTTAACAGTGTAGGAGTACCATGAGCCACATTGTTGATGCAATCCAAGTAACGATGTCCTTCTTCATCATACATATACTGGCCTTTGGCTTGCACAATCTTGATAGGGTCATGGCTGAAGAAAATCTTACAGGATGGCCTAAAGGAGCAAAAACTTTTACTGGCTTGTGTAGAAAATGTGCTCTAATTTTAATTTAAATTTTAGAATTGTTATTATAATTATTATGATTATAAAAGATAGAATTAAACCTTAGTAAAAATTACAAAATCAAAATTCTGCAGTAGCAATAAGTTATTGTGCTGTGAAAAACTGACCAGCCAACACACAGGTAAGGTTGGATATTCTGCGTTGATGACTTTCTTCTGATGTAAACAACTTCACAAGTGCGTCTGTGTCAGCTGAAGTCTGTCTAAAAAACAGCAGAATGTCAGTCATCTTACCCAATGTGCTTCTTCCGCAAGTCTATCGTCTTCTTTTTCTCTAATTCTTCAACGGGCATCTTGATGTCGTCCCGCTGGAAAACACTTGACGCACATCTGCTCCAGCGCCCGGCTTTATACACACATGCCAGTGCGCGACAGACACGCAGCTCGTGCACGGCAACTCGCGCAGCGCTCCAACGCAGCCATGCAGTATGGAAGACCGAGTGGGCCAAATGTTGTTGTTTTTTTTTCTAGAATTTGCAGTCCATTCTATTTAATGGTGTTAAATAAATAGTGCTTGTTGCCATTTTTCATAAGCTTCATTTCTCCGTCTATCTATCTATCTATCTATCTATCTATCTATCTATCTATCTATCTATCTATCTATCTATCTATCTATCTATC
>JBAMHW010000005.1:9034581-9084029 GCA_037177495.1 Rhadinocentrus ornatus | reverse complement strand
TTTGAGGGTCAGAATTCTAGCTGATAGACAGGTGTTCAAATACTTATTTTCAGCTGTATCATACAAATAAATTGTTAAAAAATCATACGTTGTGACAGGATTTTTTTAATTTTTATTATGTCTCTCATAGTGGACATGCACCTACGATGAAAATTGTGGGAGAACTTGCAAAACAGCAGGGTGCTCAAATACTTATTTTCCTCACTGTATATGAGATATGCATCCAGAATGATGTGAGATTCTTTTAATTAATTCGACAACAACATTTTTCAATTCTGTTACTCAAATTCTTTACTTAAATTACCAACCTTGATAATGGAGTAATATTCTATTTTATACAAGTAAGATTTATATAATAAATGTATTTAATAATTTTGTTATATAACAGATTTTTATGTAATAAAGTGAAAAGAAACATGACAATCAAAGGCTGAAGAATTATTGTGCTTTTAGTGGAATATGAAAATAATATTTGTGGCCACAAAAAATGTGATAGGCCTTTTCTTGATGGTTTGCTTCATTTGTCCATTTTTGGCTACTCCAGTAGAGTCAATAGTTGACTCAGAGAAAAGGAACCCTTGCAATTTTTTATTTTCATGCGGTTTTTCCAGAAATTAAAGCAAATTTATCAGTATTACATCAAATTTCTGGCTTTTTGTCACCATAAATGTTGAACACCAAAACTTCAAGCAACAGTTGAGGATTATGCAAAGCAAATGTTTTCTGATTATCAAAGCACTGCAAACAGAATGATGCAAAAGTAAAATGTTAACATAATTCTGTGTGTCTGGATTATCACTGCTGACTCCACAGTGTGATAATGTCATGAGTCAAGGGAAGCAGCAAAGGATTAGTTCGTTGTGACTGCTTCTATATGACCTTTCTGAGAAGTTGAAGGTTTTTTTTGTGTGTTTTGGATACTAAAAAAATAAATAAACTTTTTTGCCAATAATGATGGGATGGGATACCTGCACAGAAAGAAACAAGATTACTGAGGATGACTTAGGTGGCCAACCTTTGTTCCTGGAAGTCCTGGAAGCCCTGGTTCTCCCTGGGGACCAAGGAATCCAGGCTCACCCTGAAAAGAAAAAAAAATAAAAAATCAGCAACCATTACTGATGTTTCCATTAGGCGTTTTTTGTGTAGCATTAATAATGAGGACTAAACATACACAGGATTCACGGCCAAATATATTCATAATGACAAGCATGCACTTAATGCTCTCACACTCTTCCATGCACAGAAACATACTGAGGGACGCATGCATAAATCACATAAATCAGTGGTTAATTTATCCCCTGGTTTCACATAAATTAACATCTCTCTCTAATGAGCCTTAACAGACGATACGACTGACCTTATTAGAAACTCATCAGGACACGCACAAGTGTTCTGATGAAGAGTGTGTAAAAACCAGAGCTGAAGTAGCTTTAACATTTTTACATTTCTACTTTTACTAATGAGGAGTGAGCTTCCAGTATGAGGTGTGATTCTTACATCTGATTGTGAAACTACTTAACTGGAATATATTATTACACCATCTGCAACCACAGTCCTCACTACAGTACGTTAGACACTCAGGAAGCCCTTGGAGAGGTAATGGGCAATTGGCTCTCAAATTTTAAACTTTGATTGTATAAACAGCAAAGAATGCAAAGTAGAACAAAATGCAAGCCGGGCTGAAAACCTGTGAGTGCAACGTTAGCAAAATTTAGTTAGAATCCATCAAGCATACAGGCCTCTTAAGTGGAAACAGGAGTATATAAAAATATAAAATGAAAGGGCTTTTTACAAGGCCAGCACTTTACAGGCATACAACGAGAAAAACAAAACCAAAACAGTAACAAGCATCAGCATCATGCCTGTGTGAGCATTCCTTGCATTCACAAGTTATTTTTCAATCTAATGGTACTGAGATACACAAGTGTGTTTACTATTCTTTAAACATGAGATGGCAGTGATTTATTAAGTGCTGTTGTGAATTTAAGGTTTGTTGCCAATACACTTAAAAAGAATAAACAACCTGTAGTTAAAAAAATTTTAATAAATAAAAATCAATTTGGCACAGACTACCTTGTTTTGAAAAGTTAGGAAAAAGACTGACGGCTTTACCAGGGATGCAATTCACAAATCTTAGTGAGACAATTATCCTGCTGAGATCTGATGTGTTTTCACTGCATTTAAGGTGTTTGCACTATTTTACCTCTACTGCAGAAAGAACATTTAAGTCTATCCCTCACATCAGGAAAGGCAAGATTATCAGACCTTAGTGCCATATACAAGCCATGATGATAGGCCAGCGGAGTGTTGCTCATTTGGCTAAAGCGGATGGACAGGGACAACACTGAGGGAATGACTGGGGATAAAACAGCGAAGCAATTACCTTTATCCCTGGAAGTCCAGGCAGCCCTGGAAGTCCTGGCTCTCCCTACACAGGAAGAGTGTGACATGTTACAGCCAAGCCAAGCTAAGCTGAGTCAAGCCTCATTTGTAGGCTCTTTGGGGTTCTTTTGGCTTTACACATTAAGCTGCAGTTGTGATTTCTCTAGCTATTAATCTGCTGTAGTTCTGCTGCAGCCTACTGTCCATAGTATGTTATATGCAGTTTACTAGTGGTAAGCATTAGCATAAAAAACTGCACATGCATGTCCATACCAACTCATGCAGTTTGACAGTATTATTAGTGCTTGTTATAACACTCAACTCTTCACAAAAAGAAAAAAAGAAAAAAAAAATTGAAATTTCATTATTATATAGGTTCTGGAAGGTCTGAAAAAGTTCTGGTTTTCCAATGGAAAAACTGTCAGATACTTTGGGTTAAATGTCCAAAGTTTGTTTGAGAAAGCTGCAGTAGTTTTAAGATCATTAGAGTTTGGCAATGTCTAAAGCTGAGAGTTGGCGTACTTTGAACCTACCAAGATCGGGGTCATTGTCAAGTTGAAAACTTAACGCTGAAATCACAAGTAAGGTTGAGTAACGCAAAGTCAGTTGACTCAACAGTGGAAAAAATCTGAGGCTGGGTCCCTTGTGAGGCCTCTGAGAGACTTCAAATATAAAAATTCTGACTTGGAATAATTTAATGCTCAATTAAGACCATTGTATTTATGGCTTATGAAAAGAAATGATTAGTGCTGCACTCGAATGATCAATTTAAACGGCACTCGGGGGATCAGAGGAGGCTGTAAATTTACGTTGTGGTTTGTGAAAGCATTGTAAAATTATTGAAAGAAGTCTTTCTTGTGGAGTCCTACTTCCCCAAAACGTATTGAATATTGTCCAATGGTGAATTTCTAATGGGGGAACAACAACTCAAAATTGTGATTACCATCATGATGAAAAATACAATTGGGAAATGTGCCAGCACAAACAGAATGGATGTAAAATGAAAGAGAAGATTAAGCAGTCAAAAATTAGTTAGGCCACACACATTTTCTTTGCAGCACAGCAGAAGAAAAAGCCATTTGGTGCAAGTCTGCCTGCCTGGAACCAGTTTGTCCAAACAGAGAAGGGAGAAGGCAAATTAATGGGGTGCAACATGTGGGATTAAAAAGTGTAATTAGATGAGGCCCTGGTGCAATCTCAGCAGCAGTCTTGTCAAGTAAAAGCTTTCATTTTAAGGAGAATAGATGCTCCTCGGTTGGGTGGATGTTTTTATTAATTACTCATCAGCAGCTCTGTCTTCAGAAATATTGTTTTTGTCTCCTTGGAAATAAAGCTGCTTTAGAGATATGTAAAAGTTTTAATGAACACTGATGCGAAGCAATGTAATGGGGTGGCCTGGTGAGCTTAAACTATTAGCAAACACAAATAAATCCTAATGATAATATTAATCCTGATTACACGTCAGGCTCAGTTGGGTTTTAAAAAGCAACTTTTATCTATTCTGTCTTCCACAATTGTATAAAAAGCATCACCTTCTATTTCAGTCCTCCAGGTGAGTGTTAACAAACACATCAAAGGCTCTGAGAAACTGTTATTGATTTTCTATTTCTACTTGGTTGAATATTTAATTTCCATAACCAGAAACTAATATCAACCGTGATATAATAATATATATCCATAAACATGTGGACATGGCTGCCACATGGGTTGTACAGTTTATGTATTATTTCTTATTGCTTGCTGGATATATGAGAAAGATGCTCTCATTACCTTTTGTCCACTCCGTCCAGGTTCTCCAGGTTCGCCCTGCAACACATGCAAAGAGTCTTATTTTCATCTAATTCATATCTGATTATTAGTTGCTGTTTTATTCTTGTAACAAAATCCGTCAACTCCTTTTTGACATTCAGATAATCTGAGTAAAATCTTATGTATGCACTCAGAGAAATTTCTTCCATCCCTCCTCCCTCCCAATATGGAGCTACCCTATTTACTCAGTTAAAAAAACACTTTAAATGAATCCCCTTGATTAGTTCTGCAAACTCAAATAGCACATTTTCTTTTTAGTGTTGGGATGCGACAGATCACAAAGCATTTAGATTTTTGGAGGATTTCTGTTTACTTTGGTCATCAAACCATCTTTTCACATCTTATATAGTCTTCTTTGTTCCTTTCACTGGTAACACATGAGCTATACTTCACAACAAGACCCTTTTGAGTTCCAGTGGTACTGCTGTGTTTGCTCTTTTGGGCTACACCTCCACAAGCTCTCTGAAAACTTGCAGATATACAGACGAAATGACCACAGAGACAGAGAGAAGCTCTGCTCGTATTTGTGTTTAACAAAGAGCATAAATGGGACCTTGGCCTGATGTTACCTGAGCCTTTAGGTTGTTTTGCAATGTTTATATGGCATATGTAGAACATATTTTTCATGAAATTGTTACACAACACTTATACAACACTAAGTATGAATCACGTTTAACCATATTTTTTTTTTTTTTTTTTACTCCTGATCATACTTGATATTATGAAGCTGTTTCTGGATTAGGAGTCAAGTATGTATTCTCTTGCTGGGTTATGGCAGAAATATAAGTTTTTAAGTAAAAACTTGTATGAAGGAAAACTCATTATTTTGATCATCACATGTAAGCTTGAACTAGCATATCATGGTAAGGCAAGTTAATCTGTATAGCACATTTCATGTACAAGTCCATTTAAAATGCTTTACATAAAACATTAAAAGCTTTACAGCGGGGTGCAGAGGAAGCATTCAAAAGTACATTAAAAACACACTAAAAAGAAATAAGAGAAATTAACTATAGACAGAAAAAGATTAAATTAAAAAGGATAAAATGCAAGAAGTAAAATGATGGAACTAACTCCTCACGAGGATCAAGAAATGTATACAATAAAAAAGCATTAGCATTAGCTTTGTGCTCACCTTGATGCCTGCTGCAGAGGAGCCTGCATCTCCCTAAGGTAGAAAAGACAAACATTAGAAAGACAGAATAAAATACCCAAAATAACCGGTTTTTACAAGACTCAAGAAACATGAACAAATTTCTGCATTTACAGTTACAAAATGATGATTTATGAAACAAGCCAATTTAGTAAACAATGCTGAATATAGTTTCACAACAGCTGCATTTTTGTGGCTTAAAACTGTGAAGAAATCCAATTAGAAGGAAAATTGCTTGCTAGTTTAAACAGTGTGAACCTTCAATGTACCTTTTCAAAAAAAGTTTGAGACAGAATTTGTGAGACTACAGGACTGGGAATCGTTTCATTGTTTTTACAATGTCAGAGTGCAGCTGTGTACTGGTGATGACATGAGGGGGTGAAATTTTACACTTTAATAGACGAAATCTACAACAGTAAAGGAGCTAAGAGGACTGATAGATGTTCTGTAACCATTCAAAGTTTTGTTTTCATTACATATCTTCAGGTAATGTATTGAATTAGGTGGAGACAGGGGTACTTATATTGCATTTTTCCAGAGAAACTGTCCAGACATCCAGAACCCAGGCCCTCTCCTATGCATCACATTGCTACTGCAGTGTACAGTAAAAGCAGACATAAAACAAGGGGCCAATAAGTGTAATTATGGGCGGTTGGTGGGAAAAAGGAGCGAGGAGGTGGAGATTGGGCTTTCAGCTCTGGTGTGGACTCTGTGGTTTCACTACACATACGCCTCACGCTTAGAAGTTGCTAAAGGAATGCCTCTCTCCCTCAGCTTTTTATGGCAATCATTATGATGCATAGCACACAAGGCAATGTTTAATTGCAGCTCCCCACCCCCCTTTTGCAGACTGTTACTGTTTACAGCTGAGCTTAGCTGCACACTCTGGGAGCTTCAACCCTTATCTCAAACCTTTTCCTTCCATTCTTATGTGGACATTATATTTTTTGAGGGTACAAGATCTAAGTGGATGAACTTTTCCAGTTAGCTGAATAAACAGACTACTCAGATTACATTTTATGAGAGACAAAAGGCTAAACCATGATTTTACGTGATGAAGAAGAAATGTGGATTTCATGATGTGGTTGACCTAAAAATTGTAAAAAAAAAAAAAAAAAATCAGAGCTGGATACACCTGTTGTTTTTTTGGCAGAAGTTGATATGAGAATACCACACATCTGTACTTCATTGCCACAAAGTAGTAACTACAGAAGATCTCACCTTTTTAAGTCCATCAAGCTATGGTCAAATTGTAAGTAAGCATGAATGAATTTTATTTTATTTTTGTTTACATTATTTGTCACAGTATGACCACAATGGTTTGAAAAATAAATTTACAGCACAGTTTACAAACGTATGTATTAAAAAAGCCAGCATTTCTTGCGAAGGAAGACAGATGAGGATGCTACACAAGCAATTAACACTTGACTTCCGTGCTGCTAAAGCTGAAACCCCTCCAACACTTTCTGTCATGACACATCTAACAGAAGCGACAGCAAGCTCGAAAGCCAAGTGAGAGTTTTGACCAAAGTTAATCTCTTCCAAATGTAGTTGAATAAGATGGAAAAAGTGGTGGAGCTGGGAGGTGAGTTGAGGTGTGGTACGGAGTGCTAAAATGTCCCATCTGGGCCAATTACCATGGTGAGGCTGCAGCCTGTGATTTAACCACAGAGTTGAGTGAGATGGAGAGCTGTCACCACAGCTCCATGACATTATAGGCACTCAGACCTGTCACTGCATATTGGCATTTAAAGATAATAGCCTGAGGGTCATATAATATATGCTTGGTAAATCAGGCCATTTTCCAGCTGTTTGCTTGGGAATGAGATGTGCGAATGAGATGGTGGGAACTAATCTATGAGCATTGAAGCCAGGGCAGACTTGTGACAAATGTCATCATTTAATACAACTACAGCCCTTAAAACATGGCTTTCATTCAACATCATAGCCATTAGCACAGACGACCAAATTCAACGGCCTCGGCTAAATATCGACCTCAGTCACGGAGTTAGAAAATATGTGAGGCAGCACAATTTATAATTGCCTCGCAGGGCAGAAAAGCCTTGCCAGCAACTGATAAGTGGCCAGTTCACAAGAACTTGGAGCAGATCTTATGATTTAAGAATCATACCAATCACTGTGCCACGCTGGTTGGAGCCAAACACTCATACATGCTGCTTGGAACTTCCCAAAACCAAAGCAAGAGTTTACTTGGGTTCTTTTAAAGAACTTTTACAGAATTTTTCTATTTGAGAGGACCAACTTTTTCAACTAAATGAGTCACAGTTAATTTCACACCTAGTTAAATACTTTGGCAGTAAATGGCTTAGAACTAAAGCTTTTAACTGTGGTAATGATTTGTTTTAAATCAACCAAGAGATTGACATGCAGACACAGTTGGAAAGAGCTCTCCTCACAGTTGATGATGGCTTGTGAAAGCAACACAGCAGGTAATATGCTACATTAATGTAAAATATTAATAGTGGATGGAAATGAGAACAATTATCCTGGTCCTAAGCACAGATAACATACTTGCTGTTGGGTGCTTCAGAATTTTCTTTCTTTTATCACTTACTTGACATATATCATTTTAGTGACTTCACAGGTTATGACTGAATATTTATGAAAATGTTGCATTAAATATTACCCAACAGCTTGCTGTTGGATTCACACAGTACTATCACCCAGACATAAATAGTTGTACCATTTATGCTCAGTACAGAATTAACTGATTAAGATGAAATTAGAAACAGAAGTGCTTTAGAGGTCATTTACAGGTTATGGATGTGTTACATTTATTCAGCTCTTGAAATTTATTTGCTGTAATGCTTCTCATTGATTCTGTTCATGTTGTCTGGTGTCACATTTTTACTAAATGATTTCCACTATGCTGCAAACCAAACTCCCATTAAGAACAAGTTTCCACATTTCAAGTCTTTAAACCAAGCTAAACTAACTTTCTACTGTTTATTATTTAGTGTTTAATCATTCCATTGATTAAAAATGCAGCTACTACTGACCAATAAAATGTAGAAAAATTAAGAATGATACATTAATTTAGGAGGATTTTTAGTTTGACATTTACAAAGCTGCAAATATGCATGATAACAATCTTGGATTTGAAACCGTGGCATATAATAAAGTACTTTAATGACTTTACTGTAACGCTACAGGACTTTCAATCAATTATCGGTGTCAAGATTTAATATTCCTGCTATCAATAATCAGCAGAGCAGTTTGTTTATGTAAAATGATACATTAAAGCTTGTCTGCAATAAAACTTGTCTTTTATTGTGAGCATAAATGTTACTGACCTGTCTAATTTAGTGTCTTTCACACACCACAGATCACTATACCATTCAAACAATCTCTTATTGTTTCATACAAAACCCCCTCTGAACCCCCCCAAGTCTCTGCTCACCACACTGAAGCTTTCACTGCTTCACCTCTCACCTCATGCTGTCACAACTTCTTTGCAGTGCGTGCTGTGTATTGTTAACTTTGGCATCATCAGCCAAGAAGACTGAAGAAGCCCCTCCCAAGTCCCTCTGTTCTTTGGTTTCCTCTTCCACCAGTGAAACAACAACAATATTGTGGAGGAGCAATTGATCAGGCACAAAACTCTGATGAAGGGTGGGGGTCAGGGGGTGTTCTGCTTTGACATACATTTTCCCCCTCCTGCGCTGAATATCAATCTATCCCTGGTGTTTCTGGCATATGTTAAACTCATCTGAACATATCTTGATTGAAATTATTCCTTCCACATGTTGTGCACCATGCTGAATAATACACTCACTTCTTCTGAGCTGATGTTGACAGTCTAAGATGAGGAAATCTTATCCATCTTAACTTGAAATCTTGAGTATTTCTAGCTTTTTACACTACTTCCCTTCTCTTTTTATTACAAAACAGATGAGTATGCACTTGAAGAATGAAAGGCAAGTGATTTTCTATAAAAGTCTGAATTCCCATGGTATTCAATTCCATTTTTTCAGTCCTGCTGCAAAAAATCCATGACTTTCTTTTTCACTTTATTGCTCTGAGGTAGACTACATCAAAGTATTGCTTGAGCTACAAAGTTTTATCACCTCCCCCCTTCTACTTTCCCTGTTGTTCACTCATTTTCCACAGATGATATCCTGCATGTGTTTCCCTTGAATTGTGTCCTTCTTGGCTGCGGAGTTCATCAGTCTTTTAAAAACCACAGCACCCATAAAGTGAGAGGTTATCAAAGTTGTTCTCCACTGAACAGCGATAAATTGGCAGTGACATTTTGAGTATGCTGCTTCCACTCAGCTGCCGGTCAATGAATTTTGTTTTTATATCTAACTCAGTAATTCTTGCAAAAAGAAGCATCTCTGGTGTATAATACGTCACTGTGTTTTGTGTTGGCCGTCTGGTCTCAGCAGCCGCGTTAGCACTATTTAGTAAACCTTTATCAAAATTGAGCTTCTCAAAAATGATCTATTCAAATCCATATTAGCTTTATTTCTCAAAGCTTTAAAGGTCTGTAGTCTGTCATAAATACTGCTTCAAAATAACTAGCAAAGGCTGAAAAGGATGTCAGTGTACTAATTGAAAACAAACTTTTTCCCCAAAACAATATTTTGGGGCTATGAGCTATGAGCATGTATCTCAACTTGACAAGCTGCCTTGATTTAAAAAATAAATAAATAAATCCAAATTAATGCAGGAGGCATCCAACCAAAAAATATGGCGTCAGCGTAGCATTACAATTAAGTTGACATTAAATACAAAGGGCACATCAGCTGCCAGGACGACTGCTGTTGTGCAGCCGTGACAACAGTGCAGCTGATGACACTTGGCCTCTGCTGCTCTCTACAGATCTCATCTCACATGGCTAACATTAACTTTATGCAATGTTTTCTGGCTGCACCCAGACCATCTACGGTTTCTATGAGCAGGTTTCAAGACATAAACAAAGAGAAGAAAAAAAAAAAGGATTTACATACCTTCTCTCCCATGTCACCTTTCAGTCCCTCTTCACCCATATCACCCTATGATGAAATCACATGTCATCATATTCAGTCAGTTAAATGCAAGAATGAATCAATGCTGAAAAACTGTAAATCTACACTGAAAAGAGTGATTGTTTCAGCAGACAGCACAGAGAAAAACATCTCTCTTGTTGAATAAATAACATTTTACAGCAATGGTTCTTCATTTTTACTTTGATCTCTGAGACATCACATGTGGTTCAAGTATGACTGATTTCAGGTGATATTGTGGTGGAGATAAACTCCTGGCATCAAGAAATAAAACAACTAAAATCAAAATCTTTCCATCGTGTCTATGCATTAAATCTCATTTTGTGTCAGTGCCCAATCCAACAATGCAAAAACTATAAATGTCATTTTACTGGTGATCTTCCTCTTTCATCAAAATTCATTTAGCTCAAAAAATAACCGAGTGGATGGCTTTTTATTTATTTTTTTGCAGAAACGTATTCCGTATATCTTTTTGTAATAAATTTGGCAAATCCCTTGAACTTTCTTTTGCAGCCTCCAAAAGTAGACTGTGTGACTTTTAATAAAAAAACTGGGTCTCAAAAGTGCTTTATATAAGTTCCAGCAGGGGGCAACTGTACAGAAGTTAATGAGAAAATGACCCAATTCCTTTACCTCGATAACATTTTCTCAATGAGCTCTTGAACTTAACTGCAATATTTAAATAAACTATGATCTTTGTTATGTAAATTGTGGCCTTAAGAGTAAAATTTATGTTGACTCTAATTGTGCTCAGTGGTGTGTGTTGTCTGCAGTTCTGCAGACCACATGTAAAGTATTTATGCAGCCCCTGGTGAAGACATAAAAGTCTATATGACAAGTTTTTTGGGCAGTTTTTAGCTTGCTAATTTGATAAAGTAAGCTGATGGAAAAGGAAAAGCAATGCCTAATATCATATATTAGCATGTTGATCAGTTAAAAGAACCACTGGGTCTGAGTTCAGCTTTACACAATGTTATAAGTTGGTATCAGCTGTATTACCTCTTGGCAATGAAATGTATACTACTGTGTCTTCAAAACGGAAAAGTTTCAAATGTTGGTTTTCTTTATTTGGATGATATCATCCCCTTTATATTCATAACTTTAAGATCCTAAGCTAAGAAACTACTGAAACAGGCTCTATGCTTCTCAGTTTTATAAGTGTTAGAGGCTAACATTGTTTTCTTGAATTTGACAGCTGGTTAATTGGTTTTCAACTAAAGCCAAAAGCAACAGTTGATGTTGATATGCCTGGCTTTTCTCATAATTTAAGCTTATAACACTTGGGCCAAGTTTTAGTGTTGTGTGGCAGCAAACCAACCATTTCACTTTCAATAAATTCACATAGTTTTTTATTAAAATTACACTGTGAATCATGCAACAACTAAGGGGATATGAAATCAAAGCTTGTGTCACACTGCAGAGTATCATTAAAAAAAGAACATAAAATCACCATAACTATCTCCATTTTCAACATTGCCTAGTATTTCCAATTAGAAATATATTTGTTTGAAGTTAAAATGAATAGTAGCGTAAAGTTAGGATCAAAACTATTTGCTTTTCTGATTTTGCTTTCTGGCTTTTAGGGAGGCAACCAAAGCCAAAAACTACAATTTACATTGACAAAACTGGCCTTACTTCAGAGATAATTCTCAGTTTGGAGGCTGGGACCCTCTAAGGGGTCTGACAGGTATGGAAATGAACAATAATTACATTCTGCTGCATAAATAAATCATTTGCAAAAGTTCTCTAAGATAGTTTTTCTTTTTATGTTCCTTTAATGATGTAATATGTGAAAGGAGCAACACTGTTTAGACAACAACACTGATGAATGCCCAGAGATGAAACATTATTAGGACTTTTAATAGGTGATCATGAGCAAGAGCAGTGTGCAAAAGTAAACATGGTTTCGAACTTATATAAATGAGTAGGGACTAAAGTGCTGGTGGATTTTGGGTCACCTTGGACACCAGTTTCACTCTAACACAAGCTTAAACAATGGAAACCAGTCGCACTTCTGAGACTGAGTTATACTTACAACTTTCTTGAAATGACACGATCTTGCGTCGTTACAACTTACTGGCTGCAGTTTCAGTAACTGTACATTAAGCAGTTATACGTATCCAGCTAATACTCCACAGGATACCCATGATGCTGTATGTTGTGGTTGCTAGAAGATTGTTTCCACAAAGCCACATTATTACAGTGTACCAGGTATGTTGGCCATAGAGAGTAAGTCTGATTTGACTCAAAACAACACCCTGAAGGACAATTTTGTGGTTGATGAAGCAAACTGAATCATCCCTTCCCTACCCAGCACCGTTGGCCTGGTCAGCGTTCACACCTCCCACCCATTGCTCTCCAACAAGAGTAACTTGGAGCACCATTAGAATTAAGGAATGGAGCAAATAAAGCTGCTGTTCTGGGAGGTTGTTGTCAGGAACTAGAGAGGTTATTGCCTGGAGTTGGAGAAACTGGGTGCAGTTTTGTGACTCATTTAATCACTAACTCACTGATGGCTACATCTCAGATGGGAGTCACCTTTGGAAAAAAAAAATAGCTGGAGTAGTGCAGATGAAGCTGCCACCGATTTATCGTGAATGAAATAACATGTGGTGGGATGCTAAGAGTTATGCTTGGAAATCTGAATTAGAACTTTACCTTTTCACCTCGTTCTCCCATTTCACCCTGTGGAGATAGAAAGCGGAGTATTAAACACAGGACAGCTCAGGGGAGTTAGGTTTGGGCTTCAGAATTACTGCAGCCATTCAAGGTCAGATTGTATCCGGGGTTAATTTCATGCTAGATTACAGAAATACTATTGAATTACAGTGCCTTTTCCCCCAGTCACACCCTTGAGTGTCAGCTTTTATAATGTATATTTTTGACATAATGACTGGATGATCATTCAAGTTATCATCTTAGTTCCAGAAACATCTAATAATTACAATCAACAGTTATTACAATGACATTTCTAAGCACAAACTGATGTCTTGATGCTTAAAAATGGAAAAAAAATTAAATGAATATGGCTAAATGTTTACTAAAGTATGAAGGAAACAGCACATATGAATAACAGGGCACATGCTGATCATCAAAGAGTAAGATGGAAGAGACAGAGCAAAAAGATAGAAAAGAAAAAAAAATGTGAAAGGATATTCCTTTAAACTGAAAATGAAAAACTTCTAAATGGCTTTGAACAAAACTGAAAGATGACTTGTGAATTTAGAAGAACAGCAGCACACAGAAAATGTGTGCATCAGACCTTGGCCCCTGGGTTACCGTCCAGTCCTGGGAGGCCAACATCTCCCTATTGACAGCACAACATACACACAGTAGTTGTATTCAGTGTGCTGTTTAGGAAATGTCAATTAAAATCAGGTCAGGAGATAAAGAAAATAAATCTCCAGGAAGAAGACAAAATAACATCCAATCAGAGGGGAAGTTTATGTGGAGGATGGACAGGTGTAATGCAGGACAGTTGATGACGTAGCCATAAACAGGAGATTGTGTGTTATTGTCAGTCGACAAACAAATAAATTATACAAAATTCCTGAAAAGTTAAAAAGAATAAAGTTATTAAAGCCACAAACTAGTTCTAAAAGTGAAGATGATAAACATGCTGATTAAAAGCTTCATAATCTGTGCTTTGGTTCTGTATTTGAGCGAGAAAGAAAAGCTGTGAAGCGCGACATCTCTGCGGCTTGAAGAGAAAAACTGACCTCAGTGCATCTGCTGCCAAATACAATTAACCTCTTGACCTGTGCAAACCTACCACATCATTACCCTTTTAGAAGAGAAGGGGCTTTACTTCAGCCCAGACAGACAACTCCAACCAGATGAGGCTGATTAATGTAGCGTAGATGGAAAATACAGCAATTCATTATTTTGATTAAAATGCCTGTCGATGGGCAGCTCAGCATTGGCCAGATAGAAAAAAAATCAAGTCATAGTAGGTCGTACTTACTTTCATTTCTCTTTAGTAAAGAAATGTACTTTGCTCTTAATATTCTCATTTCTTTTTGTTGTCATTTTTAGCATGACTCCTTGTTGTCATGGGAAAACCAGAGGGTATGATCTCCCCATCACACGAGTGATGAAACTTCAAAAATGCTGGGGCCTTGTATCAGTCATCAGCACACATATGGGAGTCATTGAAATAATGACGATGCTATATCACCACAATGGTGATGAAGTCTGATTAAAAACTCCAAAACTTTAACCAATAAGTCTTGCCTTAGTGATCACCCCCTCCTCTTTTGGCGGATATTAATGTCAGATCAATATGATGTCGGCAAGTCAACCTGCCACTGCTGTCTGAGCAGCTTCAGCTGCTTCAGAGTTCAACTTTCTGCATGAATGAGACTTACATACCATAACGGACTTTTTTATAACTGGATTGCACAGAAATGGAGTTCTATTTCATGGGTGCTGGCGAACCTCAATCCACTAACAAGAAAAGGGAGTAAGCCTGCAGCTTTAGCGGTTTCCAGTACGGCTTTCACTCTGAAGTAAAGCTTCTTCACTCTGGTTCCTATTACAGTCATGCATGCCTCTGTTCTCTCTTCTTTATGATTGCATGCTTGAGATTAGAAAGATGGGGTTCCTCAAATCATCTCCTCATTCATTCTCGTCACTTAAACCATCATTTGTTGTGGAATAAAAAGGCTTTTCCATTTTTCCTCACTGTGAAACACCTGCACTGTGTCTTCTTTATTTGGTTTGAGAGTGAACAGCAGAAGTGAGCTCAGATACACGAGCAGCCAAAACCATACTTTGTGGTTAAAAATTGAAGATGCAGCCCAAGGGTATTCTCCTAAATAGAATAATGGTTCAAAATTGTGAGAATGCATGTCAGAACGTTGCCAGTAAGAGTCCTGAAAACTCATATTGTCTTTTGATGATAAAATACTATCAGGTGTGAAAAGCAATGATTTTTCACAGCTTTATGTGCAGCTGTTTTTTAAAGTAGAGTAACACGTGATAAATAGGACAAGGGGTGGAAAAAAATTACATTACATCATCAAAAATACAGACACTGTGTGTTTGATATAAAAGAGAGTCTAATTTTACTTTGATTTAACGATTAAATAGACATCACTCTTAAACATGACTTCCCAAGATCTGAATTTATAACAACATAATTCACTGTATTGTTTCTTTAAATGAGTAAGCTCACCTTCAGTCCATCAACACCTGAGATGCCAGGAGACCCAAGAGAACCCTAGAATAGAATAAAATAGAATAGAATAGAATAGAATAGAATAGACCTTCATTATTAGATTTAGTGGGAAATTGTTTTTGGCTCACCATCACAAATGACATACACCTCTAAAGTCCCATTTACGCTCAACGCAGAAGACAGACTAACAGTTTCGTCCGTCTTCTGCGTTAGTTATGCATGGTCTGTTTTCAGAGAGCATAGCTATCTATTGCTTGACGCAGAAGACGGAGCAATACCACTGGAAATTGCGGGGGCAGTGTTGAGCTAACATGCAACCAGCGAAAGGAACAAACCAGAAAAGAAGAAGAGGAACAGGAAGAAGACACAGAACCATCAAATAAAAAGCACCCGAAGGAGAAGAAGTAGTGTAGTAGACGATGAAGAAGCTGAGAGAAACTGTTTCTTCTTCGAGGTTTTCTTCTTCTTTTGGTGTTTTTGGAAAGCTGTAAACAACTTTATAGCGGTGCATTACCACCACCAACCGGGGTCAAAACGCGGAAGTGAACGTATGAAGAAACTGCCCGTCTTCTGCTTTGAGCATAAATGGGCCTTAAGATACAGTACTCCATTTGTGCAGTAAAAGCACAAAAACAAACGCAATAAAAATACATCTAAAACAACTAAAATGTAAACATTAAGAAGTAAAAAGTAAAAGTGCAGCAGTTCAAATCAACCTCTGTTAATTGGTCACTTTGTTGAGTTAAGTATGCTGATGGCATTTGGAATAAAAGACATTCTGAAGGGACCTTTAGCCAGGGAACACAACATTGCGTTCTTGACTCAGGAGCTCAAACTGACAGGATAGAGGGTGATTGCTATCTTCCAGGATTCTCTTAGCATTTCTTATTGTTCTTAAAGTATAAATATTCAGAAGAGGCAGTAGGGGTTTTCTTAAAAGTTTGCCTGCCATCGCCACATTCCTGTTTAATATATTTTTACACTTCCAGCTTAAGTGACCAAGTCAAGCAGGAAGATGAAAGGTTGAACACAAGTTGTAAAATCTGAGGATTGACACTAAGACAGTATCTGAGAAGATCCAGTCTCTGTGAAGATTTCTTAAAAACATGCTGTGTGTTTTCAAGAAATCTCAGCAGGTTGTCAAGAACAGTCTCAAAATATTTAATTGTTTCCACAGTTTCTAAAAAGTTTAAAAAAACAGTGTCTTGAAGGTGCCATTTCTACATTATATCCAATAAACATATTAAATTTTAAAAGGAACACATTATATTAAAGACTTATTGTAAAAACTAAAATATTTTTATTTTAGTTGTTTTTATTTTACGGATTTGACATGAATGGAAGTGATTGTGTTAAATCACATGAAATAGTCTCATATTGATCGCTGTCAACCTGTGATTTATATCTTACTCCTACAAAAGTCTACAGACTTCACCTTTAAAGACTAAACACTGCACATTTTAAACAAGAGCATGATTGAAGTTGGCAAGTTATGATCTTGAGGCAGCTGAGATGCTTTGTGGAATGAGCTGAAGAGAACTGCTCAATTAATGAAATATAAATGAACTGAAACAATTTTGTAGGCAGGAACGATCCAAAATTCCTCCCCTTCATTGTGTGAGTCTCATCAGCAGTAACAGGAAATGTTTGAAGGAGTTTCCAAAAAAGTTAGTTACATTTTCCAGCCTGCTCTGTGTGTGAATGATTACTCAATTTGTTATAATAAATACATGAAAAGTAGAAATGTAAGTGCATTATTATTTTTGTTATATTGCTTCTGTCTGCAACTGTGACTTAGAGGAAGATCGGTTTACATGCACTACTTGAACTTACAAGGTATGCTTTCACAAATTTCCATTCTTATCTTAGAGGTTGCCTGCTCTTGACTACTTGTGCTATTTTATTATAATAATGACTTACTGTTGCATTTAAAATGTCTAAAATAGAGGTACAGTAGCAAGAAAAGGCTCTATGTTTTGAGCCTCCTCTAGAAAGTTATTTATGCCCTGTGTTTTATCATGTGATGGCAACTAATCGCTCACCAAGGTGATGAAACTCAAATAGCTTTTGACGTTGTCCTTGTGCGACACACAGCAGTCCACCCACAGCAGATCTAATTGAGCAGCCTCAGGGCCTGGCTCATGAGTCATTAACAAGGCGGTGTGTCATCATTGACCCTTCTGCATACACACCCCCGCCGACGGGAGGCCTCTCCAACAGATGACAGCGCAGACAGGAAATGTCTGATTGGGTTACACTGAACAAACACTGGCAGCTACCTGATGGCTGGATATGGCTTACATCTGCTCCCCACATCAGCCTGTATCGCAGCACTTAACTCCAGGTTGTCTGTTCTCCATCTCTCTCTGTCTCTGCCGCTTGTTTTCTTTCCTCCTCATGTTTACTTGCCCTGACTGTGGCTCTCCAGCTTTAATCTCCAGGTAAACATATTTAACACCATCATATTTTTACAGCCACTTGTGAGATTTAAAGCTAGTTACAATCATATCCAAAACATTATTCTAATGCCATAGATGGTATCATTTGGTTTATCTCAGAATTGGAAAAAAAAAAACAGAAACAGAGGATTACAGCAGAGGGGAGGGCACCTTTTTGGTGTGAAATATACTTAAATGTAATTCATTAAATCTCTCAGGCAGGAGAACTTATTCCATTTACTTTAAAATAGGTAAGAAATGTCAGTGGAACAACAGATTGATTTATTATAACTTACCTTTGGCCCTTGTGGCCCCTCAGGTCCCTATAAATTAGAAGAAAGACACAAGGAGATTGAGTTTAGAAGTAAAACAGCAAAAAGAGTCCATGTCAGTTGAAATGAGACTGTCTCCACAGCCAAGAGAGAGACTGGCAAAGCTCGCGGTAGGATTTGATGCAGTGAGCACACACCCTTCAGGCAGAACCGAATCACAATCAATCCCTTGTTTTATTCTCTGGCAAAGACTGAAAATCCTCTCATTCTGAGCCTTCTTTTCACTGAGCAACATAACATGAATCACTAATGAGATCATGGATACCTAAAAAACTTTTACCTTTTTTATGATCTCTAACTTTATTCATTTAAGGGATTGTAAAAATGTGTCTTGTTTGGCTGTGCAACAATCCAACAAATGGGGAAGTTCATAACCTAAATGGTATTCGGGAAACCTTACAAAGATAATAAGTTAGTGAGAGCAAAAATGGTGCCGTGTTTCTAAATGAGGTTTAAATCAGGAAGAAAGATTTATATTTTCTTTAAAACCTGCTGTTTACAACAGATGAACTTGGTCATGTTGGGATTGTCAGTACTGCTTGTATGAATAAAATGTCGCTAAAAGAAGAATTAACTACAACAGTATCACAGCAGTTCATCAACGCTTTTGTATTTGGCCAGCTTTTGTCTAACTTTATGCTCAGGATCTATGGGATATGGTGCCATTTGGCTTTTCACTTGCAGTTGGGTTGAGGCCAGGCAGACCTTGTGCCCTGAAAGCCCTTTACAGCCGCAACTTTTCTGCTTTATTTGGTGTTGTTGCAGTATAACTGTCAAAAAGATATGGTCCCCTGTTCAGTGTAAAATATTTGTGTGCCTGTATAAAAAAAGGAGCCAGTGAGGATATATTCAAGTTGAAAAGTTAGACTGTCAATGCAAATTTCTGTACAGTCCAAGTGTGTTTTAATGGTGGCCAACTTATGGCATAATAATGATGAATTTTCTAACAATAAGCAGTTTGGTTAGTGATATCTTGTTTAGTTTTTGTTAAAAAAAACAAGGTGATTTCGCGCCAAACTTTCCCATTTTTTATTTCTATTTTTGCAGAATTATTTTTAAAGTCGAGTTCTCACATTTACAAACATGGCCCACACAGTTGCAGCGCATTTATAGTGAATTCCATCAGTACTTATGAGAAAAACCTCAATGAAAAACTTTCATTACTCGAGCCAGCCAAGTAAAAGGTTTTCCTCCTGCTTGCCTTTAAAGGCCTTTGTTAGCTATTCTCAGTAGGGTTTGGTAAACATGTTTATGATCCACTAGGTATGTGAGAGCATGTGCCACTCGCCCGAGTGCTAATTAACTTGGCTACATCTGAGAGCACTCAGGAGCTACTTGCTGAAAAGGAGTTTTTTTTTTCTTTTTTTCCAGAAAGTCAAGAGTCCTTGAGGAAGTCCATGCTCTTTTATACTCAATGCTGTGCCCTAACATTGCTTGATAATTAAAACTGAGAATAATATAAATGAAATTGCATTAACAAGGATGCAATTTCAGCTAAAGTTAGTCATTATTATAACACATGCTCAGCATCTCAGCTGCACCTTATGCTGCTTCTGTAAGCATTTATAGAGAAAAGGATCCCACAAGTCTGCAATATCAACAGAGCAGCTATTGAAGTCAAGCATCCAAGCACAAATACAAAGGGCTGAATGTTTGGTACTTCCATTCATGACGTGAAAACGACAAACAATGAGGCAGTTGCCAGGTCAATTCGCACACTCAGACTGCAGCATTCAGATTTTGAAGGACTTCCAGAGTGTGCAGCTCTGCATTTACAGGAAAAGTATTTGGGCTGATCAAAGTGCAGAAAGCTCTATGTTTGAACTGCAGGTTGGGAACTTTAGTGCAAAGCTTTTGTGTCACTTATGGGTTCTGCAATATTACTCTGTTGACATTAAATTATGGTACTTACAACTTTAAAGGAAATTTATCATTTTGACAGGCTGGGTCTTTATTTCTTTACTAATGTTTGGGAAATGCAGTTAGAGATTAGGATAACATTGTTATGATGACTTTGGACGTGTGTGCTTTACTTGATCTGTGTGAACACTGCTCAATTTTCAGACTTTTCAATAACATTAGTTTTACCTGAATAACTAATAAAAACAAAACAGCAGCTCTCAGGAAAAAGGCATTAGGTCATCCTGTCAGCGTACAGCTGAGGCTTGACTCAAACGTTTTTCTGAAATTTAAAATTGATTATTTTTTAATCCATTTTAGTAATTTTTTGTTACCAGAAAATACCTGTGATGGGTTCTAATGGAGCATCTTAATATCTGGGACTAGATTTGTGCACATTTTAGCTCTGATAACTGGTTTAAGTATGTTATGTAAAGCATCGCTCCCACTCAGGGCCTAACTTTGTATATTTTGAAAAACTTGGGATGTTTAATTACATATAGATGTGCTGTTAATTCCACATATATAGAACTCTTAAATTTATTCAGAAAAACTTTGATTAAATATTTCTAAAATAACTTACGTTTTCTAAAGGCCTCCTTGTCAAATTGCTCTTTAAAAATCCAGAAATTAATTTCCAATTATTTTTTCCACTTTATTTAGCTCAAATTAAATAAATTAGATGCTGTAGCTTAGTTTTAATCATATTTTGTGTGTAGACCACGAACACATAGCGATGAACCTAAATGTCTAGTTAAGGCATAGGTTGTTGATGGATGGTAAATGGACTTGTTCTTATATCTAAAACTATGTCCCAAAACTATTACAAAAACAACATCAAAGAGATTTATTCCAATAAACAGTTTTCTAAACATTTGCCAAAGCGTTGGCTGGTTCCACTGAATAAACCATTAACCATCTTTGCTCCCCATGTTTCAGCTTAACAATAAAAAAAAAAAAAAACTTAGTCTAGATACTTCCGGTCCCTGTTTTACAGACAGTTTAGAACATTAGATCCCAACATGCATGCATGGTGAGCATTTAAAAAGTTAAAGATGAGTCACTTGTGCATTGTGAATAGCTTTGGAATGAAATAGGGTTTAAAGGGGCAACATATCTGGAAATAACACATAAATGCACATGGAGGAGTTTTATTTCAGTAATGGATGATGAATATTTAGGCCTTTTTTTTTTTTTTTTTTTAACACAAATGCGTTCTAAATGAAAACTGAGTGCAAGGCTGTAAGCCACCTTAAGGGGGCTGACCACCCCCTAATTTACCCCAGAGAGACCTTATGGCACTGATATTTTTTAACTGAGTCCTGAAAATATTTCCTTTTCTTCTTTGCCGTCTTTCCACCTCCCCCCTCCTCCTTGTTACTCCATGAGAGTTTAATCCTTCCAACCAGCACCACATGTCCCAGAAGGCTGCTGGAAAACTCTGGAAATTACTTTTGCCTCTTTAACAATAGCTTCTACATTAAAAATGGCAAGTTGTGTCAAGTGGCTCCTATAGGACACTGTAAAACAGGTAGCTGGTTACATTGTGACCCCAGAATCCCTACCTAAAGCCAAATGTGCAAATCTATAGTGCCAATCACAAATGACTGTATTCTTCCAATCTGAAGCTCAAAGGGGCGATTGTGATTCTTTATATACATGTAATATATTTTCAAGGGATGATCTCAGGTGTGGACTGATGGTGTTTCTAATAGAAAGCTTCATTTTAACTCCCTTTTTGTAGGCTTAAACAGCACAAATTATGAGCTACATAGACCTATTCTAGACATATTCTAACATGCTATCTAGGCTCCTTTTTTTTTTTTTACTGTTAATAGGAGCAAACAATTTTTTTTTGCCTGAAAGCTAAGGCTCTGTCATTGCAAATGTACCGTGTTGAATCTGCTCATCTCGCTGCTTTAGGTGTACACCAGTGTCAAACTCATAAAAATAATGTGCTTTAGTTCAGAATTAAAGTGAGCAGTGATTGTTTTTATTTAAAGCTTCATATGAGGACTTTTAGCTTATGATTAATAAGATTTTTCATTCATCTTTTTAAGAATCGCTCTAGCTGCTGACATAAGCTCCTGTGAAAGTGCAGACTTAGAGGAGTCCATCTGAGACCATCATATTACGTTTAAGGCATGGTAAATCGTGAAACAAAAGTTTGCAGCCCTAACAGCTGCTGTATGAGCACAAAAAGGGATAACAATGAGAGAAAATGTGCTACATATAAGCTGAAAAAAGGGATATTTTCTTTTAATTTTGCTATTAAACCTCTAATTTCAGTGTCCATGTATTCACCATGCACCAATTTTCTCTATTCCATGGAAAAGGTCGAGGAAGATGAAATCATTGATGAACACACTTCATCAGCCCCACACCACTTCTCTGCACCTGTGAAATACCAACAGTACCATGTGTTTCTTTGCTTTCTCTGGAATTTGTTTTGACCTTTTCAATGCAGCTTTTACGAGAAAACTTTAATCAAACGCTTTATTTTTCACCACAATCCGCATCCATTTGCTGTTAACTGGAAAAGCCTGATGTTTACAGGGTTTTTAAAAGAAAACAACATATTTAGCTATTTAATGTGAATAAAGATGGCTTAGACAGGTTTACATCCACAAATTTTCAATAACAACACAGTTTAGTCACCTAATAATGTTTTCTACCCCAGCCTTGACCACCACTGGGGTTCACGTAAGGTCTTGAAGAGGTGCGTTGAGCCTCTGCGAAGCTACGTAGAGCCTACGGCGGGTACGCGAACACCGACAACGCGCAATCAGAACTCCCCCTCAGCGCACACTGATCTACATGCTGGAAATCTGGATTTGGTAATCCTAAAGAACGGGATTTTGGATCAGGGTGATCCAAACAGGGTGAAAAACCGAAGTAAAAGTAAGCTGGGTTACGTGATCCGCCATCCCAAATAATGGGATTCCTAAATCTGTACAGCATTTATCCGGAATAAATTTTTTTAACAACCGGACCCTTGAGTTGAAATCATTTGCTGACAGCTTGGCCCCCCACAGTTAAAAAAATCTCATGTGTCCCTGCTGTAATCCAACATTTAGTAATGTACTGTACTTTTTATGATTATAGTTTAAAATGATTTCCTATTTATTCCGTTAACAACATCAAAACGTTTCCTGTTTCTTAAAGAAGAACTCAATCTGATTGTATCTTTTTCAACAACTCATTGATGTTCCAGTTCTAAGAAGATGCCAAAAATCCTCACCATAGGTCCTGTTTCTCCTGGATTTCCAGGATCACCCTATGAGAAAGAAAGGAACATTTGGTTAGTGGAAGAGCAATGCCTTTTTGCAAAAAGTCAAAAATATCCACAGTTTTAATGTGACCAAAACAATTTCTTAAAGGTTTAAAACAGCCTGAATATTCTGGTTAAGTATGTAGACAGAAGCTGGATTGTCATGAGAAGCTCTGACTGGTTCATATACTCCTCTTAAGTTATTTACATCAGATAGAATAAATCACAACAGAAATAAAACTATTACAAGAGAAGTGTAATTTCTTAGAAAAATATGTCAACTTTAGCAACTCTAACAGAAGGACTGAAAACACTGAACATCAAAAAATTGGAAAGAATCAAACAAACAACACTTAATATATTTGCGCTCACATTGTAATTTCTGCCAAGGCAATAATGAGCCCACAGAAGGTTTTATGGCTGAACAAAACTGACAGGCCTTTTTTGTTTCTTATTTCTCTAAGAGTTCACATAAATTACTGAAATGGCAGTGATAGGCTTAAAGACATGGAAAATATTACGCTAAAATGAAACACAACCAAGTAAAAGTAAATCAGCGGACATTCTCTTGAGAGAACTTATTTGTAGATAGAGACATTAAGATAATGAGCCACAAAGTAGCTTGTCTAATCCTCATTAAAAAGGTTTTCACCGGTCAAAATCAAACAGAATATGAGTACAAACGAGGATAAAATTAAAGGGGAAAGTGTAGTATTATTAAAGGTTGAAGTTTTGATTATACAATGACATTTTAATGAAATGTAAACTGCAAAAATACCTCTTCAGCTTTATCAAACTTCCAAGGTTAAATAAAAACAACTACTCACTGGTAGACCTGGAACACCTCTGGGTCCATCCTTTCCTGTGTCCCCTGGAGGGCCCCTTGGTCCAGGAGGGCCTGGTGGCCCTGGTGGCCCAGGTGGTCCTGCTTGGCCCTGATCTCCCTGTATGTCAAAAGAACAAATTTTCGCCTAATTATACTGTGATATTGTTGGATACACTAAGGCTGGAGCCACTACAATAAAAAAATAATACAGCGAGGGTAGTGGAATGATCTCATGGGTGGCTATGGCCTGCCTCCATTCATAACTAGGAGGAGAGTTTGTTTTTTGGATCTAACATACAATGATGAAGAGGAGATGTAATGTCATGATTTATGGCTGAACTATTAATCCTTTAAAATGCATGCAATCCTAAATGGGCTGTGTATTTGGTACAGTCTGAAAAAAGTCCCATTTTCTAGTGAAGTACTGCAATGATCAGAGAAGAAATACTGAAAATGTGTGGTCCTTTACTGTAATGGATTACAAGAAATTTAAAAAAATATATATATTCATCAATTTAACTTTCAGGAAAAGTCTTTGATTAATGCCAAGACAGTAATTCATTGTACTTTAATAAAACTTTGTTTAAGGACTTTTCCATATTTTCCTTTAGCAATAACAGGAGTGTAAGAGCGCATATGACAGATCTCTCTGAAGGTTGCATGCACTGGTCAGAGTGAAGTGATTCGGTGAGACTTGGCACAGTGGACAGAGAGACAGAGTGAGAACACACCCACTACCTTAATGAGCCGTCGCTTTATGAGCTGTTGGTCAGCGGAAAGAAAGCCATGATTGATCTTAGGGAAGACCATCTGAGCAGGTGTGTGAGGTCAAGAAGTCGTAGGTCAGAGGTGAGAGAAGTTTGAAGAAGCATGAAGTCCCAGAAGAAGAGGAAGGAGGAGGAGCAGGAAGAAGGAAAATGCAAAAAGAAACAGATTTTGTTAGAAAGGCTCATGTTCATGAGACCTCAGTCCAGCGGCGCCTTCACAAATGAAAGAGGGAATCCACACTTTTCCTGCATCAAGGTTGTTGTTTTTTTCGTTTTTTTTTAGGAAGTCGGGCTTATTTTTTTGGAACTACAGCCCATAATTTACACCTCTGGGGTGTAAATGTGCCACAGTAGGCTTAAAATACCCCTGGAAAAATGGGAATTACTCCTCATCTGTGAAAGCGCTGTCATCGTTGTGCCTGCTGCTAAGTCAGAACCTGTGAGCTGCACACACTGAAAACATGATCTGCACACACTGAAAATCAACCAAAGATTTGAGGTTGATTTCTAACCTGCTGTCTTTCAGTATTTTATTCTGCAGGTATCCATTGGCATTAGGTAGCTTCAGCCATTTCTAAAACAATCCTAAAAGCCAAATTGGTGGTTTTAAGGATTTGCGGCAAACCATGGGCATGAACTATTTTGCCACTTTGGTTCATAGTTGAGTATTTCCCTTAGAGCTCCTTCCATTCACATTAGCATCAATGGACAAAAGCCAGACCATGTTATGGTCTTGGAATACTGATTCTTGTTCCAGTTAGCTGCATATTACAAGGTTGTAAAAGGCCACCTATGCTTGAAGACCTGGCATGTAGAGTGGAACAGAATTCTCTTAAGACTGGTAGCAGTAGTGGGGAGAAAAAGACAACAACAGACTGCCGGTGATTAATTAGAAGGTTTTTTTTCTGTGTAAACTCTATCATCAGGCTTGAAGAAAAGCAGCTGACAGTGATTCATTAACTTCCAGTGTGTGCGTCAGACGGGTCAGACTGAGCAGCAAGGCAGCGCCACCACCGACAAACCTTGACAGTCAGGATCTGATTGCTGTGCAAAGCAGCCAGTGTTGGGAGACCAGGCAATCCCTAAAGGGACAAACAGCAGAACATGGCACAATGCACACATGACAATTAAACAATGGGTGAACAAAAACAAGTAAAGGAGGAAGAGAAACAGCATCTTACACATATCTAACAAATGTTTGAAATAAGCTGTGTAATATGTGGACGTGTCTCTGATGTGTATGTGGAAAAGAGCCACATTAAACGGAACTCTCAGAGATAAAGACCAGACATTTCAGTTCAGCTCAAACCCATAATTCAGTTATAGAAATTTAACTTTAAAACTTGATTGTTTACTGTCAAAAAACAACAGGAGCATACTCTGTAAACAACAATGATAAGAAAAGTAAGTAATTTGTGTCTCTTGTTTACTTCAAGTCATACAGAAACAGATTTGATTATCATAGAATACCCTCTAAAGTTTGACATGCTGGTAAATTGAATGGTATTGCTCAGTGAGCTTCAGGGAACATCAAGAGATTGAGATTGATTGATTGTTTGATGGAAATTCAATCAAATGGTTTCCAATTCTTTTCAACAACTTAATGACAGATGTGATCCAATCATGAAAACTAAATAAAAGAAGAAAGCATCAAGCCTGCTCCATGTTGAAAGGGCACAATGCTTTACAGCTGTATTATAACTTTAATCTGAACCCAAAAATGAAGGCATATTCTATGTCTCACATGGTTTTTGGATGCCCTAGTCAAATAAAATGCACCACATTACAAGTCATTATTTCGGAGGACTACATTATTTATTGTTATATTTTGATTTTATTGAACTTATCTTTTTACACAAGAAAAAATACCTTATATTAAGACATGTCAAAAATTATAAAAGTGCCAATCTAAAGAAATTATGACTGTTAGCCACAATGCTGGTAGGGAAACTAATTATGCTAATATTGATATGGATTGTAAGCATGTTCATATGCCCTTATTACAGTCAGCTGTCACAATGTTTCCAAAGCATGTGGTAAACTCACTACTACATTGGTTTATTGGGTTGCAGAAGACACTTAATAAAAGATGGAGATGCCCCTGACTGCAGCATACTGTTTCCTAATTGTTCAAAAGTTGATCTTGGATGCTAGCAAAGTTTAGCTAAATGTAAGCAGCTCTTTCTGGAAATTGCGCAGCCCCTGCTAGCATCCCTAATAGTGATGTCAAATAATGTTTGCCAAACCAAACATTCCTCTTCATCCTAAAAAAATTGATGCTCTGTTAACATTTAAAAACACTTGGAGCCATGCTTGACTGTATTTGAACAAAATAACAGTCTAATCTAACATTTATCCAAGTTTTAGTAGCACAAAAAGCAAATAGATCAACATGCAAAGATGGCACCATTCCTATTCTGCAATGACTTTACATTTTTTTCTCCATTTTTATGTTGCAGGTTGTGCTCTACCATAAATAACCAACATAATGAAAGTATTTTCTTTAAGACTGGCATTCTTACGTAAACATTTTCATCTAAAGTCAAGCTGAAGATAAAATCTGCCCTAACCAAACATGGCTTTTGTGCCATCCCTCTGGTTCTCCAAAGATAATTCAAAAAGTATGGCTCATTAGGAATATGGCTTTCAAGCCAGGCTGTTTTGATTCTGCCTGCAGCGGAACAGAGTAATGGATCCACTTACACTGCAGACAATAGCCATGCTTTGTGTAACTAGGATTGAAGCATAAGTATTTCTCAAGATATTTACAACCTCAAACATTTTGAGGACAAAGAAGGAAAACAAGCACTGAATTTTGATCGGGTGGAGGAGGTGGACATGACAAAGACTCCAGGCATGAGATGCAGTACAGAACATGTGCAGGGTGGAGCTTTTATTTGTTTCTTTTAGGATTTTCTTTGAGACATATGCAAGCAAAATCACTATAAAAAAAACTGTGGCCAGGTCAACATAATGTTTGCAATCTAGTTGACAAGCGTATGTTGCAATGTGAGAGAAGTAAATATGTTAACGCTCAGTCTGCATATCCCTTCCCTCGGTAAAGATCCTAAACCTTTACAGACTGCTTTTGCTTGCTTTTCTCTCAAAACGGATGTTGGTTATTTGGCAGGGGGCTCTATGGCAATGAATATGTCTGCAGCAAAGTCACTCAATCTGTAATAAGCAAAAAGCTTCTCCTAAACCCCACAATATACACAAAACAACCCAAGCAACTACAAAGTGAATATCTATATGTAGTATAGATTTCAAGTTCTGTACTCAGATGGTTTAAATTTATTTATGTGTGGGTGAAAACATTCGAAGCCTTAGATATGGCATTCATCTGATACTTAGAACTTACATCAATTAAACTAACTATAGAAACAGTCAAATCCCACTTTACAATATGAGAAGGTTTGAACAAAGGATGGTATTTTGGGGTGGAAAATCTCAGGAATTCTCCAGGTTTTGCATGACAGCTGCAGCTTGTGCTATCCCTCTAAAAAGACCACACACTTTTCCGTGTGCTACAAATAGCCAGTAACTTCTGTTGATCACATCCACAAGTGGAGCTCAAACGGATGCCGTGCATTTGTTAGTCAAAACTGGCCATTTTATTATTTGTTGCTTGACTAACCTTTGATATTTGGATGTGATCTGTGACTTAGTTCTCAGAAATGGCTGATCCTGACATGTAAGGAGCAGACAGCAGAAGTGTACCACGTGATGATCTTCACATGGTCTTGTGAAGCTGGGGCTGTAAACTCACCCTTTTTTAAAAAGATCTACTTATTTCATGATTCTAAATTTAAAAAAAAAGATCCAGCCTCCTCTTGTGAACAGAAGACACAATCTTGATATATACTCAGTTGTTTACATGTCCTTCCATATGGGTCCAATCTACTCCATGTGTGGAGTCAAAACAAAGCATGAAATGAGCTTCATTTCCACCTAGACAGACAGACTGAAGGTCAAGCAGCACTTGTTCTGTCACGCCGCCATTTATTAAGGAAATCACTATAATACTGTTCCAGTACATTTACTCACTAATCTAATGTGCAAAGTCAATATGCTGTTCTAGGAAGGGAATGCAATTTGGTGGTGACTTAGACTGCTTTCATGCCTGTAGCACTTCACATGTGACTTGCAACACTGTCTGTTAATTTGTACCTGTTAGGGGACAATTTTGCTGTGATTGAAAGTTAATGAAATGCTATTTGGAAACGGACTGTTTATTTACTCTGTAAGACAGATAGGCCTTGGCTAGTCCTTGTTAAAACTACCCACCAAACTGCTGTTAAACTGATGAAGAATGATGACTCAGATCAAAAGTGAACCAAAAAATGACCAAGAAATTCCTTAGATAACCAGCAAAGCTCTTGCATTTGTAGCGGTTTCATGACTGTACAGTGCTTTTTATATAACTAGAATATTAACAAAGGATATTAAAGCTGTAAATGCGTTTTCAGATGTTATATAAGTGGGAAATTACTCAAAGATCGCAATCCCTGGAGTTGGCTTCAATTTGAAGCATGCCTATGTGTAATGTTAGATGTGTCACTTGGAAACCACTAATTGAATTTCACAGAAAGGGTCATTTGTACTGACTTTTAAATCATAAGAAAACCTGGTGAAACTAGCCTGGAGGAACGCTGACTGAGTTCATCGGCAAACAACTAACGTCTGGGTGGGCGCCAGCCCTGAATTGGGATCAGATCCGCTTGAGAGATGGCTGGTATGCCAGTGACAAGACAAACTGTGTCGCTGAGTTCTCTTTCGCTGGGTGCCAACCTTTGTATGCTCTTTGGTTTGACAAAAATCAATTACAGGCATTTAAAGTGACTTTGACTAACATGCAATTTATCCTTGATGAACAACAGCAGATACAGAGGAAGTGAAAGTGTGTGTATGCCTCCGCACATGCGACCCCCGGTTAATGCAGTCTACTTTAAACAAACCTGTGCAGCCTGTTTTTCAAAGAGGGCTAATTTTTTAACCACTTTTTGTGAAAAATAAAAGCTACACTCGCTGCTAAACGGAGATAGACTAATTCATTTCAGAGTCTATCAAGCATGGAAAAGCACTCACATTAGCATCATTTAGATGCATAACTTTTATAGAAATGTCAAGAGTACAGAGCTGGAAATGATTAAAGTAGTGAATACGCCATGTCACGTTGAGGATTGAAGATAATCACAAGTAATTACAGAGACAGAGCTAGTAGGCTTTTGATTATTGCTGAGATTGAGCAGAGCTCTTTAGCTGGTGTGGAAAAGCTTGAATTCATATTCAGTTTAAAGACAGATCGACATTTTATAAAGTACACCTCCCCAAGCTTTGCAAAGTATCTTGCCTGTTTTTGCCTGCTCTGTCTTGATGTAGAAATAAGCTGTGCTGAGATGCTTGTTGTATTTGGCCACATTGGAAGAACACTATCCCTGGAATTTCATGCATTTCAAACTTTTTGCCCACAATTCAGCTGGGGGAGACACACACAGTCACATGCATCTGCTAATCACAAGAAGTCTGAGTAGACCGCATACCCGTGGTCCCTGGTCGCCTTGATCCCCCTGTGGAAGGAAAAAAAAAGAAGAATTTGTCTTAAAATGTGACGGTTAAAGACACATTTGAACACGTGTACAAATACCGAATTTGTAAGACTCACACAGAAATCACTCAAAGTATTTAGAACATACTGATAAAGAAAAATAATCCAAGACCCCTCAACTATTCATTGTGGTAAAAAAGTTAAATGACTTATGATAACATGGACAAACATGAATTTGATATGAGGAGAGAAGAAAGAAAGAGCGCAGCAGTGTGAGGTTTGGTGTGGGAGGGACTGATTGTGGGCAAACTGCAACCCAAGGCCAGATTTTATGCCCCAGAGATCATTGACTTTCTGCCTTTTCTGGAGGTAGATTTCAATGGATGGAGCACAATCATGAAAAAGAAAACATTCTGTTTTGAATTGACCTGCATAGTGAAGATTGTGGCTTTATCCCATTAGTTTGAACCCCGAAAAAAAGTACATTTTTGTTTGAAACAAGCGAAGGAAGACAAATGTTAGAAACCTTAATCTGTCTAGAATTGGATAAGTGAGCATCCTCAAATCATCTCTTAGCTCTCTATTTGGCTGCCCGTCATTTTGGCCACAGTGGTAAAATGACCCGAACAACTTATCACACATGGATGGGAATTTTGCTCAAAGAATCTTCAGTGTAATTCCTGTGCAATTTTAAATAAAACAGTTCTTGTAATTTTTCATCCAGCCATTGTGCCAAAACCAAATTTAATGGGAAAACAGTTGTGAATGGCCACTCTGATGAATGCTTTATTCGTCTTGGGTGGGAAAAATGCACACAGTTGTTTCTAATTTCATTTAACTGCAGATGTAGTATTTCACATGAAAGACACGGACATGCATCTAATCAGCAGGGCCATGTTATTCACAGCTATCAAAACGGATGTTTGACATTCATATAAATCTGGTTATGTAAGTCAGGCCTTTGTTTTTTTTTGGGTTTTATGCAGAATGTAAGAAATAGAAATCACACTACTGATTTATGATATTGGTCAGTGACAACAACTAGCATCATTCCACACCCCACATTACAAGAAATAATCGGCTGCCAAACAGTGAAACTTGGCACAAACGATGGCTGTGTTCATCTGTTTCTTTGTATTTGACTTTAGGTCTGGTTAGTAGTCTCACGCTATTTCATTTAATTTCCTGTGATTTACAGCACAATAATCTTTTTTATTCATTGGGTCAATACCCAAGTTGTTACACATTTCACACAAAGTATGAATAAATAATTAATTTATTCACAGTAAGCCTGTAAAATTCTTAATTATCCACAGTAGCACTATAGATTTGTACTTTAAATTCTCCAAACAGCAACCTGTTTTTATAATAAATGAATTCACGGATTTAATCAACTTCAGTGTCATTCCACAGGCATGCATTTTGTCCCTAAGTCCTGCAGACTTGTAAAGAGACAGTGTGGTTGCTCTGCTGCTGTTTTATGGAGGATTGCTCAACGAGGCATTTACGGGTTTCTACTCTGGGCTGTCTACTGTGGATTTGTTAATGCTAGAAGGATTTAAATAATCAGACCAAAGGTTGGGAGGACTTTTAACATAGCAGATATCAAATTACATTCTTTATGAACAAATTGACTCTAGGTTAACTAAAAATGCTACGTTTTTTTTTTGTTTGTTTGTTTTGACCATCAACAAAAAAACAAAACAAAATTGACAAATTATAGTTAAAAAAGTGTCACATGCATCCTTTAGATGCAGCATTCAGGTGTGTATTAACTCAATGTAAAGAAAGACAAGCATCAGCGATGATTTTGGTGAAGCATTTGTTGCTGACTATCACTTTGGGAAAGATTATGAGGCCATTTTCAAAAAAACTGAAAATTTTCTACAGTGGGTTAGATTATATTTTCGCGTGAAGAACTTTTAAGACAGTTGACAATCTTCTCAGGAAAGGATGTCTGAGCAAGTTCACCTTAAGGTCAGGCTGTGTAATGCTCAGGGAAAAAAAAGAAAACAATCAGGTGAAAGCATCCTCTACAAAAATAACTAACAGCACGGCTTAGGTTTGCAAAAGTTGGATATGAACAAACCTTAAGACCTCTGGAGCACTGTCCTTTGGAAACATGAGACCAAGGTGAAGATGTTTGGCCATAATGAACCAAACACAACATATCAGCAGAAACACCTGACACTAACTGTAAAGCACAGTGCTGAAAGAGTGATGATTTGGGCTTGTTTTGCAGCAGAACCTTGGCGCTTTGCAGTTATTGAGTCAATCATAAACTCCTCTGCATACCAAACTAATTTAGTAAAATGTCAGGACATTTGTCTGAGAGCCAAAGCTTGTCTGACATTGGCAAATCAATAACAGAGCAGCTGTTATTGAAAATAATCAAGGTTTTGCTGTGAGTTAATACTGAATGAATACCTGCAAACCTCTATGAACTGCAAGAAGAATGGACAAAACCTCGTCTACAATCACATGTGGGTCTGATAAAAAACACTGAAATAAGTTGTTTTAAAGATGATTATGAAGTAAGTTATCATAAAGATCAAGGATAAACTAACAAAAATAGCAAATAATAAAATTACTCACCTTTTCACCCTTTGGACCTGGAGGGCCCTGTGATACAAGAGAGAAAAAGATTGCTTAAAATATTCCAAAACAAACACGAAGGAAATAAACCACAATCTATGCGAGTTATTTAATATTACTGTGTACACAAGTTATAACCTGTTAAAAAACGGGTGACCAATCATGTTAACTTAGAATAACAGAACTACTAAAGATGACTTGAAAGTAATGAGTTAGGAGGGGAGTTTTTGTGAAACTATGCATACTTTCTGACATTCATGGTTTAAATAAAATCTTGTGTCACAGACCGGCAAAAAGCACCTCTTGCACTGTAGACAGCAGGACTTAGAAAAACATACAATTAAAACATAAAACAAACGCAAATCAATTCCATGTTTAGAGGATCAAATCCAGCCATCTCTAACCAAGAACTGGCAAGCATTTTGTGAAATGTGCCCTGAACAGGAGGAATACTTCTTTTTATTGTGAGCAGCAGTTTTTTTGTGAGCCAACTTAGCATCCAGTGTTAGTCAGCAGGCAGCTGCTCCGGGGTGGCCTCTGTGAAAGGTTGTGGGTGTACTAGACAGTTTGACAATGAGGTGTGCATCCATATGGAATTTGTGCTCAAAACAGTATCTTTGTCTTTGGAATTGAAATGGGGAGCTCAGCCTGTTGGGATTTTTTTTTTCCTCTGAGTTTGGAGATTTGGGAGAAAACAGGTCTGAAAGCTCCAAAACTAAAAACTAAAAATCCTCAAGTAGAAAAAGCAAGTTGTTCAGAAGCAATCAGTAGCTTTGCATTGGTTGTTCTACCAAAGTGTAACAAGACCACCTGTCACTAATCCATAAATAGAGGACATTGGTAAAAGCCCCGTGTTTGGATGATGTTCCCTTAAGCCTATGGACCGGTGACCTAGAACTGTAGTCTCATAGATACTGGCAGGCTTTAACTGTATTGGCACACATTTGCTCCAGAGGTAGTTCAGCAGTTTACCTCTGCCATTTTCTGCCTGCCTACTGCCACTGAACATTTTTTTTTTTTTTTAATGCTTGGTTAACTATTCATAGCTTTCTGTGTAAGCATGGAAGTACTTGTGTTCCCAGCTGGGTCTGCCTGAGGTCTAATATGCATTGGCCATGAGGCTGTGAACCTGTACAGCAAAACTGTGCTGTGCAACATCACATAAATTCACAATATAAAGTAAAAGTGTCTGCTTCAAAAAGCTCAGGGAGGCTGATGGAAATTAAGCTTTATTACACACGCATCCAATGAGATAGTCCTGCTGTTTGGTGCTTGGCCAGCAAAATGAGAGGACCACATCACACTTGTAAACACAAAATGTGTCATTATGTAAACAATGTTTCTGACTGCAGCTCCCTGGACAGGAATAACAAAGAAAACATTTTGGATTCAAATGGTACTTGTACATGGTACATTCATATTGATGTAGAGGCATCCAGAGAGGCTAAATACACGCTCCTCGAAATGGAAAGGTTTGCAAGCTTTTTGTTGGACAAAAGAAGGCAATTGATGGCTGTAACTGCAAACTTATGATTCAATGCCCCAAAGAAATACATAAATATACTTACTACTGCTTTTTATACAAGCTTGCTTGATACAATACGTTTGGCACTGAAAAGTGCAGTTGGAACACTAAATTACAAGAATAAATGAGCAACAAAGCTTGTGTAGAGGAGAGAAAATTGTACTAAAATGATGCTGAATTACAGTAAATTCAGATTGCTTCAAGGTAAATGTAATGAAACATCATCAAATCCAGGTGGACCTTCTATCAAAGGGCAAAAAAGTATTTTCTATATACAGTGAAGTCTCAGAAGTTACTATCCTATAAGCAGCTCCCTAATTTTTTTGTCCGATGTTCTTCCACAAAACTGTCAGGCACACTCAAGTTCCAAAACCTTTTCAATTGTAAAATATTTTTAATCAAACTTTTAAATCTTATCAGTCAAATAAAGGCACAAAAAGGAGCATTTACTAGTAGAACTTTTTGCTCTGTTATGTACTCAAACAACATGTGGAAATGATGTTTCTACACACTGTGCACCTGTTCGTTATACAGCCCAACATTGCCGCTTTTCCAAGGAGTTTAAGCCAGTACAGTGAGGGTCTTTTATAGACTATTAAACAGCTCTCTTGAAAAGACGATTTTAAAGTGGAATTGCAGTGGGTGTCGACCAATCAAACCGTCTCTATTTGCGCTTTGTGGTTTCAATCTGCCCCAAGAAAGGTTTTGTTACTCAGCACCTGTGTATGCTTTTCACATCTTTTTACTGCTTCTGCTCTAACTCTTCTTCATAAGCAGCCTTTCAGGAGCTCAAGAGCCTTTTTCTATTTAATCAGACTAGCTCACTCAGCATTTGAAAGTTATCTGATATTGATTAACCATCTGTAGAGCCATCAGCACCTTTTAGAGATTACAGATTACTGATTAACCATACGTAATTCAAAAATTAAAATCTACTTGCAATGTTTTGCATAAGATGTTTCTCACTTTTCACTGATGTACAACTCGTGATCTCTCAAGGTATGGCTGATCTACTTAGCATTCAGCACAAGCTGCAAACCAGACATGAAATACATGAAAAACTAAGGGCTTAAAACACTCTCACTTAATGTTTATCTCACTTGAGATATTACAAGAAAGTGTAAAGCAAGGCAAGTTTATTTATATAGCACATTTCATGTACAAAACATAAAACATTAAAAAATAGTGCAAAAAATACATTATAATAATTAAAAGCAAGATAAGTTAAAATGTTTTAACTAAAGCGCAGATTTCATGCATAGGTGCATGAGAAAAGAAATGGTTTTAACCTGGATTTAAAAGTGTGTATATTTGGTAAACTCTTCAAGTAAAGATTCTAGGGTGCCCTAGTTCTATGAACGGCCCTTCCCCAGGGTAACTGTTTCAAGTTGCATTCGCATGAGTTGGGGGCGGTAGCGGGACCGATGTGACGCAACTGTCTGCAACAGTGACGTGTGACGTTTGCACCACACAACAACAAAACCCGCGAAAAATAACAAGAGCAAACCATCAAGCTAATATGGATTACGAAGAGATTGCCGTGTTCATGCTCTGCCTCTTCAAAAGCTCTCTGGATGTCCTGGGTGGCGTAGATGGCCAAAAGAGATGTGACCTCCTCGTCGATCCATTTGTCGCTGGCTTTGTCCATTGTCGTGTTGTTGTCTGTAGCTGAAACCGCAGCAGTGAATTTTAAAAATGCCCGGGTCACAAGAAGTGGAAGTAAATAAGCAGAACTCCGGTAAGGGGCGTAGCAACGGATGACCAAACACCTACGTCATGAGGGTTCCGATGGAACCACGAAAAGACCCTGCCTCGGAGCAGGAGCTAAAATGGTTATAGGAACGGAAGGTCTTTAGCCCGACCTGGTTCCTGAAAAGGTTATAGGAACTGCAAAAGGTTCCTATTGTCGGAAAGGAGCTATTGATATGGAAGAGTATGAAAACAAGTCAATTAGCTTTCTCTACTTCTTTCTACAAGCTTAAAACAGTTTTTATTGCAAACAAGTTCAGGCTGCTTGGATACAAAGACATTTTTTTGACAAAAAGAGACACAGAATCTTGCATGCAGCGTGCCCGGTTAAAACCAAAGGTGACAGAGCTTTTGCAAACAGAGCTGCTACTTCCTCTAGATCTGATATCTGTGGAATCATCTAAAACATTTTTTTTAACTTGCTTTTGTCTAGGTTTTTTTCCTAGTATTTGTTTTGTTTTATTGTGAAGCACCTTGGGATTATTTATCTTTAAAGGTGCTATATAAATAAAGGATTACTTACTTACAAATGAGCAAGGAAGAACTGTAAAAGAGATTTATTTACAAAAAGAAATGGTATCGACCAGAGAGTAGCGCAGTAGCAGTGTCTCTCATGTATCTGACTTATTTACTGTCTACTTGAAAGAAATTAAGGATTTTGCTTACTTAACTGGCATTCTAACAGCCCTTGTAGATGTGGCCTTTGTCTCTCCATGGGGCAATCCTACCTAACATAATAGTCTACCAGCTTTTCTCTGACATATCACTACCCAGAGTTGGTGTGTTCCTGCAGGCTTTTCCTCTACTGATTAAAGGAATGGAGTAATACAGGCTGTCCCTTATTCACTCATTTGGAGGCACTTATCCACCGTTGCCATTTTGGAGTAAAATATTAATAAATGAAATTTAATTTAAAAAAGCTCAACAAAGTATTTAGAGTAAAAACTCATGTTTTTATTTTCTATGCAGATGATCTCTACAAAAAAGTATAACCACAATCGATCTGAATTGATAAGCTATTTCCAAAGAGATTTTATTTTTTGTACTTTGAATATAGTCGTATATAAGACAAAAAATTTAATATCACTGTCAGTTTCTTCACTATCATACAGTTCTCTGTAATCAAGCTAGCATTAATTGGTGATTTCTGTTGATAGATATGGAAAATGCAATAGAAATTTACCACAGAGAAACGAAAGTCTGGTAAAAGAATAGAAGATTTTCAAACATGGATCAACTTTTTTGCAAAGTTGTAGAAAACAGATAATGCAGATGCTGGTGCATCTGCAAATAGGTCAATAATGTGCTCAAGGAATGTCATGTTCAACAGCATTAAAGGACCAGTAGGTTCCAGTGGTTTCATAGGTTAACAGTACAAACAAAAGGTTAAACAGTATTAACAAAATGAATCTTCAGTAACAGTTTTAACAAATCCTTAGAAAGGCAGTCAAGCTGTAACATTGGCAAACTATATTGTAGCTAACAAAACTGCTAAATAATTATGTTCAATGATTTATTTTTTTCTATGTAGCACTCATTTATATGCCAGTTTACTTTAACTTAGATAACTAGTGGACTAAGATAAAATTCAATATGTTGTCCAGTAAGCTGCAGCAGGTCGTTTGTAGATTTTAACCCCTCTGTACTCCCTACATAGTGCCCTATATAGGGGGTCACGTCATTTTGTAGAGGTGTCCGAAAAGAGAAAGAGCCAAAAAAGTAGTGCACTTAAAATTACCCACAATGCATCTTGAAAAGTAGTGAGCATTGATGATCCTTGCATCCAGAAACTCAATATAAAAAAATCGAGCGGCACGAAATTACCTATAAATGAATAAAGTTTTTTATTAATCGTATTCAATATCTGAGTGGTGTTAATGCATTGAAATAGAAAAAAACTTGTGATGTGAAGGTTTTTGTTTTTTTTGGTTGCCATGGTGACGACTGGTAGTCACGTGGTCTGCGGCAGCTTCGTGTCTGAATCGACAAGAGAATGAGTGCACTTTGTAGTGTGCTATATAGCGCAGCCCTATGTAGTGAACGAGGGGTTAGGGAGTAGGGTGGACATTCGGACACAGCCTCAGACTTTCCCTGCTTTCCTCCTTTTTCTATGCTATGCTTAGCTAGCAGCCTAGCAGTCATATTTATCAAACAGTATTAGGTTCCTCATGTAATACTTAACCATTATTATAAGTATCTAAGTATTCTTTTGCCAGATTTCTATAGAAACAAGACATGTTGTTCCTCTAAACATGTTTGTTTGAACTCCTGTTTTCCAGAAAACATCTGAAAGATTAGATCTGTGAGTGACCAGAAATCAAACAAGTCCTCCATTTTTGATGAACAGAATGCTGTTGCCACAAATATGAAGGACTTTATCCACTTATTGAAAATGACAAATTTCGAATGGATGACAAACCTCACATCTTCTGCTGGTTAATACTGGAAAAACTTATGTCAAACATCTTTCATCAGCTGATTTATAACAGAACATTCTGTGTCCATGATATTGTGAAGTTTATGGTGGACCACTGGATCAGAAAAAAGCTTTTTTTTTGGTCTTTCTGGGCACATGGGTAGCTTCTTATTCTAAGTCAAACCATGACCACTATCTCCTGCAAAGGGCCTGAAGGAGGTTTTGATATGAAAAAAGAAACCTCTGCCACCTTTTTAACAAGAAGAAAATAATGCAAATGTTGTGCCAAACCCACAAACAACAGGGATAACACTTTCTCTTAAATCTGACACTTACATAACTTCATATTATGGTAAAATAAGAAAATATTTTCAACAAAATGATCCTGGCACTGAGGCACACTTCTTTTGTGCAACTTGATTTGTCTGTTGGGTTTATTTCAAACACATTGAGTCTTACTTTTTCCTGAGTCTGTGTTTGGTTTAGGAAAAGAATTAACTTCCATTACTATACTACTACTATCCGTTGTATAATCGATTTTTTCTTCTATATCTTTTCTTACTTTTCGTGCTGATGGTCATGAAAATAATTACATAAATTAAGAGTCATGGCATTTTGTCAAACAGCCTTTACTGGGAGGTTAGATTGTTGAGTAATGGAGCTAAATGACTCTAAAGTTTAAAAAGATTTTGATTCCTGTCTGAACAGCTGATTTCCTAAGCTGGATTTATACTAGCGTGGAGTCTGTGTAAGGTAAGTTAAGGTCAGTAAGCGCTACATAAGTCCTACTGACCATAACTGACAGTGCTTGGAAGAAGCCATGACATGCGCTTCTTCCAGACCTGACATGCACCACCGCTACGCGGGTTACGTGAAAGTACTCCCTTGTGGTTGGTCAGTTTGTGATCACCTTTTTCTGGATTTCTCAATCTTCTCACTGAGTTTGTGTGGTAACTGCCATTTTAATTTTTTGCGTTTAAAAATTCCTTTAAGAAAAATCATTTCTTCGTTCACTTCAATGAGCTCGTGAAGACACTGCACCATGTTGGCCGAACAGAAATGTCTATTGAGACTGACGGGAACCATCAACAGAACTCCGCCCTGTAGAGTTTGTCAGCCGTTTCAAGTCTTACTGCCACCAGATTCGGAAGAGAAACTGCAACCCTGTGCCGTGACCCACACATTTTACCAGCATCAGTTATGCCAACACCAGAATACACAGATGCTGCATGAGTATAAATCCAGCTTTAAGGTGACTTCACTTTAAAATGTCATTTCTAGGTTTAAGTGACAGTTTAGTCACTGATTTAGTGATATATAAAAAACACCTAGTCAACGTAAGGCTTAATGATACACATACTTAATGTTGGGAAAACATGGTTTGCATTTCAACACTATTCTATAACTCTATAGTAGACGCTATGTTTATGTAGTACATAATCTTATCTTATTCTTGGATTGTCCAGATCCAGTCAAACCACACAGGCCACTGAAATCAATGACTTATTTACATTATATAAAATATGTGCAAACTGGCACCAAAAAAGCTATTTCTTTCTACTTACGTTAGTATAAAGTTTATTGTTTTTGCAGCCATTTAACATTTTACCATTAGGTCATGTTGGAAATGTAAGACAATGCTCTTCGGATGGGAAACATAAAAATGAAATGCATTAGTAGTTCCAAAAAGCATAAAATGCCAACATTTTATTTGATTTTACTTACTTACTTACTTTTTAGTTTAATTTTACTAGACACATCAGTGTTGACTAATGCCACACTAAAAGGCCACCCACATACTGTATGGCAATAGAGCATGAATCTCCAACTCCGGTTCTTTGGCATCACTGTCCTGCAGGTTTTAGATGATCCCTGCGTAAAAGCAACTGACTAAACTTAACAATAAGCTATTGGATCCATTTAATTTAAAACAGGAGTATAGGAGCAGGGAAGAATCTCAAAATTGCTGGACAATGACCCTTGACGACTGAAGTTCAAGATCTCTGCAGAAGAAGATGCTGATTGGTCCAAAACAACTTGACCTAAGCTATAAACCCATCATATCGAGCCCAATAAGTTAGATTTTACAGTTGTTGAAATGTAACAGTTTTTTATAGATGTTCAATGTGATAAAATTATGGTATTAAACTATTGTAACTGAATTAATTTCATTGCTGTCAATAAGATCAAGTCAAAATTGTGATTTTATTTGCCTTCTACTAATAGTTTTTATGCTTTATATTTTAAACAATATTTTATATTTGCAACGCTGGTGTTTATATATTTCTTCATTATAAATGTGGGCTTTTTCTGGCACACATGGAATGACTTCTATGACTTATTTAAATAAATTAGTTATGCATTTTCTTTGTTATTTGCAGGATATTTTCTTTATCCTGGGCTGCAATTGATAAACTAAAAGGTTTAACTTGTTGTAAGTTGTTACAAAAATATGTCAAGCTTTTTACCCCTGTCAACCTAATTTAGTAATGGTCTCACATGGAACTTGAGACACTGCATATCTACTCTTCACATTCCTCTTTTATTATAATGTTCTGAAAACATGATGGATGAAAGCTTGACGAAGCTCGCCTGACTGTGCAGCATAAGGCGAAGGGCTGGCTCACATCCATAGCTTTAGCTGTTGTTGACATGAGTAAAATAATTCTCTCGGGTTTGGCTGCAAGCTGCTTGTATAGTTTTGTGAAGCAATACACATAATCCAACAAGATGGGAGAAGTCAGGAACGGGGATCTGTAAGTAACCTCCATCTGGACTCAGACGTATTAGTTTTCATCACAGTGACCGGTTAAACTTATCAAGGTCCAGAAAAATCAATCCATCAAACAGAGCTCGAATCCTCTTTGTAGAAGCTGGCCCAAAAGGGTTGGCAGCAGATGTGGATGTAGCCCGAAATGCTGGCCACATGGATCCAATCATCTCACCCTGGAGTACTGGCATCTCTGAGAAAACAGGCCAACAACTACCACATTTACAACCTTTTTCTTTACAGGCATATGGTTCTCTAACACAGCTACACAATATTAATAAACATGTGTGTACACAGGAAGTTAAGCAAAGAAATCCTCCAGGCACCAAGTGTTGACAGGGAATGAGTAAGTGAAGAGGGGGTAAGTGAGGAGTGCTGCTCACCACAAGGAGGGCCAGAGTAAAGGTTTTAAAGGACTGAACCCTGACTGACACAATTCAGGTGCTTAAGTGAAGCATCATATTCGTCAATACAATAAAAACTGAAAAAGGTTTTGTCTCACAAGTGTGAATCAAGTTTAACTTGGCTGACTAAATGGAAATTCAATGTTTTGGGAAATGTGCTCCGATCCTCCCACATCTACAGCTTATGTGTTACATCTTGCCTGTTTAAAAACAGTCAAACTGATTAACCCTGAAATGCTTCAGATTGTCACTGTAACTTCACATTTACCACACATAAATGAAGGTGCCACTAATCATCTAATCCAGTGGTTTCCAATCTTGGGTCCAGGACCGGTCCCCAAAAGAGGACAGGGGGTCCCTGAGGCTTTAAACATTAGAGATTGTGATTAATGCCCACAAATTGTCCCTATTTTAATGAATAAAAGTAAGGCTGTATGTTATTCATTTAACTTTGGCTTTATCGAAGGACAGGACTCAACCAGAATATGTTATTTATGGTGAGAATTTCACTTTTGAAAGCTTAAAACCAAGCATGGTTTCAGCATAGGGTGGAGCAGGGGGTCCATGGCATTTTAGTATATGCATGAATGGGGGTCCCTGAGAAAAAAAGGTTGAGAACCACTGATCTAATCCAATGCTCAACAAGACAGCACAAATGTGTTATTCCCAATATTCTTAAAAGAGAGCATAGTCTTACAGAAATTAATAAAATGACAATGCGGTCTCCCTGCAGAGCATGTAACATGGTCTATAGAACAAGATGCGATATTTAAAAGAATTTTCAAAGCACATCAGGCTTGGAGCATTAAATTAAAAAAATTTAAGGCTTCAAAACTCCTACAAAGCTTTATTAGTTTATAATAAATTACATGAGTGCTGTACATTTTCCATTACATAAAACTGTTAAAAAATTCATATTTGCTTCTTTTACCATCCTTAAAAACAAACCGTAAGTGCTTAAATAGTAAACTGGTTTTCTTGGGTATTGGAGATGGTTCGTCTCTCATCTGATTAGCTTCTTTAGTTCTGGTGCCCATGCTTGTAAAACCACTCAGGTTGGAGTCTCCCACAATCATCAGTGTTAGTGATTCTCGGGTATGACATCCCTAACATCTAAAATGTAGTCTTCAGCACGTTTATATGCAACTAGGTAAAAAATGGTTGCATTGGCCGTACCAAAATCAGACTTTTAAAAATGCATGTGTGTGTTAGTCTTCAAAGCTTGAACTGGAACAATTTCTCAGACAGTCCACAGCTTCTTGGTGTTGGACATACTGTAATCAATGACTCGATTCACCTCCCAAGCTTGTATACTGGGACAAAGATGGTGGGCTAATCAAATGGCCAGTTTATATTCTAACCGCAACTTTGTCTCAACAGTGCATGTAACTCTTCTCCTCAGACGATTTCACAACCATGTGAATGTGTTGAAATGATGTGCCAGAAACACAGAAATCCACAAACTTATCTTATAGTCACATTACTGTGAAAAAAAGTCCTGCTTCCTTGAGCGTAGTCACAAGGGTAATTACCACCCAAAAAAACAACAACACCACCTCTATAAAAAAAAAGTTGGCTCATTCATACAGTTTTGCAATTTCCATGTAATATAAAGCTGTTCAAAGACGTTTTTGCCCACTCCTGCCAATCAGCTTTTGCCCTAAACTTAACCAGTGACAGTAACAAATGTACAATTAAAAAAGAAAATAAATATTTTATTTAATAATATATTAATTTTTTGTTAGAGCATTAAAATGTACAATCATCAAGGTGTTTTTTGAACCCATCCATCCATCCATTATCTGCCGCTTATCCGGAGTCGGGTCGCGGGGGCAGCTGCCTAAGCAGGGAAACCCATCCATGGTTTTTTGAACCATGGATGGAAAATTATGCACCATCCTTGCCTCCTCACTTACTTTCAAAGCTGAAATTTCTCATTCAGATAAAGAAATGTAATGAAAAGCACCAATACAAGAGTGGAAACAGAGTTGTGTGAAAGCAGTATCTAGCCAAATGAGCAAAACCTGCAATGGAGTGAGAGGTGTCCACATACCTATGCGTACACCTCCATCTGTTAGTTCTGCACGGGAACCCTCAATCATATTACCGTGGGCGCCTGGGGAACTTTTCTTCAAGGCGGGAAACTAATGTAGGACAGGGATGTGAGTAATCAGAGCAGAATGGGCAGAAATGGATGACCACAAGTGGCTGGTGCTCATCGGGGGAATCTGGACGCAGAGGTTAGGCAGGGATAGGAAAACCGCACTGGAAAACTGACTTGGGAATGGCATCTGCTTCCCATATCCACAGTGTATCACAATTAGCCAGCTTAAAATGACTTAAATGTGCGTGTATGTGTTTGTGAGTGTGTCTGCTTGTTGTTATGTGTTGGATGTTCTTGTGGGAGAAGGGACTCTGTGAACTGAACAAACTGAAACTGATAGTGCGACCGGCTGTGTGTGTTTGCTCTGTGTGTACAGTGTCGGATGCAGTTTAAACATGGAGATTTTCAGTCAGGGAGGGTCACCTCCCTCCTGAGGGGGGCATTTAAATTGCTTTAACACAAATTGTAGGCAGAAAATTTCTCTGTAAAACCTAAGCAAATTTCTGACCCACAAAATTCTTGTTGTGGATGTGAAATGTTGAATAACAGACAATGTTCCAGTTGGAAAAGTATTTCTTTCACTTCTTCTGTTCATTCGATTAAAACCACATACTGGCTGCTCTACATTTCTCATCATTTGATGTGAGCTGGAGGAAAATTTTTCTCGATCACAAAGCTGTCAAGCTTTTGCTTTATAACCTACCAGTAACACATTCAAACTGCTCTAATTCTCCAACCATGATTAAGTACTCACTGTCAGTTTTCCCTGTGAGTATGGGGCCAGGATTGACTACTGATTGTTTCACATCATGGTGAGTAAACCTCAGGTTCGGCCTGAGTGCTGCCTATTGTCATTTTCTGTCAAGCAATTACTGCTGATGGGTTAAGCGTGAGCAGGCAACTCACATCTTAAAGGTCAAACTCTTTATGCGGTCACGTCCAGTGCCAGGAAGCCTCAGGCATTGCTGCACCTACGAGTCCAGATAAACGCTGTCACGTCCAATGGATCCACTTCCAGCTCTTGGCAGGGCATCTTCAGGCCCAGAGAATACATGCCTCTAAACTCTATGATGCTATATCTTTTAATGAGAATTCGGTGTTTTAAACTAAACACCGGAAAAGTCTAAATTGACCCAAAATTTTGAATGTGTAAGACGTAAGATAAATCAGGACCTTCTTCTCCACTGTAGGGCAACAGTGATCAAAGTTCAGCTGAAATATGTTTTATTAACAGGTGTAGCGCTGTGGTGCATATCAGATGAAGGGTGAAGTGTTGAGGGTGCCTGGGCTCCACTGCTTCACCCCCACACTTACTCTAATCGCTGTGCTGCAGCTGCATAATTCATACATTGTGACAGATCAGCCTCAACCTGCATTGCAGAAATCTCAACTGATAAAACAGGAAGGTGGAAACAAAATGTCAAATACACATGCAGCCACAACCAGCTTTAGCCATCTTTTTGCAAACATGACTGAGCTCTTGGAACAGCTGGCACCGTACTTGATCTGAGAGCCCAGTGTGGTACATAGACATTCTCAGTGGGTTTAAGTCAGCTTGATATTTTCAGCCATATATCATTTTCAAATATTTCTCCTTCCTTCTGACCAGATTTCAAAGCTTGCTTGTTTCTCTTTCTATCTGTATAATTTTAATTGAGTAAGGCATTTCAGTTTGTAGTAAAAAATTTGGAAAAGTACTGCGGTGTTAGTGGGTACAAGTGGGCAGCCTCTGGGATGGTGTTTTATGCTTGATTGCTGCTAAATGGTGTGCACACACAGCAGTGGGGTTGATGTTTTGACATGAAGCACCCTTATAGTCCAAGTAAGATGAGAAAGGAAGATAAAAACACGAGCATGACATGATCATTGTGTCTGAGCTATTTCACAGACGTTACCAAAATACAGAAGGAAATGCTCCTTTAACTTTTATGTTTTCAGCCTGTTTGGAGAAGAAAAGATATGCAACATACCATTACTTGATGAGTAACTCTCTAATGCATATATTACATTTAAGCTCATACAGTGGAAAAAGAAGAGAAATCACAACAAAGCAAATCACTTTCCACATCTAAATAGCAATTTCAATACGGCAATGCCAATGGAGTCCCAGTCTATTCATCAGAGTCAAACTAATGATGAAATCACACAGTTTTGTCATGACGTCTGCAGTGGTTGCTTTTTTGTTGGGCTCCGAGGGCTGTGTACAATTTACACAGTGTTCCCGGAGTTATAGTGGGAGGTGTTGAATGTTCATAGAGATGCATCCCCCTGCCATCTAGCCGCTGGGCAGACCAAATGAGAAACCACACGAGATCATTTACTTTTACTGTCTCTCTTTATTTTCAGATTCATAAGCACTGGCTGAGTCTTCGCCAGATTTCTGAATTCTTTTAGTTTTGTTTTTTTTCTACAAACCCTGCCAGTTTCCTTGGTCTAAACTGTAAATTTAGTTCAGCATACTTTTTGCTACCTATAATGACTTCATCAGAGAGTGACCTGCTGGTCACAACTGGGACATTGTCAGGTACTTATAGGCATTTGATTTATAGTTTCAACTACAGCACTAACTCCACAAGTGCCTACAAACAAGTATCCAGCACATTAACTTAGCATTTCCAACTTATCCAAACATACAAACATTACAGAGGCACCTCTTGGATTTCAGTCCACTTTTGAAACATCTCACAGAAAGATTTTATTTGTCAGCTATAAGGCCTGGCCAGAGAAGCTGAAAAGCAAGACCACCTGCACTTACTTATACCTCAGAACCCCAGGAGCGAGTGTCTGAGAAAGCTCAGAGGATTAACTTACAACTTTTTACAGCTCAGTCGGCACACGCTATTATACCTATTCAATCACGCTCGCCTCTGGACTATAAAAAAATCTAACACCAAACACACATATGTGCGCACACTCAGTGTCCGCTTGACCTGGTTATAAAGCAAACTGTCACAACCCTGGCGCTTATGCATGCATGTATGTCTCTTCATCATTGGGGAAACTGAAGTTTTCCATCTGTTCTGAGGAGTGAATCTGTGATCACCAGGCAGTGTAATGAAGTGAGATAATCTCTGCAGGTTCAAGGAGCTGGCAGGGAACTGGTAGGAAGAATATCACTAAACACATGGCCAAAATGACAGCCTTATAGGGTCCCTATTAAAGGAAGGCAGTGATAGAGATTATTCAGATAATAGATTCAAATTACTGACATTTTACGCAGCAAAAAAATAGTCTTAAATTAGTTGTGAAAGGTATCATTTTATGTTTGCAACTGCTTGTTTGTAAAATTAAATACACGTTACCCTTCACATTATTCAATGCTGATTTTCAAAAGATTAGACTTGATTTTCATGATTACATGATTCCCCACAGAAATGGCACACATGTGAAACTACTTGTAAGATAAGTCAGATTACACAGAAACAAATCGGAAATGGAAGCTATTTGTGAACAACTTCGAGTTTTAGAGGATGGCAAACATATGGCCCACTGCTTAGTAAAAGACTGAGAAAGACAAAAATAGCCACTTGTTTAGCTTTTGCTGCTCTAGCTGCAACTGCAGTGATTAGGACTGAACAATCATTAAAATAAATAACTAAAAAAAATAAAAATTAGAATTCATACATGCATGTAATCTCATTTTCAGTTCATGGTAATTTACTTGCATGTAGTTTATATTTCCTGGCATTCACATTGTGCTGCATTCACATAATCAATTATTGACTTTACAACAATTCTTAAAAGTTAAAGTTAAACTAAATCTCTGTTCCAATCCATTTATCTTATTTATTCATGCTAATACTTGTGTCACAAAGGTGGTAGATCTGGACCTATTTTAGAAAATGACATGGAAAGATTCAAAAGTAAGTGGGAGACCCATTCTTCTGTGAATGGAGGAAGATGATGGAGAAACAGAACGGTGCAGAAGGGGTGTTCTGTCCACCAGTCATTAGACCCCTGAGATGGCTCAGAAATTTCATCAACCACCAATTAACTGAGACTAATTTAACCAAATTCCTGTTTTGTTCAATGTACAAATTTGGAAACTATCTGGTCTGAGTTCTCAAATGTGCCCCCTAGTGGAGTTCTCAGGTAACAAGCGTACAACACAATGTGGACAATTAATCTCATGAACAAGCCAGCTGCCTACACGAAAGCGAAGTTAACAAGCAAGTACATTCTCTGCCTAACACCACTATTCTCTATCACCACCTGAAATCTCACCACAAAATACAGAATGAGATACACATAACATACAAAGAAACAGCCATGAATCAAAAACTACACATGACATTGCCATACCCAGAAAATTCTTAACCGCACAGAAATATAGAAAATGATGTCACATGTAATTTAACTAATTACTCCAGTCCTCAGATCTTTACACTGGCTTCCTGCCTGTCAATGAATTGACTTCAAAATTCTGCTTTTAGTTTACTAGAAAAGAAAGAACTGAATGGTTTAGGACCAAAATACATTCAGGATCTTCTGGTTCGTGAACTAACCAGATCCCTCAGGCCATCAGGGTCAGGTCTACTTTCTGTCTCAGAGTCAGAACTAAACACGGAGAGGCAGCACTCAGCTTTTATGCTCCTCACATGTGGAACAAGCTCCCAGAAAACTGCGGGTCTGCTGCAACTCAGCTGTTTTAAATCAGGGTTAAAAACTTCTCTATTTGCAGCTTTTTATTAAAACAGCTGTTAATTTCTCACACTGCAAGTTTTATTTCTTGCATTGTATCTATTTTATTTAAGCATTTTTCTGTTTTACTTAATTTCTTTGATTTCTTTTTCAAGTTTGTTTTTAACTTTTTTAACTTTTTAAGTTTTGTTTTGCACTTTTATTGCTTCCTGCACCCTGCTGTAATGCTTTAAATATTTTATATAAAGCACTTTGAATAGTCTTGTACATGAAATTTGCTATACCAATAAACTTGCCTTGCCTGAAGAATGGCTCCAGTCAGCACAGTTGAAAGCAAGGGATTAAGACAATGACATAAACTATATTTCATATTATTCATCCATCCATTTTCCGACACTTATCCGGAGACAGGTCGCAGGGGCAGCTGCCTAAGCAGGGAAACCCAGACTTCCCTCTCCCGGGCCACATTCACCAGCTCATCCGGAGGGATCCCGAGGCGTTCCCAGGCTAGCCGAGAGATGTGGTCCGTTCAGCGTGTTCTGGGTTTTCCCTGGGGCCTCTTTCCAGTGGGACGTGCCCAGAACACCTCACCAGGGAGGCGTCCAGGAGGCATCCTAACCAGATGCCTGAG
>JBAMHW010000005.1:9016105-9032422 GCA_037177495.1 Rhadinocentrus ornatus | reverse complement strand
GGATTAGAAAAATACTAGATAAAATGATAATGAGACAAGTGCGTCCATTTCTTCCCACAGACAGCCATGTTGTTCTTGTGGTTTTAAAGCCATTTTGTTTAAAATATACAGTAAACACTATGCAGACAGGAAGTGATGATTGTCCATGTCTACACAGTGAATTATGGTCAAGTAAAGTAATAAGTAGTGGCATTACATTTCAAATGCATTAACGAGTAAAGTGATTTCATTACAATTTACATAAGTAAGAGTTATTAGTAACAAATTACTGTTTTAGAGTAACTATCCCAACACTGCTACCTAAGTTGCTATCCTTAGTTATCCTTAGTTAGCATTAATGCAACTGAACTGCAACATCTTAACACAAATGAAGGCTGCACATTTAAGTCCAAATTTGAACGTTAAATCATCATATGTTGAATCATGATTGCTCGTGCGCTATAGCAGTGTTTTTTTTTTTCAGTACTTTTTTTCCAGTCTTGTACCCTGGACTGGATCAGGGCAAACCCCTTGTTAAGAGAAAATTATAATTGCCAAAATGACATGGGAAATACTTCAAAAGTACTTCTTTCATGTTGAATTTATTTATTTTTTTATTTTTTTACTAATTATTAATTACTCAAAGTTTTCATTACCTGGTGTTTTATTTATCTCATTCACCTCCTGTGTACTCCATAGTACCCTTCCTATTTCTGAATGATGGCTCTAGATAGCCAGGAAAGGTTCATTCTTTCACTGTGCTAAAAGATGTTGATTTTAAAAAAATTACATCATATTACAACATTGTATTATTATTAGCTTGACTTGTTTTCTGTTTTTGTATTTCATTATTTTGTAGAGGTAGCAAAGATTTGTAACAGACAAAGGCGGAGCCAGTAGCGGACGTCTCCAAATCAGATATGGGCAATAGTTATTTAGCTCAGCCTTACTTTGTGCTAAAGAAAGATAATTTTTACAAGCATTTTGTGGCATCTGGTTCTTTGTTTGACTCTATAGGAGCTGCCTCAACGACTCCCTGTATAAACCCTCAAATGTTTTCTGGTGATCGTTTTCATTTTGTACCTTTTACTGTGCAGCAAGTGCATAAGGCCCTCAAATGTTTAAATTACAGAAAACCTGACCAGACTTGATAGAGCCTTATTTTCTGCAAATGGCTGCTGATTTCGTTGCACAGCCTCTTACGATACTTTTTCATCTTTCGATTGAAAGTAAAGAACTTGCCTCAGTTTCAGAGAGTCAGCTTTTGTTGTTCTTCTTTTAAATGGAGGTGATCCAGCAGTTTTAACCAACTAGGCCAATGTCAGATTTGTGCGTTTAAGTAAAAAAAATTTGAATCTCTTGTGTGTGATCAACTTAAAGAATTTTTATATTCAAATGAGCTTCTTTCAGATTTGCAATCAGGCTTTATGGAAAAACACAGTACTATCACTGCTGTTACAAAAGTGATCAATGATATATTTGTTGCTCTTGATAAAAAAACAAACAAAAAAAACAGTACTGTGCTGCACTTTTTATTGACCTGTCAAAAGCATTTGCCACTGTGGACCATGCCATTTTAAAGCATAGATACATCAAGATATAAGATATATCAAGCGCCCTTAATCTTAAATTCATATCTGGTCCGGGCTAAGCCCAGGGAGTCCTTTAAAAGCCCCTGTTCAAGACATAAACAAAACTATTTTGTCAAAAGCTTCATTACTATTTTCCATGCACTTGGGCCAACAATGGCCACTTTACATTTGTACATGGCTCTCATTTCATTGCTAAAAGAAGTTGTGTGTTTGTAAAAAATATCCCACCATGTTTTTGTGAGGTGATACTCATCAATTTCCCAATTACTGATGTCTCTATGCCAGCAAACATCTGGGCTCCCAAGAACCCAGCAAATCATTTTAGGTCTTGAAGTTCTTAATATAAAGGTGCCCAGCTACTATAACTCTGAGAGAACAGATTTCTTTTTTTCTTTTACAAGTCCTCTGTCCTTAAACTGTTCTTCTTTGTGACCAGTGCAAATCGCTCCCACAGCTGGATCGTTTAAGGAGCCGCTTGTTTGAGGCTCAGTGGGCCGCCCTTCCATAGTGCTGTTTTATGGATGGTTGATTTAAAGTAGACCATTTAGGTCTTAATAAACATGCTCCAGCGTGTGTTTTCTGACATGTCTTGGTTTGGTACAAGTTCTCAACCAGCAATTATTAAACAAATCAAAGAGAAAATGTGATAAAAGGCTATAATTTGCCACAAGACACATACCAGGCCCATTAACAATTTGAGGGGTTATAACTATTATAAATTCTTGATGACTGTACTCAAACAAGCATTACACATTCCCTGTTAAATTAAATACCGCATCCTTAAAGCTCCATTTCTGTTCGTACACTGCTACTTACAGTTAAGCTTCCTCACTTCCTAGGTGAATGAACTCTTTTGTACCAGTGATTATGGGGCCTGTTCTCATATAACGGTTGAAAGTAATACTACTTTACAATCACACAAAGGATACGTAGCAGCTGCCTCTGGGCTTCCAAAAGCACTTTTGCTTTCTAAAAGTGTAGAAGAAAAGCTGTTTTTGTGAATATTTGCACCAATGTAAGGTTAAAGTGCTCAGTCTGCTCAGTTTGAAACTCCATTTCATCTATTGAGTGCAGGCACTGCAGTAACAGGTCTTGATTAGTCACATAGAGGGAAAATATGTGAGGAAACTTTCTGACACTTTCCAGCCATGATGACCACCTGCTAGAACAGTTTAAAACTGTGGTTTTCACTTCTGCAAAGCCTTTCTCATCCTAAGCCGTCATGCCACACTTTTCCTTTCCTTTCCATATGTCGCCGGTAAGCAAACAAGTAACCCTAATGAAACATCCCATTCATTTTTAATGCATAGGTAAATATCACTGTGTCTTTTTCCTATTTGTTCTTTCTGTCAGTTCCAACTAAAAGTGGCTGAAAGCTTCCTATTGCCTTTGTAGATGCAACACTTCACACCATGAATTTATGGAAACCTGGTTAGAGTCAATCATGAATTAAATATGCTTTCCTTTGGCATTTAAACTGTGCTGAGAACTTAAAAGAGGGAAATTGGATTTGCAGAAGGCTTACAGTGCAGAATTCGGTATGTCTGTGCCCATCAAGGATTGAATTTGTCAGTCGGATAAATAATGTCTCCTTAATAACGTTTCACTTTTTTTTCTCTTTGAAATACTACATTCGGTTTGACAGTAGGTTCCAATAATGCACCATGCTGCCTTCAAATGTACCTGTATGGAGATTTTCAGCCTATATCTCTTCCAATTTTCAAGCATGCCGACACCTCGAAGCAGGGGCGCCTGAGATGTAATTGCATACTACAGCTGTATCCTAATTAGAGCATTTAATGTGCTAAAACTGATATTGTGAATGTAGAAAAACAAATCAAAAGCTTGTGTCAATGTACTTTAACCCAAATATCAATATATAATATATTACACAGAATATTGAAATATGTTATCTCAGTTGTTTCCTATTGTCTGCCTTTAATGGTGCTTCTCCAGTCCAGTTAGCATAAGTAGGTACAATTGTTTGCTTGCTTCCAATTGATTTGTACAGAGGAAGCTATTCACATTCTCTATATTTACTCTGGCTGAACACAAAGCAAAAAAATTATATAAACTTTTTGCACAATGGTGCAATTTAAAATATTCTAGGGTGAGGCATGTTTATTTTTGAGTCAAGCTCCCCATAAACAAAGATCAGCGATATTTAAGATTTGCAGCCAACAGTAACATTGAAGTGTTTTCTGTCATTTGATTTCCCAATTTTCATTTTCTCTGGCTCTTAAATTGTACACTGGATACTTTTTGTGTTAAGTAAACAAGAAAGATTTAGGCAGAAAGTTGCATAACAGATTCACAAAATACATAAAATGGCTTTAAACAGGATCATGAATTAATTTTCCTATCAAACAGCGAACAGCTGATTAAGTTTAATTTCTCTGACTTTAAACAATAGTGTGTTGGTTTAGTAGTACAGCCAGCAGTGTTGTTTTTCCTTTCAAAGATACAGTTTGTTTGTCAGGCTGTTACAGCAAACTGCTCCCATACTACTCCCCCTGCTTTGCCCCATCTCTAATTTCTTTTTACAAAGGCAGTATTTTTGTTCCAAATAGTTTGCTGCGCTCTGCTGCTCTGTGCTCTGAGTGCAGAAAGCCGTCACACTTCAGAGCCCATTATCACTTTCACTATCAGGTGAATGGAGTGGGAATGCAGCTTCCTGCCAAGTACATGTTCTCGCTGCAAATTCAATTTGCGGAGACACTTCTCGGCTGTGGAAGTGTCACAGCAGAACACGTCCTTTTCCTTCATACCCAAGGCCTCGACAGGGCCAAGTTTCTCACTCATCTCAGGACAACGTTTGTGAAAGGGGAGGTTAGAGATTTAAAATATACTAAGACAACTTGTTGCTGAGTTTGTGGAAGCAAACAATGGTGGATCATTTGATTAACCTAAGGACATTGAGCCTGGCATTAGGTTCGTCGGACTGGGGTTTCTCAAAGTTTAGACACAGATGTCATCAGCTTCGATAAGATTTGTCAAACTGCTTTCTCAGTGTCTCTCAGTATAGAGAGTAATTCTTAATGTTTCCATAGAAACTTAAGCTCAAGTGTACACAGAAAAAAAACAGACCACAAATTACACATCTATAACCTATTTTGGCCTATAAAGATAAACAGTGTACTTTTACATGATTGTTAGACTGGGAAGCTTTGCTGATGTCCCACTGAATTATTCCTTAAATGTTTCTGGATTCAGACTACATGGATCTCTGATCCAAGTCACAAATGCACATACCAGGTTCCCCATCACGACCTCGTCTTCCCCGTTTACCCGGAGGTCCTGCAAGAAAGAGGAACAAAATACACTTTAGTCATTAATTTAATTGTTTTAAGTTTGGATAAATTTTGTGTTCTACAACTCTCTTCAGTCAAACTGTCCTCCTCCATAATGAGGAGCTACTGAAAATGACTATACATCAATTACCTTGTAATTTCAATGTTTACTAGGATTTTACTAAAACAGAAGTATGGATGGAAGGAGACATATAAACACACACATAGAGGTAAGCTTCAAGCTTTCATCTCAATTTCATTTTTCTTTGTTCCCAGGTTTCCTTTCAGCATGGATGCCCTTGATTTTACTCTGTTTATCACCACAGTTTTTTTTCTAGTTTGCCTCTTTTATTTCCCCTGACAACACTGTCATGCAGGGAAAAATTCATATATGGATAATTACATGCTTTGCCAGATTTTTACATATTTAAGAACTGGCTGGGTTATATTGTGTACAAGCAATCCAATACACAAAAAGAAACAACAACAACAATAATACTACTACTACTACTACTACTACTAATAATAATAATAATAATAATAATAATAATAATAATAATAATGTCTCAAAATGACCTTAGAAAGATATATGCAGCTTTATTCTTAGAGAACAACAATACAGGTTTGATATCAGTAGAATGACTCAGCTTCAAACAGGATCAAAGGAACAAAGACTGAGGTTACTTCCCTACTTTAAACAGTCCATTTACAATCAAATGGATGATATTTCTACTTTCCACTTATAAGGAATTTCTTGGGGAAATGGGGGAATTTTATTATTTAAGTTTTTTATGTGGTAGTAAATTGACACTTGTGCTTCTAAATCCTACAACATTTAGAAGAAACTCATTATTGCCCTTCAATCCACTCCTTAGTAATATATTATAATGCATTTTTCTTTAAAGGTCTGTCTAAAACTGGATTTAACAAAGTCATCTGATGCCATTTGCAACCAAATTAGCAAAGAAGTCTCAGAATAGGCAACAAGACAGTTACTTTAAAACAATATCATTTTGTTTTGATAGATGATGATAGATATCAGAAATAAACAAAAACTTTAAGCAGTAAGGTTCTTTTTCTGGATCTCTTTTACAGAAAATATCTAGATTTAATTTCATGCCCCCCTGTTGGGTTATAGGTTTGTATTCAGTCCTCATGAGTTCCTGCACAAACTGGCTGGAAGTCAAACGGTGCTCCAAGAGATGGCTCTCTCTAACACTGGGCTCTTGCCTGCATCTGTGTACATATACAGTATTCCTGTGTAAGTAAGACAAGTAAAAGTTTTTAGGTAAAAAGCAAATGAAAAGAATAATCCACTTTGTTCTTTGTTTTGGCTGATTTATGGAAGTCCAGATGTGTTACTAGGGTGCAAAATGCAGGATTATATTGCAAACTCTTTGTATGATGCTAAGTCCTCAATTTTATCCCACTGTTTGGCTCAGCTTCAGCTTCCATCTCTGCTCCTTTTGAGCTGTTTCCAAGATAATGTCAAGCGCTGCCAGTGAAGAGTCCAGGCTCAATTTAATGTAACCACAGGTGGAGTATGACTCTCACTTTACTATGGATCACATCAACCCTGGTTTCTCTGTAGGTTAGTTTTTTTTAAGGTTTTAAAAGAAACTGAAAAGGTTTACTGCACTTGGCAGATGCTTGATTATTGCTCACTTTGAAACGACATTTGACACCTCTGAGAGGAATATTTTGTACAACAATGCAACATCATTCTGATTTTGGTGGTATATTTTTTACAGCTGCTCAATAAACATTTCCCACATGGGATGTGGTGGTCCAGACAAAATACCTTACATTATTCACAGATATCATCATGGTTCACTAAATTCATCACTATAGTTTTCATTCTGATTCTACATTAAGGAGGGATCCCTATGAAACCTATACTACACTGGTAAGACTTGGTAGAGACTACTGTATGCCAACGACAATACTTCAGTTTGTGAAACACAAATGAACAACCTCATTCTTATAGTCAGTAAAAACAGATTTTGAGATTCTTTTTTTTTTCTTTTTTAACTGACAGAGACCTCCAATTGCAAATTAAATCATTCAAAACAAACTTTGGCCGCCTGTTGTCTCACTGTTTCCCAAGCGTGGTTATGCAACATTGGTTTCAGAAAAAAGAAGCACAGCAGGGAATTTCATGATGAGGGGTCAGTAACTATGAACAATCTGTTAAAACCTTTTCAACAGCTTTTCAAGCCTGACACTAAAACAAATCAAAATTAACTTTATATCCGTTCTGAGGTTGGTCAGACAAAATAGATCCTGCGGTGGTGTGCATTTTATATTGAGTTGTTTGCTGGCTTTTGCTTTTTGGGAAGTGAACAGCAGAGAACAAGTTTTATAATGCAAAGCCAGAGAGAAAAGGCATCAATAAAAAGTGTGGTTTGGCTTCATTTTTAGCTATGCTAGCAGGGTGGTAGCATGGAAAACAATGCCATTCAGTCAGACCAAAACAGCTCTAAAACTATTGAAAAAATTATCATAGTAGCCTGAAAATTTCCCCTAATAACTTCCAATATACTACAACATTTTCTTCTGCACCATCATGAGGTTAACAGTGTTGTTGCAGCAAAATAATATCAAAACCTGAGGAAAATATAAATATATATAATGATATATATATCCTTAAAATAACTTTACCAAACTAACTGGTTTTTTTTATTATTATCTTAGAATGAAGCCTTTTTATCTACTTACCCTAGGTCCACATATATGGAAGCTGCCATGTATAGGCCACCATTTTTACTATGGTGTCTCTAAACGGACAAACAACTTTGTGTGTGAAGTAAGTTCCCTCTGAGCTTTAAAACTGCAGTATTGGCTTTAATAGCAGCACCGTTTGAAATAAGTAGCACCTTAAAAGGTACATAGAAGAAGACAGTATACATGTACATAATTTTAAAGTAATTACCTGTATGCAGTCATCGCTGTACCTGAGGCCACTGGATCCTCTTGCAGATGAAAACATGTTTATGTCTGGATGTGCTTGGTATTTGAAGTAATTTCTGTGCCCATCTTTACCACTAGATGCTAGTAATTTTTAGACACTATCTTTAAATTAAACAGTATGGAATACTTGTATCTCATAAACTTTTTAAGTAGTCTCCAGAGTAAAACCCCACCTACAGCTTTGCTTTATGTTAGTATGCTAACCAGCTAAAAACATGGTATATCCTGTACTGGAAAAAGAGGCAGTGCTCTACAAAGCACAAAATGCCTGACCACCCTGACCTGTTAGATGGCGACATTTGAAACTAGATAATCAGAAACCTCCAAAACATTGGTTTACTTTTGTGACTGTTGGCAACAACGGCGCTTCACTATTTACTATTTCTCAGGGTGTTGTGATAAACCAGTCCCAATAATTATCATGATATTTAAAGAATGACATAAATACTGTGTAGAAAATATATTGATTTGATTAGGCTAACAAAATCAAGACATTATGTGACCAAGTGCAATTTTTCCAGGAAAACACCAGAATGAACTGGAACAAAAGACTATTAAATTTAAAAGAACAATTTATTTATAAGCAAAATAAGATCCTTTAAAAACTGCAATGGTCTAGATGTTGGACATATATAAAAAACGATGGACAGTATTTCTGTACTGAAAAACTTCAGACCAAAGAAATGACCAAACAAAAGAAACAAAATAAGACAATAGTATGTTTGGGGGAGGCTCGGTCAGGGCAGTGTTACTAACCACATTAACATGCAAGGAATTAAAACAACCAAATGATAACCCTTCAAACACAACAAAACACATGCAGAGACCACTCTCCCTTTGGAATCCCTCCCTTTCATATAGTTCAACGTTGAGGGAAAAATAAAAGCGGTCCATCCAATGGATCAATTAAACAAATGCAGAAAATTATTACAAGTGAGAAAAACATTGGTTAGCATCCTGATCCTAATTAAAGAGCTGCTCAAAGTACAGGCACCCACTCCTTTCCCTCCCTTGTGCAGGTGGATGGAGGTGACTGAAGAAAACAATTAATACTGACATGCCAGTTCATAAATGAGGTCATGTGCTGCTGCTGCTGCTAAAGCATTCCTTGTGTCCTAACTGTTCTGTTGAAGCCACTATGCAAGATTTTGTCTTGATTGTTAAATTCCATCACACAAAGGCCTCTTCTGCACATTGCTCTCAGATGTGGTGCATCAGGGAGTAAGACCTGAGTGAATTCTCAGCCCCCCTTTTATAGACTCTGCCCCCCTTTTTTCAACTCTGCCATCTATGCTCACAAGGCAGGTTGTTTTTGTACAATCATTGAGGTAGTCTGAGTTTCATTCATACTAAAGGGTATTTAACACTTATACCTGCTCCTTGCAATTACATATGTCAGATAGTTGCTTCTAGTCTATGGTGCTGTAGTTACATCAACACTTCCTACTGGTGTTAGTGGGACCATTTGACATGGGTTATGTGACTTGCCTCAGAAATGCCTAACCAGTGTGATCTGGCCTTCAGTTTTCGATTGATATCTTGATAATATTGTTACTCGAAATACTTCTGGCCAAACTAATAGTGCAGTGAAAATCAGATGCTGTTATAGCCATAAACAAAAACGAAAAACACTCACTACGAAAGTCTATGTTTTTAACCTTAAAGAAAGTTAAAATTTCTAACAACAACCAGCTTTCTAAATTACATAAATGTCATTTATAGGGTATGTAAATATTAGTGTTTGTCCTACCCACTGCCTCATCTCTCCTGGTGTGCTGGTATCTGGCTCCACCTGCTATCAGCCTCAAATCCATCCTGCAATCTATGCCGTCTCAACATGACACCAGATTGTAGAGACAACTTTTTTTAGTCTCTTGCAGACTCTTTAGTTTTTCTCTTTCTGTGAACTGGCCTTGTCTAATCTGTCTTTTCCTGTTCTTTAGATTCCACAGACCCGACAACCAGCCACTATCCGGTTTAGTTCCTCTGGACATTCCCATGTGGCTTAACTTGGACAGCTTAAACTTCTTTTGGCCCGAACTTCAGTTCTGGATGTCTGCATATTGGTTTCCACCTCTTAATTCTTTGACAGTGGTAAATTATCACATAAATTCACACACAGCAAAAATATAACAAACAATACAATGTCTCTGAGCATCATGGTGGTGTCAATTTGATGGTTCAAGTCTTTAAATGTTCTAAGCTTGTTGTAAGAAGAACATGAAACTATTATTAAAAAATAATAATAATAATTTATTCACTCTGACTTTTCAAGAACAGTCACACAACATTGCATTTTTACATACCACAGTGTGTCTCTGCTCCAAAGCACTGATAGTCATTTGAAAGCTATTTGGCACAAAGGAATCCCATGTAATTGGCAGTATTGTGAAACATACAGCTTTAAGCCACAATCACATTGCTTCTGAATCATTCTGCTCATACTGTTCATCATGACATTATTTCAAAGTTAGAGGAGAGAGTGCAGCACAGCCTACATTTCTCTTTTTCTTTTAAATCAATCACACATGCGGTGGACTTATTTACACTACCAGCTATGTCTCAGAGCTCAATGTACAAAATGAGACCCCTCTCACAAAGCATCACAGCCATTCCTCAGAATAAAAGTCAAACTTTTGCCAAACATAGCAAACTGGGTAACAGCTTCAGCCTCCAAAGCTAATCAGGTTTGAAGAGAATTTGTTTTAAACTTCTCAGTGAGTGCAAATGCATCTCTCTGCAATCCATAACCATATGCAGTTTTCATTACCCCAAATAAATCTGAGCATGTTTAAGTTTACTGCATCATTTGCTGTATTTTCTCTTACTGCAAACAAAGAAAAAAAAAACTTTCGTGTGATTCATTCTGATTTTAATATTTATGTATGAGTCATAAAAATACAATGTCAGGGATGAAAACTTGGCAGGACTGTCACTATGATAAAATATAGCTTAAGGCAATGTTTTCAGATACTTGAATGGAATATTTGCAATTAAATCAGTCTGAATGATTTTTGCACCAAAAACTCTCCCCATGAGGGCAAAAAGTTATCAGAAACTCTTAAGAATGTTTAAATGAGCACTTTAAAGGCCATTATACAATACTATAGTATCATTCTCAGTTAACATGATCAGCTATGCCAACATACAATCCACTGGAATATCTCAAGGTGGCTCCAACTAACTACAGAACTTGGATATTGATGTTTATTTGAAATGATCAGAATTTTTCTGATGATCAATGTCTTCACAAGCATTTCAGGGATTTAGGAAGATTTAGGCAAAACAGATTTTAATATACTCCATTTAATCCCACAAAATGGATGGATGAGTTTATTAAACCTGGCAACCTTTGGGTAGTCAGGTCAATGGAACTAAAGCTGCACAAAACCTGGCTTTCTACTGTCCAGTACAATCATTTGTTACTTTATAAGTACATTTTTGTGGAAGTTTCTGGCAAAGAGGAACCATTTGGAGCCAAGATCATTACTGCTGTGCATGACAACGAATAAATCAATGCATAAAATGCAAATTCGTGGATTGCTGGGTCCAGTGTCTGCGGGAAACTATGGAAATGTAACCACAGTTTTAGACTCTGCTTAGTCCATGAATGTCACCACTCTCTTCATCTTCAGATGGATGTGAAATGTTGTCAAAAATAGAAATTGCAAAATGTAACAGCTAATACATAGAGCCTTGCCTAGCAGAACAATTATGTAGTCTGTGCACTTTTCAAGAAAAGACTCAGTCTGCAATTTTACTCTTTAATAATTAAAGAGCTCAGAGCACGACCCCAAAAGACAAAGAGCAGACAATGTCAGGTTATACAGAGGCAGTGTGATATTAAAGTACATCTCTCTTTCTTTGACACAAACATCTAATTGAATCTTTAGGAGGTCAACAGATAACGGTGCAACCAGATGAAGATCTGGACTGTGTCTGCACCACTTTCAGACTCTTCTTGGTGTCATCAGTCATGGGTATTGCTGAGTGAAATGTTAAAGTTCCACCCCTCCTGTGACCTACCAAACTGGCCCCGGAAAACCTTGTACTCCCACTGACCTCAGCTACTTCCACTAATCCCTTAACTTCCTCAAACACTCTCAATTCAAGACAGATGAAGAGCCAGAATCCTGAACAAAGACTTTCCTCTCAAAGAAGATTTAACTTTTCAGGCTACTGGACCTTAGACACTAGTACCTAATTTGCCATTTTGTTCTATAAATGTTTATAGCATGACCAGTGGATTGTGCTGGCCTTCAGTTTTCTCACCTGCATTTAATAAGGCTGTGTGCCTGCTCAACTAAAACAAAATGATGCAATCTTTTACATGAATTTAACCCTAACCATATTTTTTGAAAGGAAATGTGTGTGAGGATGTTGGCAATTCATTAAAAGTTTTATTTGTGTCAGTCGAAGTTCAACTTTGGAAATTAAAGGTCAAGTTCCAGATTTAAGCAATCTGATACGGGAAGTAGACTGCAGCATGATTAACATGTAATTTAACACCTTTTCTTAAAGATTAATCTCAATATTAATCTTGGTTCTGCAGCTTTTTTTCATGTATGAGCCATGCAGCTTTTTTTTTTTCTTGCAGGTCAAACATAGGTTGATGATAGCAACACAGGCAGGTATAACAGTTGTTTTATACTACTACTACTCTGTAGTACATAGTCCCTTTTCCCCCCTTCAATTTTATCGTAGCAGACTTCTAAAGATTTTTGGCAATCTAATATAAACAGAAATTCCTGCAGAAGAATTCGGGTCCTAACTTATAATTACTCCCAAGACCCACGTTTGAATCCTAACCCGACCCTGAAAAATAATGTTTTACAGGATATTAAACATCATTCTCCAGTTCTGTGGCATCTTAGTTATCCTTATTTCCAACTATACTTAACTCCAAAGCAACAATTTCCTGAGTAAATATGATGATTATAGCCATTTCCTGAATACCTATTTGCAATTATATTTAATTTGTTGCCCAGAAAAGAGACCATTGTGTCTCATTTTTGTATTTACTCATTGTCCCTTTTTTGCTCCACTGGTTTAGCCACTACTTAAATTCATCAACAATGTGCACAGACACACTCCCATTGAATGTATTCATCCAATTTAAATGCTTATCATACTTTGGTTTGCTGACAAACAACCACTGAAGCTTAAATTGACAATTTTTAAAAAAGAACATCTGTGCTCTTCTCTGAAATAAACATATTGTTATAAGTAGACAGAAATGTGCTTGTGCTCAAGAAAGTATAATTAGTTAGCTCGAAATTTACAGTAAACCAAGACATCTCACTGATTACGGTCCAAATTAAATCTAATAAACAGTCATGGTGATAAATGAACAGTCTGCTTCACAAACTATAATGAGACATTATGAAAGCCCACAGTCCCTGTCAAAGATGTTATCATTTTGTTGACGTTTAAGTTAATTTGCCAAGTCAATTGGGCACTTGTTAATGTAAAAAACAAAGCTTTCATTACAACACAGAAAACAAAGTGATTTCTGTTTTTAAGCTGATGATAACTTCTTTCAGAGAGCATCTCTGTGCGTATGCTCATGAGTGGTCTGAAAACGTCAACTATTAACTTGAAATAAATTCATTTCCTCTTCCATCCCAGCAGAATGAAGCAATTGTGTGCCTGTGTGTGAGTGCTTTGAGTGTGTTGGTTGAGCTCTGATGTGTTTGCCCAGATGCCAGTTATCAGTTCATTAAGCCACGACTTGATCCGTTAGCATGTGAGGAATCGTCTGTCGCTGCAGACTCTATTAACACTGCGTCAAGCAGATTGAAGCTGGTACTAAAAATGCATCTCTCTCTCCTTGCACTGCAAGAATGAGATAGCCACAGTCTTAAACTAATTGCAGACAAACGATTTTTGCATCCTGCATAGATTGTCACAGTAACGACAGCCCTGCAGTGGTCTAATACACATAAACTCTAAACAAAGTCACACACGTAATGCACAGTTGAAAATCATTATAGAACAAGCTTATCCCAAGTTCTTTTTCAAACACACATACACAGAGAAGTCAAACGACATGAATGCAAGTTTAGCTGGCAGGCATGCATGGATCATCTACGTTTTTGCTCTGGTTCAGTGTCAAGGTTGGAAGACTCCTGGGGAGGAAGTTGGGCCTTTGAGAGAGCCTTTTCATCACCTTCAGAGATCAATGTGTTTTCCTCTGGCAACAGGCTGAGTACTGGGATACTTGAGACCCACCCCGTTAGCTGCACACTGCAATTATCCTCCCCGCAGTACTGACTGCGGTTGTGATGGAAGCAGAACACACTCCCTGATGAGGGGAGGTCAGTAATAAGCCGATCGATCAGCCAAGTCCCATCACTTTATTCTGCAAGTTAAATTGGCACAGATGGCCATCCTGACAGTTCAATCTGAAAGCTTAACTGTATCCTGAGGACATCTAGTAACATAACCTACGCTAGCATGACAGGGAAACATTTTTGTCACTTTTTAATAAGCTTTATAATCATTAACCAAATAGTTTCACAATTTCTTGCGCTAGAAATGAAAAAGGTAAATAGTAAAATGAGTCCAGTCTGGCTTGAACAAGTTAACATGTAACCCACAGCATACTCTCACCTTGGCTTGTAGAGTAGATTGAGATACTACCAAATAAATTAAAGCTAAATTAATTGAATGAGGAGGTTTTGGCCTAAAGCCAACTCTCTGCACATCACTATCATATTCCACCTGTGCTCCTCAGCAAGGTCCGGGAAGCGTGTTTGAGAATGCTGAATCAGAAACATGGCCAACTTTTCACTTCAAAATCAAAAATCTTTCCCTACATGTCATTTGTTTGAGCAACTGTATTACAAACCGACATTGACCATAAGCTTCTTAATCAACTTGACATTTTACATTCAGAGTGAAGCAACCACAGCCTTGCCTCACAAGCATTGATTAGCCACATTCAGTGACTGATTTAAACTTCTGACTGGAGCACACTGGAATCAATATCCCTAATTAGACTGTAAAATACTAAGAGCAGATTCTCCAGGATATAAACGTCATTATCAGTTACATCTGATTAAAGTCCTATCCTAAAATATACTTTTATATAACAGTTCAGTGGCATCCAGAAGGGCACTTAACATTTCATGCTAGTAAGGAGATGCTTCTGAAGCTTCCCAAGGTTGTGTTGGCTGAATAGTATACTGTATGATAACAACATGCAGAGCATCACATAGTGGTTAAGTCGCTAGAGTAGTTGAAAACATTTCTGCAAATGGCTGCATAATTTACATCAAATGATCTATTTCTTGTTAACTTTCAAATGTAATACATAGTGTTTCAGGCTTTTGTGGTTACTGGATGTCACAGTGGAATTGTGTGTAATTTTATACCTGCTGCTAACAGATGACGTGACTGCTGGCTGACCCTATCAATGCCAGGGATGTGCGAGCCAACATGCACAACATGCGTATGTGTCTGTGGTGTGAGAGTGTGTGTATTTAGAGATGCAGAGTTGCAAAATTTGGACCACAAGGCCCCAAACTGCTCAAGGACAGTCATTGCAGTGCTTCAGTACAGATGAAATCACAGCATAAAACCAAATATACTCAAGTCAAAAATGTTATTACAATCCTCAGCTATTTTAATGGACCGGGATACAGTATTCTCAGTCTAAACAACTACCCACTGGCAACACAGCTGGTGGAATAAAGTTAAACAAAAGCTCTTTTTTAGAGTACATCTGACACTTCTGTGGCATTAGATATGATGAATACCATCTGATTTTACATGTCATATGAATTTTGTATATTACATTTTGCATAAAACATTTTACAGCTCTGTATGATGTAATAGGAGCTGTAACTAAATGTTACATAGATTATACAGAATATTCTTCAGTTAACTCAAAGACCTTTCACACCATAAATGACAACAATAACAAGGGCCCATACTGTTGAACAATAATATTCTGTAAAAAGTTTTGCTAATAAAAAAAAAAAAAAGCATGCAGAGGGGTGTGGTTAAAAAAAAACCCAGACAATTTAAAGACTCTACCTATTAGAGTTGTCATCATCCAAAGACTCACCATCAGCTTGATGATTTTCTTGATGGTATCTTAGGAACTAATCTAAGATTGGTCTAACTCTTGACTCTCTCACTCCCCCTGTGCATGCTCGGGCCTTGGATGGCAGTATTCTTTATTCTATCACCCACCAGTCTGTTCCAATGAAACTAATAGTTTCAGGCAACCATTAGGAATTTATCTGTTTCTTTATTGTCAACTCGCCCGATTCACCATTAGTCCTGGGACATCCCTGGTTGTCTTCAAATAATCCCCATTTAGACTGAAGAACTGGGAGGATTATTAACTGGAGCACAGACTGTCATGCCTCTTGCTGTCCACTTGACTTCATCTATCTCTAGCCACAGCAGCACACACCTGCCCTAGCCATTCCTCCTCACCCACCCTGCCCCCGCACCAACCCACCCACCTCCCCTCC
>JBAMHW010000005.1:8951784-9011097 GCA_037177495.1 Rhadinocentrus ornatus | reverse complement strand
TGGCTCGGGCATCTGGTCAGGATGCCTCCTGGACGCCTCCCTGGTGAGGTGTTCCGAGCACGTCCCACCGGAAAGAGTCCCTGGGGAAGACCCAGGACACGCTGGATGGACTACATCTCTCGGCTGGCCTGGGAACGCCTCGAGATCCCTCTGGAAGAGCTGGTGAATGTGGCCGGGGAGAGGGAAGTCTGGGTTTCCCTGCTTAGGCAGCTGCCCCCGCGACCCCCGACTCCGGATAAGGGGAAGAAAATGGATGGATGGATATATATATATTTTTTTATTTTTTATTTTTTTTCCTTATAAATGCATTTGTATTTGTATTGCATCAGCCCAGGAATTCACAATCGGAGTATCTTCAATTATCATGACGATTATTTTAAAAGTGTTTTAAATATTTTAAATTCATCATCATAAGCACAGTATGCTCCTTTAGTTGATTTTTATACTTCAGTTATTTTAGGAGGAACATTATAAAACTAATTAAAAATGCAGGATGAACAAGAAAAGCCACCATTCATTGTGGCTTTCAGTAGAAGTGCATCACAACATAGAAAATCAAGATCTGTTTTAACATGATTTGACTTTTTTGGAGTGCATTTTTGTTCAAGAATAATACCCAGATGCTTCTTTTGTCTCCCTCTGCTTAATTGCAACATTTTAATAAGCATGAGAATTAAACTGTGTGGTAAGGGTGAGCACCTTATCTGGCAGGAAGTCCAGCTGGAAGCTGTACTGAAAAATAGGCTGTTGGTAATTGAGAGCCAGAACAACATCAAAGCGGTTATGAGAAATTTGCAGACGTTTTAAATTAAGCTGGACAATCATCTCCTCTTACAGTGCCCATACAGTAATGAGTGAGATAATAGGAGATCAAGCCTCTAAATCTATTCTGTTCTTCTATAAATCATAAGAAGACACGCAAGATTCAATTAGTCCTGCTTGTTTAATCTTGGCAGCACGGAAATTGCAAACCAAACCAGAAACCCAAAGCACAGTATGAGAGGTAGTTACAGAAGAGATTTGAGGAGGCAGGCTATACCAGTCAAATGGCAAACAAACTAACAACCATAACCAAAAATAAAGGAGTCAAGATTGTTATCAGATAAACACTGAACAAAACCAGCAGTGAAAAAAAGGTTTCTTTTTCTGAAATGGCTTATGAGCAAAACCTTGATGCTCTTTTTAGGCCACCCATGTCTTCCAAGTCCCGACCAAAGTTGAAATCCCTTACTGAAACAATGCAGCAGGTGAGTTGCATAGACAGAGCAATCATAAAACCTACTCTCACTTAAGGCTTATGTGCCCAAAATTACCCAAAAATCTTTTCTGTTGTGCATTACTGTCCCCCAATGGCATAATGAGCTGCCACATAAACAGAAAATAAAAAGTAAAATAAAAAAACAACAACAAAAAAAGTATTTTTCTTTCCCTTTAACTGCAGTTACCTTTTTAATCCTCGTTTTGTTGTTTATTATACACCATTGCTTCAATATTTCTCATCCAAATAAGTCTTTCATGTCTACAGAGCATTAAATGCATGTTGCTGTCACTTTTCACAAAGTCTCTGTTTAATCAAACTACAAAGCTTTTGGTTGCTTCATTAAAAGACATAACTGAGCCAGAAATAATGACGCTAAGGACATTTTTTGGGTGGAGATCACATTTAGTTTAAAGACCAAATAAAATGACAAATACTGTAACCGACAGTTCTTTGAGTGTTGTTCCAGTTTCTAAATGTCAATGAAAATGTGATTAGACATTTTGTAGCATATCCATGTTTCCTTATTTACAGTTTGAGACCACTGGAACTTCAACGAGGCCACACATGTAACATGAACATACTTTCTATTTACAGAACATTAAAGGCCGTTTGCTTTAATTACAACAATGTTAGTGATGATAATATATTATCTGTATAGTTTGTTTTGACTGTTTTAATGGTCAATCTACAAGGGAAGAAATGTTGATTCACTGAGATCAAATTGTGCCTCTCCAAAAGGAGGATTTTGGAGACAAATAGGCAAAACTTTATTCAAATAGTGGAGTCCATTGCAGGAATGGAGTGGGCTTTATGTCTGCAAACAGGACATGGAGTGTAGGTCGGCTGAAGTCAATTACTAATACGAGTGGCAGCATACTGTTCACATTACAACTGCTATGTTACACTGTTTATTGCTGCCTGTGCTCCATGAGAACTTGCAGTTTTGGGAAGCAGATTAAAGGACAACCAGTACATTACTGTACTCCTTAACAGAAGTGCAATTACTGTATCTGAAGCCTGTGTGTGAAGATCCAAATTCAGGACCAAGCCATCCCTGGCAATTCTCTCTGAAATCCATCAATCTCTCAAACCAAGAAATGCCGATTTTTTCTGGTGTCCAACATGTTGCCATGTGCATGAGCTGCTTGGTTTACTGTCTGATGTTATAACACCTACTTTGGCAGCCTGCCTTGTCCACAAACTCTACTTGATCAATCATCACTGGGAAAGTCGCTAAAACAGAGGCTCTCAGCTGTAATTTTGGAGGACGACTTCTTGCATTGTAAAGCCATTAACAGATGTGTATTATCAAAAGCAGGAGAAGGAGATTTCAATATATCTGAAGTTGAAGAATGTTTCTGCCAAAGAGAATCATGTCAATAATGGATAAAATGTAAAACAAGACTAAAAGTTACTTTAAAAATCTCTCTTTTTTTCTCATCACAAGTCAGAAAAGGTTTGGTTTTGGAAGAAAACGGAGTAGGGCATTCATAACATAAATATAATAATCTCATCCATGACTGAAAGCAAAACTAAAGAGTAACTGGAAGAAACCTGTCCACAGATTATTATTAGAGGTGGACAGAGCAAGAAACAAGTACCTTAAATACTCCAGTTTTCTTAGAAAAAGTTGCAACAATTAACCTAAGATCCGCACTTTGCTGCATCACCGCTGATGGTTAAGATGAGTTGCACTGATTCACATAACTTAAATTGTGACAATAATAGGTGGGTGGAATCAGATATTTTTCTATTGGAAAGTTTTAACATTAAAGTAAGATCTTGTTTTATACTTAGAGGTTCGTAAGATTAAAAGAAGATATCACAGGTTAACAACAGACTATTTATAAAGTAATTAAGTGTTGTAAGGCCTGTGAATAATTTCTTTATTTTAAAGGCACTTCTTCAGGATTTGACATCTAATTAGCTCAATATTCTGGTTAACTTATCATTACATTCAGAAAGGAAATGGCACAAGAAATCCTAGAGGGTCTTCAAACTGAGCTTGAAAACCTAATGCACAGCATGCTTTGTTCAGCTTCATAACAGGGAGTTCTACTTTTTCTCTGCAGCTCATTCAGACATATATTTAAATGTTTAACCATTTTCAAAAAGCTTGGGAAATTATGTTGGGACTTGGCCTCAGACCAACAAAGTTTTGTAGAGCATGTCCACAGTAGAAGCAAAAAAAAATTTTCCACCCCACCCTATTTACAAATGGTGAGACCCCATCTTTTCAGGCTCCTCTGTGCCAACATTGCCAGGGAGGCCCCTTTGATAATCAGTCTTAAACGACATTTAAAGCCAGCCTAAAATAATCCTGGAACAATGGTTTCCATATAACTTTTGACTGAATTGGTCTCTGTTTGACCTCTGTTTGGCTAGTAAGTGTGCACTTATCAGTGAAACTTGAATGTATTTTTTTATTTTAAACTATATATTTGTGCATTTTCAAATCAGAAGAGGAAATTCTGGTTTCATTTCAGGGTTTATGCTCATCTTCTTGCTTGCTTGTTAAACCAATCTCCTGTATGCATGGCAAATTTCAAGCTATCCACAGTCAGGGTTTAATGTAGTGAATAGATCAACACTACATATACAAGAAGAACATCAAGTTAATGACCATAGTATGTGGATGTCCAGACACTGTGGAATGTGCTAGAAAACATTCAAGACACTGTAGAGAACTTAGTTATCTTACAATTATGATGATCTTGCACAGAAAAAGTTAGAAGCAGAAATGATGTCTACATTTTTGTCAAATCGTGCCTTGGTTTTGTAGTCAGTTTTTAATAAAAGCAGAACCTGGAAAAACTTTGCCTGACTGTGAGTTGACACATGGTTTTAATAGACCTCTTTTCAATCATTATTCAATCCTCAACTGCATTATCTGGATGTGTTTGTCTGGTTTTGAGCATTCAGCGTTCATATGATTTTGGTTGGACCAATCCAAATTGTTGTTTGCAGTTTGTAGCTGTATGTTAACTAGCTATGATCAGTTTGTCCAACTCTCAGTAGCAAAGCAAAAAAGTCCTGTATTCCCAACTTAGCCAGTTAAATATATGCATTTTATCTTAGCATTGAGAGAGAAAACAGTTTTTGTTCACTGTTTACTGTTTAAAAGAAGCATTTGCAGTGTGATACCACTATGGAGGCTCTTGCTTTCCAGTCTATGGCTACTAACTGGCTGCTAGCTGTAGCCATATATTTCTTGTAGAAATTTTATTTTTACGTAGCTATCAACCAAAAAGGTGCACTGCTCATGTAATTTATCAAACCCTCTCTAAGAATGGTTTCTTTAAATCTCTGGCTGAGATCCAAAAAGTCTGGTGGATAATACAGAAAACACATGCAGTCGGATCTAAGGTGCAGCCAGCCTAAGGCTCATTCGTCTGTTGCTCCCTTGAACTGTAAAAGCTTTGCCAGAACATATACAATGGTGAAATTGTTCTTTTTTTTTTTAAAATCAGTGTGTGATTTGTGCAGTGGGTAGCTGGAGTTACATCATGGGCCGTGATGAGTTTGTGAAGCTGCCAGCCTCATGATGCAAAGGAAAAAGAGGCGCGGTCAGAAGATGGGTGTGGGAATTGTGAGCTGTGCATGAGTCTCCAACCTGTCTTTACTCAATGTTCACCCCAGTGACACAAAGAGAGGCTCTGAAGCCAGTGTAGAAAGACGGAAGGGGATGTAAGTGGATCTGTCTTTTATCACTGCAGAGTGGCAACCTCTTGGGAAGGCTCTTCTTATACTTAGAAGCACACAGAAAAAGAACCCAAACTTTTGGTAATATCTTGGTACAAACAGGAAGTCATTTCTTTTTCAGGTAGATTAACTTCAAATATAACAAAAAAACAAGAAATTCCCAAATTAGCCTTTAAAATCTTATTCAGTCATTTTGCAATCTGATAAATTTATAAAAGCAGATGTCAGACATCTGACATGTTCCACACCAGAGACATTTCCACTTCCCCCTTAATGTTTCTCCCTGACAATACTTTGTTCCTGTCTTTTCAGAAAATGCTTCAACAAATGTCAAATCTCTCCCAGCGCTCGGCTTCTTGACTGCTTTCAAAGACTCCTTTAAGACTAACTAAACAGTGATGGCTGATATCCTGAGTGTATTTAGAGGAAGCCGCAGAGACAGGTGCTCCCCATGGTAGGAAAATAAAAGGAGAACATAGGTGACCTGTGAGGGGTTAGATGCTTCAGACGAGGTCACAAGCTGTTTTGACTTCACTGCTCTGCTTTTCTGAATTCTTTGGCAGGTGGTGACAGCTGCATGTAAGCAAAGATTTCTTTTTTTGACTTGGTTTCAAGTGTCTAAGCGGCAGAAATCTTTCACCTTGTTAATGCTCTTTGTCCTCCTGCTTTTAACAAATTCCTCCCATTAACAGGGTCTATAGTGCACTTTATTCCTACAATTTATGCCCCCCCAACCCAAATAACTACATCAAAATAATAAGTCTGCTCTTGTCTGATCACAGTTCCTGAAGCATGGCTAAATTAAATTGAATTGCTTGGTGTGATTAAGGTAATTATAGTTGCTCTGATAAAATAGAATTGTCTTGTAAAATGCCAAAGCCATTAGAAACTAATTAATCTCTCTCTCAGTCCCTTTCACTCACCTTAACAACAGGACATGTTTAATTGGTTGGAAATTTGAGTCATTCAGAGGTAAAACTAATGAACTGCAGCTCTATATATAACCTGTTCTAAATAAAGTTTTGTATCCGCCAAGACAGTTAAAAACTCAACTCTTCTTTAAGAAGAAGGAATTTACTAGCTTGGTGAGACAGTAACATGCCGTATCTTTCCTGGAGATAGCAGACTTCAATATCTTACTTTATCAAAGTTTGAAAGTATGCCTGAAAACCCATTTCTATCACTGGAAATGCTAAACCTGCCCTGACATTTCAATTCTCCAGTATAATTGCTGTATTTTGTCTCAGGCTTTTGCAGAGATAAGCCACAATTCTTCCTGGCTGATAATGGTAATAACATGCCAAACTATCCACCTCATCCAAGGCAGCAAAGAGACAAAAATGTAAGATGACATTATACCAAGGGTATACATTCAAAAGCACGGGATCTGAAAATGAAGCAGCTCTGAATGCCCTCTGTGGAGCACCATAAAAATTAAGTATACTAGGACTGCAACGATTATTCAAAGTTGTCGACTATAGTTGACAATAAAATTAGTCAACAATGAATTTACCCGTCGACTATTGTCGGCAAAAGAAAAGAAAAAAAAACCTACAGAGTGAGACATCGTCTTCTTTTACTATCTCTGCTGAGATGCACATGTGCAATAAAGTCCGCCAGGGGAAAATATTGCGGCCGACCAGGGAACAAAACGGCGGCAGAGGACGTCAAAAGTCTGGGATAACTTCACGTTAAACTTACAAAATAAATTATATACATGTGAGATTTGTAAAGCAGGCCTTGCGTACCACAGAAGTACGTCCGCAATGCTCGAACATTGAAAGAGGCATGTCGGAATTACATGACAACCTCATGCAAAATTTCAAAGCTAAAAGTGAAATAAGAGCCATTTAATAATTATGAGATGCATAATCCGATTGGTTGACTAGTCGTTTTATTATAGTCGGTGACTAATCGACTTTCAGAATAGTCATTAGTTGTAGCCCTAAAGTATACTACTCACTTCATTCTCCAGTATAAGAACTAAAAAGTTAATTTTCCAGCTCATCGTGTAACGGTGTATTAACATAAACTTTCTATTCTAATGATAATTGTAGAGGGACATTTCACATAGGGGTAAACATTGAGGATGTAGGGAAGTCATATTCCATCTAAACAGTTGTAATCATGTACATACAGAAATATACATTACATGTAAAAACTTTACTTTGCTAAATATCTTGCACTGCATAACCATTAGGATGGAAAATGAAGTATGGGATATAGTAAACAATTAATTTGTATTCCACTGGTTACACTGTGGTTTAATTTTATTATCACTATCATTTTAAAAGTAATAGGACTTTAAAAAGACCTTGGGGTTAAAAATGCTGCTGAACAGGTAAATGATTCCTTGTTCAAATTTAGGCCCTTGCTGTGTGGAGTTTGTTCATTCATGTGCTCTATGGGTCGTTCACATTTATTTTTTACTAAGAAATTATGATAAAGGTCCTAATGGGAAATTACTCATTTTTCCAGCATAATGACATATTTTTCCCCATTCAATAGACAGTGAATTTTTCATCTACTCACGCTATGGCGACCGGTCTTTTTCTTGTAGCAGTTATAATTTAATTTATTTAGTCGCTAACAAACTTCTGCTCCCCTCTTCAGCCCAGTAGTTCACAGTAATGCACAAATTAGCTGCTGGTTTGCCGACTCAAACTAACTTCAATATGGGAAAGGAAGATGAACACCAATAAAGAAGACTCAATGTGCGTGTGAGCGGGGACGAACGACCACTGTGACTGATTGACTTATGCGTGAAAACAGACGGGACTTGCCAACTTAGCAACTTTGTCGCTATATTTAGCGAGTTTCCAGACCCCTCTAGAAACATTTTCTTTTTTTGTTTAAAAGTGACTAGCGACAAATCTAGCAACTTTTTCTGGTATTATTGGAGACTGACGTGAATGAACATAGTTTACTCTTCCCAATGAGGAGCGGGTAGAACACGACCCCTCCCCCGTTCTAACACACTCATTTGAGATGCTTTTTCATGACCAGGCTGAGAATGAAACGCAGAAAGCTGCTGCTGGATGATCCCGCGCTAGCTTACCATCAGAGTAATGTCTATTAATGAACAGTGTGGAAAAAAATATATAAAAAGTTAAAAGTATTGTGACATTTTCCAGACTCCTAATTAAAAAACAAAATACATTTAAAAAAAACTGAATTAAAAATAAAGAAAATATTGACAGAATTATTATTTTATTTATTTTTTTTTTTTTTGCTGCTCTACACATTTTAAGGTTGTCTTTTTTTCTTCTTTTTTTTTTATCAATTTTTGACTTTCCCACGACATCCCTCTTTATGGCAGCACCCATTACAACTATATGTGTGTCCCAATTCAGGGTCTGCGCACTTCGAAGTGCGGATTTGTTGGCCACATATGTCATATACTGTACTGTCCCAATTCACAGAATTTGAAGAACCCTCCAAATCCACCCTTCAGAACTGCACTTTGTTTGGCCTCAAACGAAGGATGCTGGTGATGCATCCTTCGCAGCCTCTTTTCTCCCAGAATTCATTGCGCACAAGACGGTGGCGAATCAGCAACTGAGCTCAGAAGTGTACTTTTAGGTTTCAAAAAAGTTGTTTAAAAAAAAAAAGCATGTTTTTTCAACTACATTTTAGTAGAACGTTACAAAACCAAGTACATTAAAAGCATGTTTGTTAAATGGTTACATTAAAAATTAGTAATATTTGATATGAGGTTTATGGGTTAATGAAGTGTGTACCAGGTGGAAAACAACAAAGCCTCAGACCGTGTCGGTGTTGCCGGTCGGTGTTCAGCGTCCACTGAAGTGTCCTATGAGTAATTTCAGAGGTTTAACTGATTCAACATTCTGTGTAGTCGCAATGGGAAATTCTTGTTGGCTAGGTAGATTAAGCGGACTTCGAAGTGTGTAGACTACGGAGGACACTCCGTAGTCCTAGTCTGCGCACTTATTTAAGCCTGTGGTGAAGAAAGTGGAAAGCATAACTACTAGAATAATCAAGCCTCGCGTTCCGGAGGAACGTGTGTGTTATTATTGCCACAAAGTGGGGCACTTAATGGGGAATTGTCAAAAGCTGAAAAACAAACATCAGGGACATTCTCCTCCTCCCGCTGAAAAGGGAGCCTGGCTAATAAGGGACAAAAGTAAGGGAAAGGAAGTTGATTCAACTCCGAACCTATGCATGGCACTGTGTCTTTGTCAGAGGATTCTTCTGATCCGCACAAAGTAAAAGTGTTAAGAGATATAGGAGCATCTCAGACCCTCATCCGAGCAGATGCGCTTCCCTTCTCGGAAATTTCTTATGCTGGGTACAGCGTAATCTTGTGGGGAGTGGAACTGAGCAACGCGCCCCGACCCGTACATTTTGTGCATTTGTCTGCAGACCTAGTGACCGGTGTATTTCCTATGGCCATTTGTAATTATCTGCCCATCGCTAGCGTATTTATTTTCCTAGGTAATGACATCGCCGGGGGCGGCATAACCCCTGCTCTGGAGGTTATTGATAAACCGGAGATCAGTAAATCGACGTGTGGTAACCTGTGCTCAAGCACGCCTAAATAAAGACACTAAAAATTGTGAGGATGATTTCAATTTGTCTGACAGTTTTTTTTTTGCTACATCTCTTACAGAGGATGGAAAGCTGCAAGGAGAAGCGGCGGGGCTGGCCCAGGTTTCCGAAGTAAAAGGTCAGGAGACTCAGCCGCCCCCTGCTCGCTCTCCTTTGGCCATTTCCAGGACCAGCTTGTGCGACGCGCAGAGGAGAGATCCCACGTTACACAAATACTTTGAACTGGTGTTGAGTGATCATGAGTTGTCAGTGGTTGGTAGTGGTTTTTATTTTGATAACGGTATGCTTATGCAACGTTGTTGTCTGGTTGCTATTCCGGACGTGGATTGGAATGTAACAAACCAAATAGTGATAACAGCATCGTTCTGATCCCAGGTACTCCAGCTGGCTCATGATGATAATTGGTCGGGACATATGGGAGTAAACAGGACGTATAAACGTGTGCTAACCCATTTCTTTTGGCCCGGTCTGAAGAAGGATGTTATTCAACATGTCAAGAGTTGTCATGTGTGTCAGATGGTTAGAAAACCAAATCAGTAATTTCTGTGTGTGCCTTTGCCCCCAATTCCAGCGATAAGTGAACCGTTTGAAAAGCTAATAATTAATTGTGTAGGTCCTTTGCCCCAAACTCGCTCAAGTAACTGTTATTTGTTAACGTTAATGTGTTCTGCCACGCGATACCCGAAAGCAATACCACTGCGCCGGATTACCGCTCAAGCTGTTACTAGAGCTTTGTTGAAGTTCTTTTCGACTTTTGGATTACCACGGATAATACAATCGGATCAAGGTAGCAATTTCACCTCAAAATTATTCAAACAGGTTATATCCGATCTAAACATCCGTCATGTTACTAGCACAGCTTATCATCCTGAAAAAGGTGCATTAGAAAGATGGCACCAAACGATTAAGACCATGCTCCGGAAGTACTTTTATGATGAAAATAAACAGTGGGATGAAGGAATTCCGTTTCTTGTGCATTTGCGGCTGCAGCACTAAAAGAAGCTCAGAAAAACATGAAAAGGAAGTATGACAAAAAGGCAGTTGTTAGAACTTTCAAGGAGGGAGATCTAGTCCTAGCCCTTCTCCCTTAATCAGGAACCGTGTTAGACGCTCAATTTTCAGGACCTTATGAAATTAAGAATCGCTTATCGGAAACAAATACTGTAATTTCGACTCCTGAGAGGCGTAGAAAGACTAGATCATGTCATGTAAACAAGCTCAAAGCATATGTAGCCCGCAACAAAAACGCGGTTAGCAAGCCTAATACGTCGGAACCTTCATTGGTGGAAGCTCCGTGTGGTGTTGTCATAGCAACAGAAAGCGCTCCCTCTATGGAAGCTACCTGGTCAAAAACTTTAGCCGCTAAAATAACCCCACGATTAGGCAACTCCGAAAGTTACCATCGACATTACACTATCTCTCAAATCGCCATCGTTCGGATTTGTTATCCTTAGTTAAGTCATACCGTAATTTGTTTCAGGATATTCCTACACGCACTAATGCCATCCAGCATGATATCGACGTAGGAAATAGCAAACCAATAGCATTGCTATCCAATAATCTTTTCTGAAGGCTCCATAATAATCCCTAGTACACAGCTATCTTAAGGACAACGTACGTAAACTCCATCAAAGAATGATCCATACAAGGTTGTTTGCTGCCTGATTGGCCCTTATTAGTCATTGCATGTCTGATCCAGATTAGTCATACTCCCATCATTTTTCTCACAAATGAGGGGCACACAGTTTGCTTCATATTAAGAAATGCAACCCTATGATCATGTGACAAATTTCCCACAAACCAAAGCAGAGAATGCCGCAACAGGAAAACATGCAAAAATAATCCAGTTCAATCACTAATTTTGTGATTCCCTTGCACCAAAATAAACATCATGAAGCATTATAAATACAAAACATACAGCGTGCAGCTGACACAGACGGTGGAGCCACTTGCCCAGTAATTGCATTACTGTCCACACAGCATCTTAATCCTGAATATGAATGGTCAAAAACCCAATTACACATTTATTAGAGTTGAATTTCCAAAAGATCAGCTATCACCTTTTAGAGTCATCTGCAGCATCAACCTGGGAGAAGCAGTATTGTCTTGGTCTAGTTAATAAACTAAGGGGCATGTCATTTAACACCTATCCCAATTATGATAATAGAAATAAATAATGTTTATGTAAATATGAGTTCATTATTATGTGTAGGAACACAGCTTACAAACAAACTAGAATGAGAAATTACAACAAAATCCTTGTTAGCAGATCTTAAGTGAAATTGAATATCAGGAATCATTTAAACCTCCGTCGGGGAAATTTTGATTGCCAGTAGAGATTAAGACAGTGCTTTCTTATGCAAGTAGCCCATTAGTGTTACTGTTTTAACACCAATATCTCAAGTTTAATTAAATCCAGATATGTGTATCAATTACAGTAAGGGAAAACCACCAAAGACATTTTCTCACATTTAGAGTAGCGGCCCCTGTCTTTCATCAAAATAACAGTTCTTGTAGCATTGATGATTGGGAAGTTGTTACAGTTGAGGAGAACAAAGTTGTCTTTGTTCCTATAGTCATGCATATGCATCAAATTACAACTATTATTTCTGGTAATTAAGGAAAAAAAAAAACTTCGCATTTGTAAGTGGGGTTTTTTGCTTTATAACCCAAGTGCTTTGAAAAAAGAAAGGACATAAGCATGACATAATAGCAAAAACTGTTAAGCAAATCCTCACTGGTGCAGTAATTGTTTGTTTGTTTATGTAACAGAAGAGCTCCAGCGCACCCTGAGCCTGCCACCCACAACAAGCAGGACACAGGGGATTTGGATAAAGAAGCTTGAGAAGGGAAAAATCATTACAGTGTCCTGTCAATGCCCAGAAAAATGGTAATGTGTAAACAAGAGGGTCAAAAAGTGTACTCTCATTGGCAAGAGAGAATAACTACATGCCTCTATAAACGGGATACTGGAGAAGATATGTTGTATGGTTGAATGGAGGAAAGAAAAAGCTAAAAATGGAGGACAAGTGCTGTCTTCTCTGCAACCAGGATGCACATTCATGGCGAAATACAGCTTTTTAAGATTTACGAGGAACAAATAAATAAGTTCCTGTTCCAGCAAGACTTTTTGTAAAAGAGGCTTCAATTTCAGCTATTTTTTCAAAAAGCAACTACATGATTTACTGAAATGTACCATGGTGATGTTACAGCCTACAAAGTAACGTGGTGGACTTTGTGTTCTTGTGTCTGCAGTTGAGTTAAAGGGGACAGAAAAAGAAAGCCAGAGAAAAACAAGCAGTCAGGCTATAAATCTGGGCAAAGCATTACAGAAGTACCGTGCAAAGGAAGCAGGTCTGATAAAGCACCACATTATTGACCGTTTCCTAATGAAACGTTAACTCATTTACTAATTATAACCTCCTGTTCCTCTTGCTTTTTCTTTTCCTGAAGCCCTATTTCAGTGATTTTGCCTCACCTTCCCTCTAAACCTGCACCATCTATTTTGTGCATGACTTAAAACACAATTTAAAAAGGAGGGGGGGGGGGCAGAAAAGGAAAAGAAAACATCCTACTCTGATGGAACAGCTATTTAGAGCTCATATTTTGGGAATTTTGATTCAGACTATTTAAAATGTTTTGAAGCAGTTTATCACCTTTGTACAACAGAAGCAGAATAATAAACTAAGATGTGCTCACATATCTGTTGAATTTGCATCGGATAACAAGGTAAGCAACGATTTATGGGGGCAAGCCCCATTTCAATCCGTCAAAGAGCAAATCAAACGTTCTGGCAACACATTTGGGACTTTACACGTCAACCAAAGAAAGGTTAATTGTCAAACAATGAAAAAGGTCCAAATTTGCTCACCGGTCCAAGGTGATAATTGCAGCAATGAAAATGTTATTGTACTGCGAAGCTGTGTGCTGACAGTGAAGTGCACTGAATAATTGTAGGTCCCACATACTCACACACCAATAACACTCAAGGAACTGTAGTAGTTAATTGGGGAGCAGACATGTGTTTACTTTGCAAAGTGAGAAGGGGATTGGGAAATTATCGACAGACAGGTCTGCTGGAGTGCACAATGCCCTTGAGCATTCATTTGCTGGCTCAGAGACTACACGGGTGTCTACTTTAAATTCAGGGTAGTTTGCACATCATTAAAGTAGTAGTCAAGCAACCATTCATCATGTGGAAAGAGGGAGAAAACATGAATATATCAGACTGTCAAGATATTAAAAATGACCAAGAAGTTGTTGAAATACCTTTATATTTATATTACTGATGCAAGTTATTCCAGCCTTAAAAGAACAGAAAAGACTGAATATGATAAATAAAAAAATCAAACTTGTAATTTCCTGAGTTGTACTTGTAGATGTCAAATAAATATATAAAGCACTGCTGTAAACATGCCTTATTACTTCTGATTTTAAGAGCAAGATTTTAGTATTTATCCATCAATATATACAGTACAAGTAAATGTTTGCTGTCAATTTAATGTTATCTACAGATTTGTTAGCTATAGCTATTGTGAGAAGATATTGTAATCAGATTTGATACCTTCCCTAACTTCCTCTGTTGCCTAAAACAGCTGACGGACTGCCGTTAAAGTAAAACGACTGGACCTGAAATTTTGCAATGTCCACTGTCAGTGACATTTGTGCCAGCTTATTCAGTCTTGAAAAGAGCAACTGCTAATACATTTTTTTTTTTTAAGAAATTAAAAAAAAAAATCCTGACTTACTGTTGTGCTTCAATAGGTTGCGCTAAAAATGATATATGACACAACGACTCAAAGAAAAACTCCTCAAAAACACAAAGGCAATAAATCAAATAAACCTGTTTGGTCAACACAAGAACGTATCGGGGTGAAACAAGACATCCATAGAGATATTAGTCCTGAAAGTAAGTTGTTAGATTTTGACTATTAAAATAACCCCAATTGGCTTCTTGTTATTGGACAGGTAATCTATGCTTTGAACTTACATAATGTTTGCTAACATTATGCCTCTATGCCAAGGTAGCATATTACTTAACACAGCTAAATATTTTCATAAAATATTATTGAAAAAAAATATTCTTGAACTAGTGTGACTGGTAAATAGACCAAGTTAAAGTTTGTAAAATTACTTTATAAGCCAATTTTATTAAGTTACACCACATCAGTGTTGTGTTAAGCAAGATACTAAAGTATGGACAAAGACTTAATTACTTTTTTCTCCATTGTGATGACCTTGGGAATGGAAGGCCTTGTATGTTTTAACAAAACAATGCCAAACCACATACTGCTCATAGGCAAGGCAAGGCAAAATTATTTTTATAGCACATTTTATGTACAAGACTATTCAAAGTGCTTTACATAAAACATTATTGTAAGGTGCAGAGAGCAATACAAGTGCATTTAAAAAAAGAAAGATAAAAAGAAATAAAATTTGTTAAATAAAAACAGAAAGAAAAGAGAGAGAAAAAAAAGAAAGATTCTACTGCAAGTTTACATGCTTGTTTACATGAGTAATACATTAAAAAATATTTGGTGCTTCATGAAACACAAAATCCAACAAGGACGAAGTACCGTTGAGTTGCTAGAATTTTTTATCAGACGACATGGGACGACATTCCTCTCACAAAGGTACAACAACTGGTCTCAGATCCACAAAGGAGGGGTAGACCCTGACCCCACTTTTTTTGAGACATGTTGCTGCCATCAAATTCAGGATTAGCCAGTATTAATCCTAAAATGGTAAAAGATTTCACTTTCAACATTTGATATATTTTCAATGCATTTCAAAGTAGTTCCTTCCAAATCTTTATTGAGGTAGTTTATTGCTACATGCATATAACAAAGTAATTTTTAGACAGCAAATTATCTAGTCTTGTAGCCAATATTATTATCGTTAAATGACAAAAAAAGTTTTTAATTTAACCAACCAATAATACATCAATAAGATTAAGGCATCATACAAGAAAGGCAAAAATTCTCTTATAACCTAATAAATAACAATGAAAAACATCCTCATATTAATTTGTCACATTATGTTACTTTAAGAATGTGGTAGCAGCCACATGTACATTCCTACAGCAAACATTTTGACCTTTAGATGTCTACAAGGTACACTTTCTACAATTACCAAATAAGTGGGCTATTGTTAACCTGATTGACACTAACAGCAAGGAGCCAGACTGGGTATGTAACCCCTAAATAACCCTGTGGTCACCCTTTTGACCCCTGGACATGCTGCAACAGTTATTCTAACATTACCCCATTCATGTGCCAGTCAAAAGATCAGCTTTTGGGCGGGAGGGGGGTCTTAATAGGCACAGACACTGTCAATGTTTCTGCCAAATCTGTCTTTTGCTACAAAGCTGTCTATAAAGTTTAATATTAAGAATTTAGCTTTTTGTTCTGCATCCACGTTAAGCCACTGTCTGTGAGTGTACACCTATGGAAATAGCCAGAAAAGAAGAAATGCTGACCTTAATAAATGCAGCAGGCTGGCAGGGTTGGGGAAATGTGTCTGACATAGGATGGAAGCAAGCTTTGACCCTTTTTGAATAAGACCGCTGATGCATGAAAAGCTATCCACTGAGAAGTGGTTGTACAGGCACCTAGGATTTAAAACTTTTCAATTTTTATACAATAAGGTTTGCAATGCAGGGTCCTGTCTGGGGACTGACAAGTTTAAAGACTCAAAAAAATGCATTGTAATCAAAAAACAGTGATATAAACTGAGCTTGCGTGTCTTAAGAAATGGAAAATAAGAAGAATTTCCTGTAGTTGAAAAGAGTGTCAGGTTTTTATGATGTAGTTAAGAAAAAACTGATCGGCTTGATGAAATGCTATCCATCCGAGGTGGATAAAGACCAACAGGCACAGCTTGTGGCTTTTTATAACGGGATAACTCCATTTTTAAAGTAGAGTATCAATCAAACAGTAGCTGAATTTACAATAAGCCAGAGAGGTTGAGTAAATCCAGCACTTATTGAAAATCTGTTGTTTGAGTTTGTGTGTAAAGTCATATTTTCCTCTTATTCTATTCCAACTCTTGCAAGATTTCCCACGAAACACAAAACAAGTCAAATGAAATAACAAACCAGCATTTTTACTACAACAAACTCACAACTTCTCTGTAGAAAATAAATTGTAGTTAATGTTATTACCCTTCACTCCCTCATTGTCACCCGTTGAGTTCTCAGACGGATGCCAAAGATATTAGACATTTGTGAGAAAAAGAAAGAATCAAGTCCAAGTTTCCGTCGCCAACGTGACAGTATCACTGGAGTTTCCTGGACCTTGTAGCGAATTCACAGTAATGAATGTCATAAAAAAATATTTGCTGAATATTAATTGGCGCCTCTGAAGCAGCTTGCTGAAATAGGGCTGTCCACGGGTGGGACACGTTTTGAAGCAACTGCTGGTCCAAGTCATTACAAGCCACTTTTGAAACATTGCACCATTACCACTTTATTTTCCCCGTTAAGATTTATAATAGAATTAATTTTGAGATGTGTAATTGCTGTATCGTGCACTGCACGGCTGTTGACTCTGGCCAAAGAGGGAGAAATAATTGACGTGCTCAACACTCATTGTATACATCTGAGCCAAGGGGTGGCCAAAGCACTGTTTGCCAGGGCCTACCTCAACAGTGTCAACATCTGGGCTTGATTCATCAAGGTACTTACTCCAAAGTGCAACAACGTGCAAACAAAAGGCACCCAACAAAGGGCTTTTCTTAATGATAATCCTACATGATGTAAATAAACAAACCAAATAAGAATACAAAAAAAGGCAATCTGGGGTCCTAATTTTAAATCCAGATGCTTGTGGCCTGAAAAATCAAGCCTAATGACAACAGATGAAACAGGGTCATTTTTTTTTTATTTTTTCCCAAGGCTTTGGCTCCTTTTGTGGTTAACGCAGGAGAGAAAATGTAGAGGAGTCCAAGTTAACTAACTTTCTGGAGCTCCTTCTGCAGCCTTTTAAAACTGAAATGCACACTCTTAAGGTTTCACAGAAAGCCCTGTCATTCATATCCCATAGCTTTGCTGACCAAGAAAGTCAAAGATACTTAATGTCAACTAGTAATCTAAGCAGTTTCAGCCCTCCCTGTTATAGATAATCTGAGAGTATTAAAAACTTTATTGAGGGATATAAGTCAGAAAATGTTCATGTGTAACAATAATATCTGGGAACGAAAATGTGGAATCATACTGTCACTCATACTTGCTGAGGATTGCTGTGGGGGTTTTCTTAGCGATCATGCATGACCATCTCTGGCCGCAAAAACAAAGCAACCTGTTCTGAAGGCACACATGCTTCTGTCATCTTTCATCTGGTACATTTTAAAAGGTTTACCTCTGTCCGTTGGAAAAAAAAAAAAGCTTTATGTAGCAAGTAGCTTAACCCACCAGGGTTAGCAATCCTTGGTGTTTTGACATTTGCAGAAAAGTATAGATTCTTTGAAACCAGAACATCTCTGGAGAATCATAGTTCCTCATAGTCCCTTTTTTCCCAACTTTATTTCATTATGACAGACAAAGGACTCTTTTCTTCATGATCACAGTGGAATTATTGCTGATATAATGAAATGCTAAACTCTAAGGGTGGAATCTCTCACATGATACTGACAGACCATGCTGAAGAGTGTGAAAAATTAGGTTATTAGACCAAAACAAATAAGTTGGATCCATCTGAAATGCATGCAAAACATAAACATGTTCTCAGACCACCTGACTTGGCAGCATCCAACCCCGCCTTAGATAAGAGATGATGGAATTCATCATCAACAGATTGTGGGAGCACTTCATCCCCTGTGGAGTCCAGCAGATGCTGTGTGCAAGACATGGTGGACCAGTCCTCCAGGCTAATTATATAGTCTGAGGACAACACACAAGGCTACAGTGTTTGGAGCTGACACTTAGCACATGTGATGCCAACCATTGGTACCAAAGCAGGCAATGCAGTTCAGTACAGGAATGAACAGGCCTCCCTGGCGTCAAGCTGTTCACTGACAAAGCAATGTTATTTGGTTGTTAACAGGTCCCCAGCTGGTGTCTGCTGTGTGCTGTATCTGTTAGCGTAGTTGCATGCCACTGTTTTGGTTTGCGGATGTTCATGAGCATGTGTGAAGCATGTTGGCATAAAAGTGCCAGAGGTCCCCCTGAACACAAGCTGCCACCAGAGAAAAGAGGCAACAGCAAGAATTTATTTAGACAGCTTGTGTGTGGGACAGGAGGAATGCAGACCACAAGCTCCAGGGCTGAAGTGAGTGAGAGGGCTCATTTGTACACAAAAGGCACTGTGCAAGGATTGGGTTACGACCAGATTAGAGTCTAGACCGGGTAGCAGCATTACTACTTTGCTGATGGCGTTTTTAACAAGCATTTACTTCTAAAGGTACATCAAAAGCAAAAACTGATCCCCGGATAAGAAAGAAATAATATAATTCTTACTGTCTTATTAATATAACCAAGGAATATCTTTGGCTCTTCAGTTCTTTGAATAAATATCTGTGGGAAGCTGTTACTCTTTCACTGGATTAGAATACAATTTTAGCACATAAGGAGAAAATGAAATGGGGAAAGCCACCAAAGCATGTCTCCAGCAAGAAGACTTTCTTGGGAGGAATGGGTGGTGGGAATGCCTGCGGTTTTGGTTTCCTTCCACAAACTTTCTTAGGTCACCAGTATCATTCAATGAATCACTTGGGGTGGTTTAAAAAAAAGAGCAGATGGGTTCTTGATGGCACCCCACTGAAGCGGCATCCCACCACTGATCACACACCACACTGCATTCATGAACCCCAAATGAGAGGCTGTCAGTTCTTCACAGTTCTTCCCGTAACCACTTTACACCCTATATTTGTCCTGTTATCTTCTATGAAGCTTTCTCTTATCAGCAAAACATTGCATCAATTCATATAAGCCCTAATTTATTGCTTAGCTAATAAAAAAAACAAAAACACTTACATCTTGTTTCATTATACATTTCGTCATTTGGGAAAGACTTTTATCCAAAAAAACTTTCGAGTGAGAAAACAACATTCAAGCTTCAGTGCATTCAACTCTGTTCTACATACTGAGTGCTAAATCAATATGTTTAGTATACAGTATACAGCAAGTACAACAAATACAGAATACAGTGCTTAAGTGCCATTTCATCAAAAACAAACCATAAAACATGAAATGTTTCCTTCACTGTGTAGTTTGAATAAATAACAAATCAATGTTCCATTAAAACTATATTTTTTGGAGCATCTCTCTGCCAACGATACTTTAACAACTCCTCCTAATGAGCAAATTTATTCAAAATGTATTAATTGACCACAAGATATGACATTTTCAGGATTTAAAAAGAAGCATGCTGACAGACATGCAAAGAACCAAGCAAAGAAACCATCCTTCGATAAAGTCTTGTTTTTGCAAGCACGCCACATAAAAACGACATTAAAAATTGATGGGTTTTGTTCTGGAAGTTGCCAGTTTGCTGACAGTGAAAAGTGAAAGTATTCCACAATGGTGATGTTTTCCAAGTTTTGAAGTAGGTGAATGTTTTTTTTAAGTTAGACTTAAGGGGGTAGACGGGAACGCTTTGTGTTCTGTTTGTGACAAGAACAGACTTTCAAGACTCACAGGGGTGTCAGCCAAGCAATTATTTACTCTTTCAAAACATACTTGTTTGCACACTTTTAAAATATAGTAAGATTCAGTTAAATTTGGTTGATTCTGCTGATGAAATGATCCCTGACAAGATTTGTATGATGATAGAGTGCTTCACAGCCATTATCTGCTCTGCTAGCTTTGACTGTCTGATGTCCTTTTTGCCTTACAAAAATGGGAACTTAATGTAAGAGCCAATTTGTTTATTTTGTCAAGTGTAACGCCACAGCCGTGCTATAGTCCAGCCTCTAATGTTCTTGCCATAACTGTGTTTTTTTTATGTTTAACAATTCTCCTTTAAAGACAATTCAATAGCAACAAAGAGGAAGCCAGCAAGACTATCGACAGTGGCTTCTCTCATCAAGATGAGCATTGCAATTATTAGGAATTTTAGGCAACAGATTCCTTCTGATCATCATGGTCGGCATTAATGTGAGTTGACAAAGCTCGTCAGTTTGAACCTTTGCCTGCCTGCATGACTGCCTCTGTCTGGCAAACTGTGTTGCTGCTAATGAGTCAGAGCAGGCCGAAAACCAACATCAAATATATTCCAAATCTCCAGAAAGAAACTTGCACCTGCACAATTTTTTTTTTATTCGGTTGTGTTTACATAATCGTCGAGTTGAAAGGAAAAGAGATGTTGTGCAAACAGACATACCGCACTGTACTAAGAGCCAAGGAATTGAGTGCTGTACAAACTGTGTTGTTGCAGTCTATTTTAATAAAATTAGATAAGAAAAATACACTGAGGAGTTGTTCACATGCAAATAACTGCTCCCCAATAATAAAGTGAAATGCAGATATTACTTATAAAATAAAACAGGCATCGTTGCATTATTTTATGTGCAACCACAATTCCAAAAAAGGTTGGGCTGTATTTAAAATGTATATAAAAAAAAGAATGAAATCATTTGCAAATCTCATAAACCCATATCTTATTTAGAATACCAAAATAATGCATGCTAAAAGTGAGACGTTTTACTACTAAAATGTGTTCTTCACTTGAATTTGATTGTAGACGCACATGTAAAAAAAAAAGTTGGGTTTATGGCAGAAAAAAACGTTAGAAAAGTAGGAGTACGATGTTGGAACTTACTAACTAAAGCAGCACTAAGTCAGTAAAGATGATTGGGCATAAAAACAGCATCTTAGAAACGCAGAGACCCAGAAGAATAGATAGACAGAAGTTAAGCAAACAAACAAAAAAGAAAAGGAAACATTTTTGAAGAATTGTAGCATTAGGTTTCTAAACGAATATCATCAAATATCATCAAAAGGTAAAGAGGCTCGAGAAACATGGCAGATAATCAATGGATGCCCTTGAACTTTGGGCCCCCAGGTATCACTGTATTAGAAAACAGGCATGATTCTGTCATGGAAATTGCAGCATGGGTTCAGGAACACTTCCAGATATCATTGTCTGTGAACACAGTTCACTGCGCCAGCCACAAACGCAGGTTAAACAGTTAAATTATACAAAAATGGGATGATGATTCAGAGACACCACTGACTGTCTGGGCCAAGGCAACGCAGGAAAATGCTCTGTTTTAAGGCAAATTTGGTTATTAAATAATTTTTTTTATATTATGTTTGCTGTGTCCTTAAAGAGGAAAGGGACAATTACACTTGTTTTCAACATTTGGGGGCAAGAGGAATGAGGGTGTTTCAGGGATGAGAGATGTTTAGGGAGGATTATGGGATAAGCATCAATTAAGCTGGCAATTTGCACCTCTGGAAAGTTGCTATTAAACGCATGTAGAGCAAGTTTTTGAGCTACATTTGCAGACCTTTGACCAACTGCAAACATTTGATGCATCATGAAACACAAAAACACAACAAAGAAACCCCAGACTTTTATAGAGCTAAGATCCTATATCAGACAACAAATGCCTGACAGCATTTCTCTCCCAAAAGTCAAGCCACTGGTTTCCTCAGTTCCCAGATTTAAGGGCTATTGTTAAAAGATGAGGGGATGCTACACAGTGGTAAATATGACCCGTCCCAATTTCTTTTTAGACATGCTGCTGAAATCAAATTCAAGATAATGTGTTTTTTATAACACTAAATATTTCACATTAAAGATTTGACATGGTTTCTGTTTTCTATTTTAACTAAAATATTGCTTTATAAGATTTGCAAATATTTTCATTCTATTTCATTTACATTTTCCCAAAATCCCAACCTCTTTGTATTGTATCTGTGGTTTGGGAGCGAACAGTTAAAACGATAGAACTATTTACAGAGGTCTTATTATCACCTTCATATTGAACTTTCCAACCATTTGTTGTAAAAGAAATCCCGCTTATATTTGTTCTGAGTATAATGAGATTGGCCTTTAATTATGATCTGATTTTGGCTTTATTTATTAGAAGGCTTTTAAAGAATGAACAGGATTTTCTCTTTTATTTCTTTTTCTGTGCCTCTTTGATACAGTTGTTCCACAATTTTCATTTGGTTCCCTTGTGATGAGGGTGCTGACAGTGCCAGAATTAATGACCCGAGCTTTCCCTGTCATACCCAGTCATATGTCAGCTATAAGTAGTTTCAGATGTGGAAAAACTCCAATAAGAAATAAGGACATGCCAGCTACAATGCTTTAAACTATTGTCAGTGTTTTTCTAATGGAGCAGGACAGAGGCGAAACAGTCAGTGAGACCTTGTAAATTTGGCAATATGGGTTGAGGGAAATATGACCAGCAGAAGTTTCCACCAAGATATCACCCTTCTCAAGAATCCAATTATGAGATTAACATGGGCGAAAAAGGCCTACTGGGTTATTCAGGCTTTATTCTTATAGTCTACACAAGGGTGTAGGTAGAAAACTTGAGAACCATCATCATGTCCATTATGTTGTCCATTTAAAGATCACGAAGAAATGATGTGATTAGCAGGTAATTAGTTTATCTAGCTATATAAGTAATATTGCAAGTAATTTGTATCATTTAATAGATCAATGCTGAAAATAAGTAGTAGCCCTAAAATAAAAAAACTGCTCTATTTAATATTTGTAGAATAAGACCAGCTCAGCGGTTTTCATGTGGGCAAACCTGTAAAAGTTTAAGAACCACTTGCCAGCATAAAGAAAATTAACCATGCTACAATTTTTTTAAAGTAAAATATTAGGTAAATATGAAACTCTGACATAGAAACTGCTAGAAGAAAATAAAAATGTTATTACACTTAATGCAAATGAGTCTATTTATAAAGGGTTAATCTAAGTGCTTCTCTCTGGTATTGATTAGTTTGTGAAACAGTCACGTCCTAATGAAAGATAATTACTTCTTGTGATTGTTTCTGCTGAACTAAAAGTATTGCATACAATATAAAATGTGCCCATCTCAATAAGAAAGTAAATAAGTATTTTTGATGTGATTTTAAAATGAGGACAAACCTTTGCAGTATAGATAAACTAAATAACTTGAATTTATTTCTTTAAAGGATGTGAGCCAAAAAATGAATTATAACACACTGGATAAGTAATTAAAGAGCCACATCTGTAACTTAAAAAAACAAGATAAAATATACAGTAGTCCTGAGATTAATTTGCGACATGAGCCACTCTTACCTAGTCCTCAGAGGACTACTCATTGCTTTCTCAGGGCAAAACATAAAGAGATTGTGTAATCATCAAGCAAATACACAATCAGCGGCTTAACTTTTTTTAAAAAGGAAGATATCCATGGTTTTAAGAAATTAAACTTTTTTTTTTCTTGTTAACAGTTTCTTGTACAATTTATCTGCAAGAGGGTGATTTACGTGCTAACGATTGCATTTATGTATTTATTTACAACAATTCCCCCTGGGGCTTTGCTTTCACTTCATCAGGAAGAAAACATAATGGTGGCAGAGGGGTGAAACTCATGAAACATGGATGGAGATAAAGGTTAACCGTTCTTCTCCGAGGGACTTTTGATGACTAATTGATTTGGCATACAGAATGGGCTGACATGGTGCGTCTCTTTGAAAGAGAAAAAGGAAGTGGTTTTGTTCCATGGAAATGTATCAGACAGTAATTAGCTGAGGAAGAAAAAGTTCCCTGAAGACAAATGTCAGAAGAAAACCTTTATTTTCTGTCCTTTGGAGCTGGGTGGCATTTTTTTCTTCCTTTATGAATAGTTAGCAGAAGCTCATTAACCTCTTGTACTTTCTTACCCTGAGACCCTGTATCCTGTGAAAAGATTTGCCATCTGTCACGTGCATAAGCTTGCTAATTTATGGAAATGATCATTAAGAAGTATACAGTCTGTATTGCTCTATCATGCTGTAATGCAATGCATTGTAAATAAAAAAAACATAGCAAAGCTCAAAGCAGCATTCATACCCTTTACAGCATCACTAATTTGCTGATTCCACTTCATATACAGCATGTGATTATTAAATACACACGTAAATCCCTCCTTCATCATCTTAAAAATAACCAATCCCATGAAGACACCTGACACAACAACTGTGTCTGATGGCAGGCAGTGGTATGCTGAAAGCTAGTCCGGCATGCGAGACAGGCCAAAGCTGAATCTCATTTCAAAGCCAAAGGAGCCGATGGACCGTTGTACTCACCGAGGCTATTTGAGAGACTTGACCTCTGACCCTATCACCCACACCCCGATCACATCCCACTGTGCGTGCTTTCAAGTGCTTGACCTCCTAACCCTTTGGCTTTAAGGTGCGAAACATGTATCGATTACCCAATTCCTCAGCTGATCATCACTGTTGCGTCAAGCTTCTCTAAGCTTTATCACACTTACAACATACAACATATAGTTTAACTGTAAAGAAAAAAAAACAGTGTATGCAGACTGTCAAGTTCAAAGAAAACAACTCAATATGTCATTCAACATTGTAAAGCCACTTAAGTTTCTATCTTACATTCTCGGTCTGCACATAATCAGAGGTCCTCCTAACCTTGGCCTCATTGCTTTTGCATTTCTCCCTGTGGATCTCACTAGCAAATGCATTAGTCAGTGAGTGCCAAGCATAGCTTTCTGTGCCAGTGCTATGACTAGCTTAGTCTGTCCCAGGCACCCTCATTGGCCTCCCTTCCTTATTTACAGTGCCATGATTGTAATGAAGGCCACAGCCCAACAGGTGGCATTATTTATAGTAAGCGAAATATGTCTGGGAATGAGGAAAGGAGACTTCTTAATAGAAACTGGAATATATGTACAAAAGATCCAAGAAAAAGAAGAGGTCAATTCAGGGAACATGTATAACTAAAAGACAGATAGATTGAGACTAAATTTGTCCAACTACTTAACCTATTGTATTGTAAACTGCAATATTTTAAACCAAAACATGGCAAAGTATAAAAATGTCAGAGAAGAAATACCCCATACTAAGCGGGAATAACATTCATTATTGTCATCCACTCTGTAATGATCCTATCAAGCAGATTGATGAGATTATATTAGATGATGCTGTTTGCATCTTTAGATGACTGCCAAAACCTGGAAAGTACATCCCCAGGATTAGAAATCCATTGAATTTATCCCCACCTCTGTCATCATCATTGAAACAAACCCCACCCCACCCAAACAAATACTTGTCATCATCCTTTTTGAAGCAGAGATTATTAATTTTCCCCTTCCTTAAGGTCCTTTTCACATCATAAAATTAAACAGGGTAAAAAAATAAAGAAATACATGTAAAAGTAACAGAATCCAAGACAGTCTGTCCCTGCATGCCATCCCTGTGTTGTTGTATAAATCAGGTCTTTTATATAATAAAACATTCCTGCACTGTGGGGGAATACAAAATGGGAGTTTGGTTGCACACTTTGCTTGTTTGTTCAAAGGTTGAAAAGTGGGGTGCAAATTGCTGGTTACACAATACAGAGACCGAGAACACAAGAGCTGAATCCTGCCAAAGCATGAGGACAGCGAGCGTACAGGGCATTTAACACTGACATGGGAAAAACATCAAAGGTCTGCATGGTATTCTGGCTGCTTCAAAGCCTCATTCAGTGCCCTCTTTCGAGGTTTTGTGCCCTTTGATCTGAATTAACATGTTCATTTGCATCACATCTAAATTTACATAATAGTTATAAGCTGCAAGATGCAAGCAAAGCTTTATGTTGAGCGTTTCAAGTGGCAGTAATCTGCTATTTCTTTGAATTGCAACCACAAATTCTCAATTGTTGTTTCTAATTTGTCCCTTTCTCATTAAAAATAACAATTTACATAAGTATACAGAAGTAACATTAGGAAGAAGGGGGAAATTAAAGTGATTTGACATACCTGAAGTCATTGAAGGGGATCCAAGATTGATTGATTTTCCAGAGGAGGGGGATGGAGAGAGAAAGAGAAAAAATAGCAGTATTAGTACTTTCATAACGATCAGTCTGTTCATATTTCACACTAAAGCAAATTTGACATCCTTTAAAAGCTGATCAGTGTGTGTGCAACAAAGTGCCAGTTTGATATACTCAACACAATTCATGAGCATTTTAAAACACCTTGGCCTTCTTTGCATAATATTTAAAGGGACTCTTGAGTATATCTTCTCAGATCTTTTTCCAAAGAGAGGATGGATTTACCAAAGCTAATGGAAAAAAAAATAGCTTCATCTTTGACCATTGTTCACTATTTTTCCCATTCTTTTCCTATAATTTATCAAATTTTGACATTTTCTGAATGCTGTCACAACAGATAAGGATTATGAGTCTTCCAAGTCAAATATCTGGTTCACTCGTTGCAGCTCTATACATATGCAAAAAGATCAGGGGTGGACGGAGGCAAGAGAAGGGGTGTCAAATTCAGGATATATTACCTGACTGCAAAAACCATCCACATGGATTTGTTGACACTTTTTTAAAAACTTACTGGCAAGCCCTTGTAGCTGTGCTGTTGACAGCACACATAAATACATTGGATATTGACCAAACACAAACAACCCCGCAAACCCATTTGATGAGTGCCAGACAGAAATGTTGGAAGGACACTGATAATGTTTTCCAAATTTTAGATTTTTCTCTGCTCAGCTTAGGGAAGCTGATTCCTGCTGGTTCAGACTCTGCATGTTTCTGTTGGTTATCTGACTGACACTGTGAATATAAAGAATCTGTGAAACTATAGCAGGTTCTCATTATACAAACTTTGTATTAGCCATATTGCACATATTGTGTAAAAATTCTCTATACCAAAATGCATTTCAATGCTGACATGAAGATTTTTGCATCGATAAAGAGATTAAGCTTAAGTTGCACAAATTGCTACCTTAAACTGTAGAGCAACATGAAAGAAACAGCAGCATAAGAGGAAACTGGAACATATAGCTCTAATGTTATGCTAATTTTACTGTGATGTTTTGGCTATAATAGCGGAGAAGGACAGAGTTCAGCAGTGAGTGATACTACATTAGCTTTTTTTCAATCTGAGTAAGCATCTACAATCAGCCCGACTTAGTCAAGAATTAAGAAATCGTTGTCAACTTGTGCTCCAACTTTAAAGGTCCCATATTATGCTAAATTTCACTTTATAAAGGCTTTCTAACAGTCATTTATGCTTTCATAGCCCGTGTATGAGGCCACAAACTAAGAAAATTCACTCACCTCTCTCGCTTACTCCACTTTTTAGTGAATGTGTGCTCAAACGGGGGAGTTTGAGATCTTTCCCTTCGTGAGGTCATGAAGGGAAATAGCCGCAACCCCTTGTAGTGGAGCCTGAATCCAAATTTAACTGAACCTTGAAATAAGCAAAGATGTGTTGGACATTTAAAAACTTATTCCTTCTTTTACTGCTTAATCTGCTGTATTTATTCCTATTTATTTTGTTTTGCCAGTTTGCTTTTACATGGTTATGTGCGCACATAATAAATACATAATCTGAATCATATTTTATAGGATTTGTGCTGTTTTTTCTTCTCTGGTCTGAACAAGCTGATAGATCCTCATGTTGCTGTGCATTAATGGGTCTATAGTATTCTGCAGAGGGGAGCTGTCCACAAACAGATCTATAGCTTGTACTTATAGTCTGAATGCCCTAACCAGTCAAAGAATGTAAGTGTATTTGGCGTTAGGGATCAGAAGGATTGCAAAGAAGCAACAGCAAGTAGTATCTGCTATTAAAAATTGTATAAAAAATAATTGGTATCTCACCTCGAGCCTCAAGCATTCCCAAATTGATTCTGTTAGTCACTACAGTGTTTTCATCGTTGCTCAGCCTTTGATGATAGCACAGTTGTCGTGCCAGTATTTTGGGAATGCAGCTGTACGTAATTTTAAAAGTTAAAAAGTACGTAGCAGAGTATTTATTGTAGATTTGAGTGAACCATATTTAGTTTTAAAAAGTGGTGTGCATGGTGATTGGAGCCCTCATTCGTGATATTGGAGATTTCAAAGAACAGAGAAAGATATACAGGTATTTAATCTAACCATTAAAGAAAAAGATCAGATTTCTTCTCTTTCCAACCCTGCATTTGGATATATGGTTTGGGATCACATGAGTTATGCTGCTAGTGGGTATATACAAACCATAGACGTTTTAATTTAGCACAGACCAGTTCACTGCTGAGCTACTTAGGTTTACATAAGTGTTTACACATTTCACATAAAGTTCTGCTCTGCCAAAGACCTTTAAGAAGTACCATAAAGCCAATGTTTGAATTCCTAATATTTTCTTGTGTTTATGGCCAGTAAACCTGCCTGCTCTGGATCTGAAACCGAGGCAGCACTTTTCCAAGCTCCGGGGTGCAAGTGCTTTGTACTCCCTTCATTTAGTTCAGAGCTGTGATAAAGGTCAGAGCCTGACTTTGACCTGATTTTTCTTTTCTTTTTTTCTTTTTTTGCTCCATTTTCTTAATTTCTTTCCTTGTGTGAAGCATGAGATCCAAGAATCAGCTAATGCAGTTAATAAATGCAAAAACAAAATAAGGGGAATTCAAATTTAAAACATCATTACTGTGCAGTGTAAGCTTTTTTGTCCTATCTAGACCTTGCTGTAAAATTGTTGTAAAATTTATTTGAATTTTTCACAACGAATTATCCTCTATCCCTGACTTTAGTAGATCTATAAAGCCTGCTGCCCACACAATCCAGTTTTACAGCAAAACATGAAAGTCACAAAATCTGATCCAATGACTCATGTACATGGAAAACGTCTAAAGTTTAGTTTGTGTTAAACATAAAAAAAAACTACACAGAGTAACAGTAACATTGCATTTCATTAAATGGTCACTGTTGCATCACATTTAACACGTGAGAAAGTCCACAAATGGGGTTTGAGGGGTTGGGTGGTGTTAACCCACATGACTGCGAAGCTGAACAGCGTTTTTCAAGCCCTGAAATATCATTTTTGCAATCAGCATCTGTTGCATTTCTGTTTTACATGTTACAAACTATAAAAAGGGTGGAGCAGCCAGAAATCCCCAGTAGGAGAGTTCAAAGTATCTCAGGGTCTTGATTATGAGTAGGGGAAGAATGGAGAGGGAGATTGACAGGTGGATCATTCCAACATCTACAGTGATGCAGTCTGTCTTTCATGGTGAAGAAGGAGATGAGTCACAAGAAGAAGCTTTCTACCCTCACCAATAGTCATGAGCTGTGGGTACAGATAAAAAAAATAAATAATAATAATATATATATATATATATGTTTATATATATATACAAATGGCAAAAATGAGTTTCCACTGCTGGGTGTGTTAGCTCTCCCTTAGAATAGGGTAATAAACAATGTGATCTGGGAGGGCTTAGAGTTGAACCGCTGTGCCTTAGCATCAAGACGAGCCAGATAAGTTAGCTCGGGCAGGGGAGCTCCCCTTAAGACATTCAGCTGATATTTTAAGGGGGAAAATTCATAATAGTCCACTTTCAAGTTACATTTAAATTTTCAACAAGGTTCCTGATGTAGCTTTGTGTGTTTTTTCATTTATTTAATTTAATTTTTTAAATCTTCCGAACGACCCAGGTGGTAATTTTTGTTTCCTTCTGGACCGTGGACAGCAGCCTTGTTTGTTTGTTGTGTGCTGCGAGCATCCATACGACCACTTCATATGCTTCCTTTTTCTGATTCCTGTTTCTGATTAAACAAGCTGCATACAGTAGTAGCAGTGGTATTTTGGTAGTAGCCGTATTTTTGACCAATTTATACAGTATGTGTATGCACGTGGCGTGCAAAGTCGCGGAGAAAGACTGACAATAAGGCTCCCCAAAAAGCTCTGGTGTAATTCAAGCTCTGCTCCTGAACACCTCCTTGGTCCAAGGAATGATCAGGGACATGCTAGAAAGACAACATCTCTCAGCCAGCCTGGGAATCCCCTCTAGAAGTCCAGAAAAAGGAAATTTGAACTTAGGTAAAAGAAACATTATGACTTAGGTAATTAATCACCACAGCTTGTTTCAAAACAATGTATCACAACAAAATATGTGATATGTTTCCTGAAAGTACTCACAGCTTTTTCCTCAAGCTACCCAAGTAGCTTAGTTGCCTAGACCAGACCAAAGAGCAGCTCAAAACAAAAGCAACAATGGGCAAAAAAAATAAAAATAAAAAAAGAACATAAAGACAAGGGTAGAATACTTCTCCACAGGAATTAAACCAGCATGTTCTGGTTGTGCATTCCACTGGCCCACCATCGACTCCACCTTTTATCTCAATCAAACAAGGAAATCAATGTGCTCACCACGGACTGCTAATTCACTATTCATTCATATTGTTCCCATGTTTGCTGCATATATCTTCCACACAGCATGTCAACACTAGGTGAGGCCATGGTAAAAGGTTGTGATCAATTACTCATTTTTGTAAGACAAGAGTAATCAATGCAGATTCATCACATGAGGTATAATAGTCTTTAATTTGAGCTCTACCTTAATGCAGGTAGCATTTCTGAAAAAATGGAGTTAATCTCATAAGACATTAATAAATGATTTCTGTTTAGTTCATTGCAATTCAGTTTAGTCTAAGAGTTTATCAGTGTTGCTGCTCTCGCTGGTGTTAATTAAGACACTTTTCAGCACATGACTAACGCAAAGATTGGATTTGAACCAAAGATGACATACAATTAAGACGTATAAATGAAAATCTATATCTCTGTCTCTTCTGAAGTCCTTTCTTGCAACACAGTATTAACACAAGGCTCAAACAGCATGAGTCTCATGTTTGAGCAACCATCTCTCCACGCTAAAAAGACTTTCATCATGCTTTAGTGACAGAGCCAGTAATTGGAGTGCCCTCTGCCTTTAAACACAAACCCACATGCTGCAGCTACAGTTCACTACTTTGATTTACATCCCTTCATTACACACAGAACCGCCCACCATAGGTTAAATTTGTAGGCGCAGAAAAGTCATCTGCCCTGATCAGTTGTGGAACTTGTGACAGGAGAGAGCATCCTCTGTGGTGGTTGGATGAGCTCTGATGCTCCAGAATTTAAGTTATCTAAGCTGAATAAAAAATCTGAAAAGCTAAGGCCAGGATAAACAGTAGGAGGGGCCCGGTTAAACATGTCTCTTATTTTCAGCACCACTTTGGTGGCCCGTTTCGTTTCCCTTTTGATATTTTTTCATAAATCAGTACCAAACAGGATGGATGGGATAGAAAGAGGGAGAGAGATCAAGTCAGAGTGTTTGGGACACCCGGGAGGGGAACAGCTGTCTTTGAAATTGCTCCAATGTGTGAGCACAAGAGAAAGAATCCTTTTGTTTCCACGCGGTTTGCCGCTTCACCGCGGACCTTTCATCTACACGGTGCATACAAAGGACCCATGCATCTTGGATGAGGCAGAAACCTCAGGAAGCGCGTGCAGGACAAGTAATGAGTATGGAGGGAGAAAGCGTAAACATATTTTAGAAGTGAAATGCATGTGTACACAAAGAGAGAAGAGATTTAACATCAGTGGAAGAACAATGGAAAGCAGAGTAATCTATGTGAGAGTTATGGTCACCCCTTGAACAAGTGCAAAATTAGATAGTGGGGGAAAAATTAAATTGGAAAAAACGAAGTCTTTTTAATGCTGTTTGGAAAAAATAATCTCAATAAAGCTCTTATTCCCAACTGGCTCTAGGTTTTTGTTTCTAAAAATCTTTAAATTGTCACCTTTATGGTCTTATTTTGTTCAACTAAATAATATCAGGTTTAAGTCATGGAAAGGTTTGAAAGACATAACAAAGCCAAAGAAAGAAAAGGCCACTTAAACTCATCATTCACACATTAGGGTACTTTATTTTTTTCTCACCGTACTGTTATATTTCTTTACCACAAAAACTAACTGCTGGAAATACAGTTACCCACATTATGATCTTCAATCTTCAAGATGAGAAACTATATGTTCTTAGATTCACCACAGACAAAGTAGATCTTTAACTTCCTTAAGCCATGGAGTAATTTGCATTGTACCTCTATACTGTGGTAGCAGCATGCAACCACAGTGCATGGCTTGGCTGACTAAAAAATATATTCACATAACATGGACTTCATTTTTGAGTATGCATTTTAAAAAATTGGCTAAAACCATCTGAATCCAGCAGTTGTTCTACCCTATATGTCTGCATGATTTAACCTTTTTAGGGTAATCTTTTTCCATTATTCTAGTCTTAAAATATGTAGCTGCTTTAATTCAATTATTTTTTTCTTTTTACATCATTTATGCACTCTTTTGTCATGTCAGAGAACTGGAGATCACGATTTCCCACACTTCATGGTTGTATGTCCTCATTACTGAAGGGAAGGAGGCCTTCATATGTTTGCTACTGTCTTGGCTGTTAAGGATTCGTGAGCACAGGCTGTCCTCCTGCCTTGCTGCCGAACTGAAGCGCAGAAGACAAGATATTTCCCACTAGAGTGCATTTTAAAGTCAAAGGAAAACAATGGAAGAAAGGCCAGGCTAATATTAGTTTCATTGGCACACACACAAATAAGCACCTACACACACGTACACACACAAAATATTTTTCAGGATGATTAGTAGGTAAGTCCTCATAGTGCTGATGGAAATGTGGCAAGCTGGCAATATTTTACTCCAGATGAGTAAAATATTGCATCACTTCCCTTTGTTTTCTTATGATTGCCAAAGTCTACTGGTCTACAGCTTTTGCTATAGGCAGAGACAGTGCTGTAAACATTAGTTCCATGTCTCTGCGTCATAAAGACATAACTCTCCTTCTGCCCAAAATAAAAATTGGTTGACTCCAAAAAGTAGTAGTGAACTTTGTATTTTAGAAGTTTTAATATATAGCTTAGGATCAAGAACAAACTGTAATGCTATTGAAATGTGAAAAAAAAAACAGCAAAAAAAAAAGCTGCATTATGAAATGTTTTTGAATTACTTTCAATAATCTTTTTGATGTACTTGTCAAACATCCACTTATGTAGACATCAGTACCTTTCCGTCTTATCAAATTAAGCAAAAGAATGAAATGCATGAATTTTCTTACAGAGCACTTCAGAACACTTATGTTTTTTTTGTTCATAAGAAAGCTTATGGCAAGCTATGAAATTCATCTCCTCCATCTTTCTGCTCACATATGATTTTCCAGCAGAGGAGGTAATGGGATTTCATTATAGGTGATGCTTAAGAGAAGACATTTGAGCTTTAGACACATTACAATATGCTCAAATTATAATGGAAGACATGAACAACACCAGGGTACATAAACATTAAAGGGGCCCTATTATGCATATTATTTCGACTTTTCTGAGCTCTCTATGAAGTTATAGTGTTAAATACTCATCAGACAAGTGAGTGACGCCGTTTTTATCACATAAACGTTAATGGAGAGCTACTATCTTATAATTGTAGTCAGTACTGGATAAGACAATTTGTAGTTCTGAATTTCACATTGTTTTGTTTGTATGAACAAGCACCTGTATACCAACTCATTTTTGATGACGTCACAACATTATTAACTACAGTTTGTAGCTCATAAATCTGTTGATTCAAACAGATTTATGGGGCTTTGAAGTAATTGAATTACCCTCCCAATAAAAAACTTTTTCTTCAACCAGCTTTTACTAGAGAAAGTTCTTAAAGCTGCTACAAAATTCCAGTGTGTTTAGCCTAGCTTAGTAAATATCTTAGAAAATATCTTCAAACAGACAGAACTTTAAATTTTTCTGACTTTGCTTAACTGGCTTGTTAGCTTGTTTGTAGCTAGCTTTTCAGTAGCTTCTTGATAATCAGTAGCAGGTGTTGTTGATAATGTTTGTCCACTTCCCATTAAAAGCAGTGTGTCTATTTATTAGTTTATTGTCACATTTACCCTATTTACGTTTCTGTGCTGTAAACAGATCATACTTCCTTCAAATGAATCTCATGAAATTTTGATTGTGACTTGATTAAGGCAGGAATGTTAAGTTAAATAGCATCACTATTTACTCTGTCTCACTCAAAAGAAACCAGCAAGATTATATCTTAAAATGTGAGCACACTTGGAAGTTTTTACACAGTAAAATTTAATTATTACACCTATCTGATAGCAGACTAAGTAGATTTGTGTACTGTATTCAAGTTGGTTGCCATATATTATGTTTAATATGGTGACACTGTGGTTGTTGCTGTTTATCAAAGAAGACAAGCTGCAACCTACTCCTCTGGAAAACTGTTTCATGAGCACAGGGCATCAACTTGCCTGACTTTTACTTTACATGGCTGAAGATCATCTCAGTAAGAAAACTGCTATAAAACAGTTAGGAAAAGAGATGTATGTTCTTGCCAAGACACTGGAAAAAAACTAAAATCACTCAGCCCGTGAAATAAACCCAACAACATTGCACTGTTCATAAAGGGCTACGGCCACTGAAAACAACTTTATCACTATTAAGTACAATGAATTACAGAAGCTACAAATAACTAAAATTCCAGAGCAAAACAGTAGTGGCTCTACTAAGTTATCTGCACCCCTGAGATGCAAAGAAACTTGTGGTATCTTGTCATTCAGTGTTATCTATTAACTTTTCAAAAGGAATAAATAGCTAAAAGGTCTCTGAGTTGCAAACAGTTCTGTTTCTGAACAAAATTAAATTAGGGCAAGCTGCGCTTTCAGAAAAGATTTGTAAAAAAAAGAGAGGAACACTGTGTTCTCTGTCGGTAGTAAAACTAAGTACACTGGATTGTGTGCCTGAGATAGGCCACCCAAAATAAAATGTACAAAAAGATCAGGTTTAATATCACTCACAAATTAGCATTTTTACTCTCAAACTGTAAATCCCAAGTGCCATTAATGAAATTTATCATAGGCATTACCAACTTGATTATTTTTCTCAGTCTGTAGTTAAACTTTTAGTTTTGAGGTTGTGAAGTCTTCAAGTATAAGAAAAATGTCATATTTTCTTAGTGTTTTCCCTTTTATACTGCTCCATACCCCAAAATCTTAAAGTGGTGTTGGGATTAAAAGGATATAAGATGCAAAAATGCTTCAATAAAGTACCAATTTATTCCGCTGCGAATAAGCCACAGTATTGCATTATCAACTCATTGCAGCTGCAGTAGGACATTGTTTAATTTAATGACAACAATGCAAGAGTGTGCAAGAAGAGATAAATGAAGTACTGAAAATGCCGCAAAACATCCGGAGAATGGTCTATTAAATAAAAAGAAACAAAGTGGGCATATGTAAGAGAAACTTTGCTTTGATGATATCATGGCTGAAGCTGCCTTTGCTCCAAATACATTCTAACAACCCAGACAAAACAGGCAGGCTGGATCAGGTGTGATGTGAAATAAAACATAAAATATAGTAAATCCCTGTGTCTGTCCCTGGCTTAACAATGTCAGCGCTGGCATGTTGAAACCTTGACTACCATCTGTATTCACCCTCACCATCTGTCCACTACATGTCACAAAGTGCCAGTGGAAATAATGTCAGTAATTAAAGAACTGTGGTGTAACATTAAAACATGCAAAACAACTAAATATCACTCTTTTGGCAAAATTCAAGGAGATATTTCAGTGGCTCAATTCATTTCTATATGTGAATCTGCATATCGTAAATTGTATTTGAACTTCGGCCAATAGGATCAACAAACTACCTACGGATTTACTCTGAGATGTTTTGTAAAGATGGTACACAGGATTAAGAATTTAATATGGCACTAAATAGCAGGTGTAAATACTGGCTGACTCAGTCTCTAAAGCATCTTCCCTGATCTATTCCAATGCTCTGCCCTCTGATGTAGATCCAGCAACAGCACTTGAAGAGTAAATACATGCTGCAAACATAGTCAGTGTAACAGTATCACTTTGTCATAAATCAAACATTGCTGCTCTCCTGAAGACTCATAGTTGTTCTTGTCAGCAGTGGCAGTGATGAAACAGAGAGGGAGCTCTGATATCCTGATGCCAGGCAGAGTGTCGTGCTCACTTGACACATGTTTGTGACCCGGGCTCAGTTGTGACACATGTGAGTAATAGTTTTGTCCTGTTTATTGAGGTAACTGCCTTGAATCCAGGACTGTGGAAGTTTTATGACTGACATTATTTTGAGGTGGCAAACATTTTGAAGAGAAAACACTCAAAATTTTAAAAAATTGTGGGAGGAGCCCCCTGAGTCCCATATGGGGAGTGGTTTAGGCAACAAAAGAGGGTCAGAAAATGTGGTAAGCAACTGGCAGTTGAGGTCTGATGCTGACAGCTTTGAGAGGTCTGAAACTAAAAACCTTGTCAGTCAGTCCCATGCTTGGCCTGGGGGGCGATGACGGGAAATAGAGGAAAGCTTGTTGGTTTGCTTTTCTTCAAAATTACCCTTTTCCTTGAATATGTTTAGTGAACAAAGGATGTTTGGGTTTTCTTTGCCTGTAGCAAGACCATTTTACAACATAACACAACTCAATCCCAAATCTCACATACTCATACTGACACTCGGTCAGGAGCCTTTGCCGTCACATTTTAATGCATAGGTTTCTCTACCATTCACGCATCCATCGTCTGCCGCTTATACTGAATCAGGTCGCGGGGGCAGCCGCTTAAGCAGGGAAACCCAGATTTCCCGCTCCCCGCCACATTCGCCAGCTCATCTGGGGGGATCCCGAGGCGTTCCCAGGCCCGCTGAGAGATGTAGTCCATCCAGCGTGTCCTGGGTCTTCCCTGGGGGCCTCTTTCCGGTGGGAACAGAGCCCAGAACACCTCATAGGGGAGGCATCCTGACCAGATGCCCGAGCCACCTCATCTGGCTCCTCTTGATGCGTAAGAGCAGCGACTCTACTCTAAGCACCTCCCGGATAACGAGCTTCTCACCCTATCCCTAAGAGAGAGCCCAGCCACCCTGCGGAGAAAATTCATTTTGGCCGCTTGTATTTGCCATCTTGTTCTTTTGGTCACTACTCATAGCTCGTGATTATGGGTGAGGGTAGGAATGTTGATCGACCAGTAAATCAAGAGCTTTGCCTTTTGGCTCAGCTCCCTCTTCACCACGACAGACCTATGCAGAGTCCTCATCACTGCAGACGCCACACACGCGCCTCTCACCGAGAGCAACTCCAGAATAGAAGTTGGTCCAGCCCTTCTCAAGGACAGTGCTTTAAGAGCCCAAGCCGTGCGTTGAGGTGAGTCCAACTACATCTAGCCGGAACTGCTCAACCTCACGCACAGCTCAGGCTCCTTCCCCGCCAGAGAGGTGAAATTCCACATCCCTAGAGCTAGCTTCTGCAGCTGATGATCAGACCGCCAGGATCCCCGCCACTGGCAGCCACCCAGCTAACACTGCACCCGACCCCTATGGCCCCTCCTGCAGGTGGTGAGCCCACGGGGGGGCCCATGTCACCCTTTCGGGCTGAGCCCAACCAAGCCCCATGGGCAAAGGCCTTGCCACCAAGTGCTCGCCTCTGTGACCCATCTATAGGCCTGGCTCGAGGGGGGTCAAAGTGACCCATGTCTGTGCAAGGGAAACCTGGGTCCATGGTTTATCGTCATCATAAGGGTGCTTTGAGCCGCAGTTCGTCTGGTCCCTCCCCTAGACACCTGTTTGCCATGGGTGATCCTACCAGGAACATAAAGCCCCCGACAATTTAGCCACTAGGATCGTCAGGAGGCGCAAACTCCTCCGACACGGTAAGGTGCCAGCTCAGAGTGGAGGTTTTTTATGCAGTATCAATTTTCAAAGTGCAGGGTAGAGATCTACATCAGTGAATTGCTGTATAAAAACCAACAAATTCTAAGGTTGAAGAGGGGAATTCACCCAAGGAGTTTCATGCCCCATCATGTCATTTGAAATATTTATATATGGGAATATTTGACTAATATGGGAATACTTCACAGGTCAGAAATGGTCAAGGCTGCAAGTCACACCCCAAAGGTTAAGGGTAATGTCAAAAGTTATACCTTCCTACCAGGCCCGGTTTTTAAGGTGAAATTCCTCAGAGGTCTGTTTAGCTCCTGGTTTGTGCAGTCAAAATGGAGGGAAACTCTCCTAAGGACTCTCATTTCTGGAAAAGGTCCCTGTGGTCAAAATGTAGCTTTACTGTCTGATCCTGGACCTCCTGCATACAAAGGAGTGGTTGTATAAGCCTAAATGAGATAACTGCTATTACTTTATGATCTGTATAATGGGTCAAAAAAGTCTTGAGAAATGTGCAGGTAAGAATAATCAGTTTTGTTTGGGTATATTTTAAACATGTTGGTGCATTTACTATGTGTGCCTTCCATGGAGGCGTGGAGTTTATCACACATTTTTGTTTACTGAGTTAAACAAGAGCTAATCTAACTAACAATGTGTCTTTTGTTTTCCTAGAGTCTATATGCACAATATATTTTACATCTACACAAAATCTTTATATCTCCAATACAGGCTGCACCCATTTGCAAAAGATCATTACAAAAAAAAAAAGAAGAAGAATATGCCAGTTAAACCAGTGATGTTTTCTATGTGCATAGACCTAGAACATTATCATTAATAATGCCTTGAAAAAATGCAAGAGTAAAAATTTTGTCCTTGGTATCCAAAATGCTTTTTAATATGGCCGAAGAAATCAAATTACACCTCAGATATTGGTAAACTGTATTTAAGTTATTTTTACTTGTTATTTTATATTCTTTTCTATAATATCTAACTTTTTTTGGACATCCAGCAAAACAAACAGAGAGCTTAGTATCAACACAAGATGCAATGTCAAACTAAAAATCCAAAATATCCTCTCTCTGAGAGCCATGGACCAGAAAAATGGATTGGCCATAGTACTACATACTGACCTGCTGGAAATGACCTGCTGGATTTCTGACTCAAGGTTCAGCGCCAGACATTTCAAACAGAGCGTGGAGTTACCAGCTGCTCTCATACCTCAACAGCAACTCCCCCTCCAAAGTCATACACCAAATCTCAACTTCCCTATTAAATCCATCCCTTGTACACTCACACACACACAACACATGATACTCTAAGCTGCAAAGGCAGTGGATCAGGACAGACACAAATAACTCTACCAAAGTTTCAAGGGATTCTAGTAGACGCCTTATTCCACAGTGGCCACTTGTTGGCTTCTCCAGATGACAGGATTTGTGACAGACTGTCTTACAATAGTTGTGACGCCTGGGTCCTGTTTCAATCTGACAATATGCCTCCATAGAAATTAATCTCTAATATAAATTTAGACTACTCTGGATTTCAACACCACCCTGATTGTATTGGACTGTAGAGAAAAAGGAAAATGCTGACATAGCAAAATTTGCATGACAATCCCATTTGGACGGTTATGAATGGGGCTGTTTCAGACAACATGGCAATGTTTATTAATTAAAGTCAAACAATTAAAAATACCTACCACACTACCACACAGCTCTGTAAGGCTTTACTTAGTGGTGTGTCATGGTAAGTACTAACATTGGATTGCTAACCGTTTTAGGCTATGTCCACATGGTAGTGAAGCCGGTTCAGGTGTGAAAACGATGGCGAAAATGAGGAAAAAGGCTGCTGTAGTTCATACTACAAGGCTGTGGGGAGCGCTAAAAAGTAACACTCCAAAGCTAGAACAAAATATTGCATGCACTGATAAAGGCTCACTGCGTGTTGCAGGAAGTTCATTTGGAAGATGGTTCGTACTTAAATGGTCCGTACTTATATAGATTTTATCCAAAGCGCCATACATTATACATCACATTCACCCATTCACACATCCATTCACGCACTGATGGCGGAAGCTGCCATGCAAGACGCTCACCACGACCCATCAGGAGCAACTAGGGGTTCGATGTCTTGGCCAAGGACTCCTCGACATGAACTCGACTTGGCCGAGGATCGAACCGGCAACTGTTACAAGATGACCGCTCTACCTTGCCGAGCCACGCCGCCCGGAAGAAGAGAAGATGAGAGAAAATGAGAAGATGGCTGAGGATTCACTGTGAGGCAAAAGAGAAACAGTTGTTTGGACTAATGAAATCGAGCTTCTTCAAGTAACACTGGAATACAAAGCAAAAAAAAAAAGACTTGAGAAAGGGTGGATTAGGAATCGTCGCGTGTTCGTCACATTGACGTTAAATCCTCTAGTGTTGCGGTTACGCTGTCTTCACAGTACCACAGACGGTAGATGTCTCAAACCTATCCATCTTGGTATCTGGTTTCAGACATGATCTGTTTCAGGGAGGCTAATCCCTGGTTTCGTGGGGATGAAAGGGTGGATTGCTAAAATAAAAATAAAATACTTTTATTCAGCGTCGTGGGGAAGGCCCCTCAATGACAAGTATGCTGTTGCTTTAGTTTTAAGAGTTGATCCTTAACAAAAGGTATGAGGGGTTTAGCCATCTCATCTTGAGGAATGCAAATTATTGCTTGGCAACAAACTCAAAAAAAGTTAACCTCAAAGTTAATGATTAAAGTAATTTACATCACATCATGGATGTCTGCACCAAATTTAAGCACCATCCATCTAATTGCACTGGACTTGGGTTTAAAAGGTCTTATCAGCTTCAAACCACATGCAGATCACTTCAGGAGCTGAAAGCTTTGTCTGCCCTGCTGTTAAGTTGCATTCAGCATGGCAAAAGCAAATATTTCTGTTGTATCCAATTTCTACTTCACTCACCCTCTCCTCCTAAAACTCTTGCAATTACTCTCCATGCCTTGTCCTTTCTATAAAAATGATCTTTAGTTATGTGTAGATGTGATAATTGAGAGTCAGCACAGGCCGTTTAAAAACACACACACACAAAGTCATCCTCAGATCCCTAACGAAACTCAGACAACCAGTGAGACCACACTCCAATATTGTCAGAACAAAGTTTGATACAACCCATACAATTACAATGTTAAAATAGTGGTAGGCTGATTACTAACAGTTAAAAATGTCACACTTATAATATCTCATCATACGGGGGGGCTCCACTGAGATACCACTGGAGGCAGAAGAACTGGCACTGAAGAAAACAGCCGTTTGTAGTGAAAGGCCCTCACAAAGGCCTCCCATCGTGAGTCAAACATGCTGTCTCATGAAGATGACAAGGCTCCCATCAAACACATCCACACACAAAGGGGATCTTTGGGATGCTGACAATGTTGGCCTTTCATGGAACGGGCATGAGTTCTTCAAAAGTGCACCCATCACACACACCCCCACTGGACCTCCAGCCTCAATGCATTGCCATGACTAAAACAAACTAAGCAATGCCTAACAAGAGGGCCATCAGGAAACCACTAACCACTATTAAAATAATGTAAAACATTATTTAACACGCAAAATCAACTCTGATCAAAATCAATGTGATGAAGAAGAGAGGAGTTACATAGTTGCACAGCATCATATGCTGCATGAAGAAGAAAGTGATGACAACAGAAAGAAGCAAAAGATTACAAAAATAGTTCACTTGCCATTTTTGCTGTTTAATTTCAAGCACTATTAACTTCACGATAATAAAGGACTCGAGCAGGAGTTCCAAAATCACCAAAGGTTTGTTGTTTGGTCCATCACGCTTATTTCCTACAAGGTTATTAGTTTTTACGTAGCTAGGGTCAATACATCAGCGGACAGGCAGCCTCTGTGTTGACTTGGCAACTCATATTACTCACCTTGAACGATAAAGCTCTCTTCACATGCACTGCATACACAGCAGCTACTGCATTGTAGTGAAGACCTAATGTGAAGGGTCGGAACAAGAGAACCAATGAATGTGCACATATTATATAAACTGTATTGTACAAAGTGAAGAAAAAACCTACACATTTTATTAAAGTTCCAAAATCCACATTCGGTCTTTAATGATGTGTCCTGTTCCTTCAGGTTTGTATTTGATTTTGCATACAGGCAATTTCCAGCATTTTATGGGGCATTTCTTTCCGAGGGTGGAGTACCTTTGATTTGTGGTTTTCCTATCCTAGCCACAGTATCAGTGCTTAGCTCCCCTCCATCATGGCTTGTCTTGTGCTGCAACCGAACGTCGAGCTGTGCCAGAGACACAATACTTTCCTCAGGGCCTGGGCTTGAGCACAGTTTTGGCAGGGTTTTGAATTTGGACACTTCAACCTGCCAGCAAATGTGGGTGGGCAGCTGGTAGTAACCTGAGCTCCATCAGATCATCGCCAAGTTCTAACTCTGTGCAGTCCCTGGGGGACTATTTCTAACATTACAGCCTGATGCCCAGCCTTACCATGACTGTCTCTGTGATTTAAAATGCCACATAGAGCCTTAGGTGGAGCTAGTAAAAAAAAAACATATTAATATCTAAGTTTCAGTGATCACAAAAAACATTTATGCTTAAAGAAACAAAACCATGCTGTGCAGCAAAAACAAATAATTTGCAAGACATCAAGTCAAGTGTGACCTGCACTTTTCTCAGTAGCACTTGCTTTGTCTTTCTGTAATGTGCTTGGAAAGTTCTTACACATTTTATCAAAATAGACATGTTGTCCTCACCATGGATCTTGAATAATGAAACTTCTAATCTTATGTCTATCTTATCTTGTGTCTTCTTATCTTCTTATGTCTACTTATGCTGGAGTTTCTTTCTGGGCTTGAAAGAAAAGAGTAACGGTGAGCAATGAGGTGTTGCTGTTCCAGCTTCAGTGGTTTAGTCATTACCAGACTCTCATTCATGCACACTTATGTTCTCTTTCAGGTTGAACTGTATGTAACAGAGAGATAATAGTTTTGAAATGTTCAACAAGAAATTTTAAAAAAAGAAGAAGTCAGTGTAGTCTACACATACACATGTCTACATATATTACAGCACTTTGTACTATATTGAATTTGTATTCAAGGTGGTGAATAAATAGCATCTGACTGAAGCGTAAAACTTCAAACAATCAAATCAATGTAGTCGAGCCGCTTGCTAAATCAGATACTTGTTGAAATCATTAAGGAGAAAAGCAAAATTTTTTCCACCAAGATAATCGGTCTGCAGTTCTTGGCCCTTTTCCCAATAAAGACATACTGTCGAGTTTTGATATAAGTGATGCCAAAGTAGCATAAAGGCTTATCTATTTGGGATTGTTGGCGGCTGTCACGGAAACAGCACGGACAGTAGAATCAGTGTGTGGTAGCTTTAATGATCTTTTGTAAAGCACTTTGGCTCCCTGTGGGTTGTTGGAAAGGGCTATAAAAATATACTATTATTATTATTATTATTATTAATATTATTATTATAGCATGCAAATTGGTTCTGATTTGCAATATTCAGACAAACATTGTTTTAGCCAGGAATGGTTTAATCCAAGCCTAAATAAACCTTGCATTTAATTGAAACATATATGCAAAATACATACATTTATAAATGTTTAAGCAATTTGGTCAGATAAGGAAAACTAAGAGGCTGCACGTACTGCAGTGGATCAGTACTGGCTGGCAACACTTCTCAGTATGAGGTAGTGCTCTGAGAAAGGGTGGAGGTATTTAACAGTGCGCTGCAGTCACAGAAAGCAGGCGCTTTCTCCTCAGTTGCCTTTGGTATACAACTTTAAATCCAAGCACAACACAGAGTAGGTTCAGAGTCTAGCTTTGTCCAGTCTCAGTGCACCACTGTTTACAGACAGGATTGACTAATACCATCTGCGTCGATCTTATGCCATAATGACGAAAGACAGGAGTTTGTTAATACCTAACTGGAAAGATTAATCTAACCATGTTTACAGTCTGTTTAGTGCTCCCTAAGGGAAAAAAAAAAACTTTAAACTCTTTCCTAAAATTTCAATATTTGCATAACATTGTATATGTAACATAATGATTTCAGGGAAGGATTTGCAGGATGGACCAGAGTAGAAAAGCTAGAAAAAGGTACTTACAGTATTTACAGTACAGTATTTTAATTCAAAAGAATTAAATCACCTGCATTTTGATCATTCCTGCCAACCACCTGTCAACAGCTACAGTGTGTAGATCAATTGACAATGGCATACAGTTCAGTCAAAGACATTCTTCGTTTCATAGTGCATATTGTTAGGTTAAGGACAGAGGGCACAACTATTGCTGAGGGGACAGTGAGTGAAAATATAAGCACTGAAAGTTTAAACTGTGATAAACCTGTCATTATTCCTTTATTTACATTTCTTGATGTCAAATGTCAATCTATGATTTAAACCAATCTTTGGTGACATAAATCCGGTTTATTTCAGGAAAGGGTTTAAAGTTTTTTGTCTCCTTAGGAAACACTAAGCAGACTGTAAACATGGTCATATTAGTCTTGTCAGTTAGATTGCATTGTTATGTTTTATAAAAACAATAATAATTAATGATAAGAAGATAAAGAATATTGCCTTGTTCCAGAGGGTGATGACTGCTGGAAGGAATGCTCTCTGGTACCTTTCTGTCTTGCATTCGAGTTGAAGAAGTCTCTCACTGAGCCCACATTGTTTCTTCACTGTGTTGTGTTGTGTTAAGGATGTGAAAAACCTTTCACTACTTTCAGCAGCTTGTGCAGCATTCTTTTCTGGACAATCAGCTCCAGCGGCTCCAGAGTTATCATCGATCAGCAGAGAACCAGTCTTTGTGATCAGTTTGTTCAGTCTCTTTAAGTCTCTCTGATTGGCTAGTGCTCCATGTAAATACAGCTACTGAATTGTCTCAACTTCCTTAGGAAGTAGAGTCTTTTTCTGTCCCTTCTAGTGGATGCTTCTGTGTTGCATTTTCAGTTTGGTCTGTTGTCTAGCTGAACTCCAAGGTACTTGTATTCCTCCACCATCTCTTCTCCTAAGATGTAAACAGTGTTTTGTTTACTCTTGTTCCTCCTGAAGTCAACAATCATCTCTTTTATTTTGTTTGTTTTCAACATGAGGTGATTGTTTCCACACCATCTCACAAATTGATCAGTTCTCTGTATTCAGCTTCTTGTGCATCCCTAATACACCCCAAAACTGCAGTGTAATCAGTGTATTTCTGCAGATGACAGGACTATCACGTTGTCTTGGAAGTATGAGGTGTACAGTGTAAAGAATGAATGGTTATAATATAATAACATGTAATAAAATATACCTAGGAAATAATGAATTGTGCTAAATGCTTCCCTACATACAATTCATGCATGTTTTGTAGTACTTCAACAAGAGATAACTAGCATGGTAAAAGTCAGTAACATTTTATTAAATTTTAACCTGAATGACAAAAGAATACTGTTAAATATTATGAATATTGGTTGTAACACTTCTGAAACGTGAATAAGAAGATTTGCCAAAAAAGTCCCAAAAGACTAGAAGTCCTTTGCTACTGTTATGCCTCTCATGTTCATAATTGTCCACGCCTTGTTAGCAGACATAAGCATGCCTTCCCCTGCTGAAAACTTAGTACCAGCTTCTCCAAACCTCTTCAGGAGGCTTAGTGGATGTAATTTATACTTTAGCGGTTAATTAACAGGTAAAACTATAAATGTAAGTGTGCTAGTCTTCATTTGAAGAAAAAAAAAGTGTTGTAGTTTGGATAGCTCGTGTTGACATCCTTAAAAGTGGTATTTGTTCCCACCTCTTTGTTTTTTTTAATGAGTGACTGAATCAATAAATATATTGATTTATGTTCTGGAATATGTAACTCGCTAAATAAACAGGTAACTTTGCTGAATGAATGAATGACATGCCTAACAAGTCACAGCAGCACTCTTTATGCCTTTCCTTCAGATATTATTATATATCTTCACAACAAAAAGACAGCATTAAATCAGATGTCCAGAATTCGACCATCAGCTTTTGCATTAAGTTTTATGTTTCCCCCAGACAGTTGAAAATATCTATGAAGGGTTATTTAGTAGACTGATCCCCGTTCAGCCCCCCAAAATTGCAGCACTAAGCCTAAGTGTTGTGGACTGTGGAGTGAGTCAAAGTGGGAACAGGTGCATGCCCATTTTTAGTGTGGATGTTTGTGGAGATTGTGAGCAGATGACAGCAAACTTCAAGCAAAATGGGACAAAGGTACATAGGAGGGTAAATCCAAGGAGGTACGAGATGATGTCTAAGATAAACGGTTACTCTGCATGTGTCCAACTTATCAATCATCTCAGAGCATTTGGGATTTAAGATAAAAAAGGGGAATCAGCTGTTAGCCCAAGTGTTGATCCTCAGATTCCAAAAGTAGGTGCTCTAGAATAACCTAGTCCACTTATTGCATCCTGGGTTTTGTGAGTCCTAACTGCATGATTAACATGCATCTGTCTCTGCACGGAAATGAGGATGTTGTACACATGTACAGCTGCTGCAAATGGGGATAGCTACACAAATAGCAATTCTCAATTTAGGTCACCAATGCAAAAACAATCTGCACAATTTTTTTTCGTTGATCTCTACTATTATCACTTGTATCACTTTTCTGCTGCCATCTATTGCAGAGAATGGGTTAGCACGAAGTCTGCCTTAGGGAATCACGCTTTCGATCGAGCAGTAAGGGATGTCACAATTATTATTTCACAATTAATCATGGTATTAAATGCCACGATTATTTATTCGTCAGGATTCTTCAACATGGTTACTTTACATAAAAAAAACATGTCTGAACCAAAATCGGCTCAACTTGCACACGAAACGAAAACAAAGTTATTTGATATATCAAATGTCTCATCCTGCGGCTATCCTCTACATATAAGGTTTAAAAATTACCAGAAACTTCATAAATAACGAAGATAAAGTGGTTTTGGTGAATTCGGTTCACCACTGTGACAAAGCAGCTATATGCTCAAAATCAGTTTCTCTCACCAAGATTAGGGCTGGGTTTAAAGAAAAAAATTTGATTCATCAAGTTTTTAATCGATTCAAATTAAATAAACCCAATATCGTTTCATAACACTGGAGACGATTTTTTATATGTCCTCATTTCCGGTAACATGACCCTATTCTTGCGTGACTTACCGAGGTTCGGCAAGATCTTAGTATTTATACACCCACAACTGGTTTCCTGTGTTGCCTCCATCCAAAATCAGCTTCTCTTACCAAGATTATGTCAAGTTCAGATGTTTTAACTCACCAGTGTGGATTACATTCACCTGTAAATTCCTTTGCAGCATATTACCGCTCATATTACCAGCTAACGCTAAGATCGCAGCACTCATGTTAGCAGCTAATGCTAACGGTCACTACCACGTTTAACAGGAAGTGATGTCACCGTGCAAGTAGTTTAAAATTAATCCGATATGCTCATTTCAAGTCACATTTAATCTAGAACAGGTTTACAGTTTTATCCTTTTATCAAACAGTATACAGGCTGATGCTTTTATTATGTCTACATGACGGCATGTTATAGCTGCGCGTGCTCTCTGTGACCGTGGCAATCAGCACACACACATAGAGAGACATGCGCACAAACAGGTTTCCGTCAGAGGACAGAGTGCACAAGTCAGTAAACACATCAACCCGCTGGAAATCAGACAGAAATAGGAGAGTTTTCTAGATTCTCTCAGGCTGGTGTAGATGTAAGAATCTGCAGATGGAGAGTGTTTCTCTTGCTCTGGTGTTACGCCGATGGTGTCATGGTTGTCACGTTATCTGATCTGAACTTAAAGAACATTTATTGCAGCTCAAAACAGTTAAATCAGCACTTATAAAAAATTAAACCTTTTCTTTGTCATTTGTTTGTTTGTTGTTGTTTTTTTCTCATAACAGCATTTCTGGCTCTTTTTAATTTTTCTGAAAACGTTTAATATTCAAGAAAAATATGTGGTGTTACATAATTAGCTGTAAATTAATCAATATCGAATCAATTCACGGAATTAGTGACAATACCCGGACCTATGTTGAAATAAAATTGCATTTGTATTCTTAATATCAAATTTTTAATAATGCATGAGGTTAGTGTCCCAATAGCAGTCTTTTGCTGCAGGTATGAACACCTCTGGTGTCCTCTGTTGGCTGCCCTGGATCTGTTCAGTAATCTGCCCCACAGCATGTTTGTGGAAGCAATTGTGTCACTATAGCAAGGGGGATTGGTCCTTACAGCCATCTTTGACTAAAAATACTTCATTAAATTGCAGTTGAATGTCAATATAATGCTAGATTAATATGTTGTACAACTACAAAGTAAGATAATTCAGGTAATAGCTAAAAACTGTTGTAATAACACTGACCCAAATCGATATCAGATCAGAATAGATCGAATCGATTCGTGAAATTTAAATCAATACCTGCCCTGGTGATCATTGATTCTAAATCTTAAGAATTGGAATCAACTCTTGAAATTTGAATGGATACCCAGCTGCAATCAAAATAATGCCAAATTCGGATTTTTAATTTGATACGAGTAAAAACTTTTTTGTTTATGCATTAATGCAAAAGAAAAATGCATTAATTTCACAGATTAATCTTTTCAATTAGCGCGTTCATACTGATAACCCTCATAAAAACGTAAAGCCCTTGAAGGAGTGTTAATGTGATTTTACACATTTATAGGTAAATTAATTAACATATGATACTCGTAAAATCATGATTATTTCTTTGACAATAATCGTACCATGAAAATCTGTAATCGTGACATCCCTATTGTAGACTTAGAGACTTTAGTGTATTTGTCACATAAACCTGATAGCTCATTCCAGTATTAGTCGTACTCTCAGTGCTAAGCTAGACACCATCAGTAAATCCATTTACACCTTCTTAAAACTTAATGCTATCCTTTCCTGCATCATATACAGAAAGCAGCTGCCTTACTGCTAAATTCACCACAGGCCATACAATCAGGGAACGTAAGACTCTGGGGTTTGAGTGTGTGGGTTCAACAAACAAAAGAAGTATTGATTACACCATGTTGGGTTGTTTCTCCTCGAAGGATGCTAATAGCTCCCACATTGTAAACATCTTACCACAAGCCTTCATTCAAAGAAATGTTTCCCAGAAGAAGGGGTAACCATTGGCACCCATCAATTCCATGGTACAGTACAAGAGTGTGTCTTGGCCTGATGGTGCTTGTAACTTAAGAGAGAGAAAAAAAATGGACGGAGAAAAAAGAAGCTGAAGTGCTGACAAGGAGGATAATCTGTGTCCCTGCAGCAACGAGGTGCAGCACACGAACTGGTTCCACAAGATTTATAAAATGAGGTGTAGGCCAAGTTTTGGACCACATATACAAAAGGAAAGCATACTCAGAGAAAGAAAACATTTTATTTTGGTTTGGGCAAAAAGCTAACTATCATTTCATCCACATAACCAAAGACAAAGGCATTCTTTGACAGACATGTCATACATGTTTATATATATAAGGTCATTTGGAGAAATGATGTATGTGTGCAGTGGCAAGAACAATCTGAATACATTTTAAACAAGACATTAGTTTTACCGAAACTACCTGGTTTGTTAAGGTGACCAGAGTTATTTTCAAGATTTAAAGCCTGCTGTCACCTCGTCAAAACTCCAAGAGATTTAAAGGTTTCACTGCTAAGCCTGTGTTTACATGTCAATCATGTATCATGACAATCTGCATCATTCTTCATATGATCATCATTCTCTTTCTTTGAAAGACAGATCTAGATTCAAGGGACTGATAAATTACGTTGCAGACACAACTTCTTTAGCATGAATTGCAATGCAGATACTGCAAATAGTATTGTTAAGATTTCTTTCAGCACCATCTTCCTGGGATATGAGCATCACAACAGATGGCAAGAAATCTCATGTTTCTCTTCTCCCCCCCTTTACTATTTTAGTCTGAGGTGTTATTCTGCTGCCTGCCTCACAGTTCTGATGAAAGCCTTTTCGGGTCAGAGGTCTCGTCCGCTCCAAAACCACCAGACCATAAACAAGCAAGTAGCCATTTCCCATTTTCTCCTTCTGTTCGTTTGTCCTGACGTTAAAAAGTGTGGCATCTGTGGCATCTCCAAATAGCCGCGAGAGTTTGGAGAGCAGTGGCTGATAGATGAGCTTAGGGTGCCATCAAACATGGCTCAGCTGCCTGTCTCTTAGCCTTGTCTGTGCCAGACAGGAGAGTCTGCCTGTCTGCCCATTTACCCGCCTGCACGTCCAGGTTTTGGCAAAGCTTCTTAGTGCTGACTGCTGACCTGATGTCACAGTGTTGTAGACAAGTGAATGATGACTTAAGGTCAGAGCCACCTGTGGCTAAGCCATCAGATCAGGCTTGCTTGATTAATTTAATGATTTATTTCCAAACCGCAACACTAAAAAAAAAATTTCCATTTATAACGAATACTTGCATCAAATTTTAGATGCATTAGCGTGTATGAGAAATACTGCAATTAATCATCTTTCCTTCTGTCTTGCAGAATGATCCAAAGAAATGTCATAATTATAAATAGGACTTTTCATGCTTAACCAGTGCTGACAAATGAAGTCAAGTAGAGTATCCAACAAAGAACATGGAGAAGTACCCTTATTTGTTTTGAAATCTAAATGAGCTGCCAAAACTCACAAAACCAGTTGCACAAACCTGGGTATAAATCGCTCCGTGCCGTTTCAGGTTGATGAAAGAAAAACACCCCTGAATGGTTCTTGTAGCTAGTGGAGTAGAACCTTAACGGATATGGAGCTTAAGGTTTAGGAGCATCGAAAATTACATGAAGTCATGTTAAAAAACCTTAGAGAAAGGATAAGATGACCCTGTTAAAATTAGAATACAAAAAAGTTTTGTTGAAGTGGCACAAAAGTCCTGTTTGAGATTGTCAGACTAGGCCACTTTGATGTAGTCCACTGCACAGCTGTACATGTGCGAGCACAAGAATGATTGTAAAAGCAGAATATTAACTTGATTATTCATACAGGCAGGACAAGCCAAAGTTTAAACTCTCCAAGGTGTTTTATATAACTAAAGCTACAGTCTCTCAGGGAGATAAAAAGTGCTACACAAACCTGGGCAAGCTGGATTTAGACAATATTCTGGCAGTGTAGGTTTCCACTGCACTGGGAGGCCCGCTTTCTCACCAATAGGGGACAAATCATTTTTGGATTTTACAGCATGTTAAACCGATGATACAATAACCAGCAAAGCAGAGCAAATGAAAGAACCACACCATGCTGCAACATGGGTAATATCATGCACAATATGGTAGCCATATCCTATTGACACCCCTCAAGGGTAAACACAGACACAGAACAGAAGGAACACACAAGCCAGCCATTCAGCTCGCCCCTCCTTCTGTCATCTGTTTTCTGTTTCGTTGGCGCTGGCTTGGCTGATCAGCAGCAGCCGGGACGTGCCTTATGGCACAGCTCCAACACTCTCACCTTCTCTAATCCCCCCCCCCCAGCACAGCCACCCGGAGGTGCAGCAGACATGCACCTGTCCATAGGGATTCACTAAGTCTCATCTATATATCACATGAGACCACAATGCCAAAAATGAAGTCTGTACAAAGACCACTGAGCCAACCCAGTCTAGCTCAGACACACAGCATTTCATATAATTACTGGGCAGTTCCATCATTTATGTATATGTGCATTGTATATTACATTTACATAATCAGTTTGGCGTGCATTGTAAAAATATAAATTTGAATAAACAGATGTGAGAAAATTGTAAAAAATGTAATCAACATCTAGATGGCATTTATGGTTTAGTCCCCAAAGGTTTATATTGATAGTTATAATAACAAATTGAGTAGCATTTTAAGAAAATGCCACTAAATTTCTAACCATGCATATTCTTTGAATTGTACACTAATTTTAAGACACACCTGTCTATATACATTGTTAAACATCCATGCTTATCTGCACATTATTCTTCTGCATATGTGAGGGAAGTAGAAATTCATGTGTACCACTAAATATTTTAAGGAAAAGGTGAAAATTTCCCATCTTGGCAACATGTTTTACACATTGGTTTAACATTTTCTTCAGGGAGTTCTTAAATTCTTGTGTAAATATTTGCTCATACTTAGCCTAATGCACCAAAATTTAAATAGGACACATAGATTAACTGTTCATGAAGTGTTTGTGATCAAATTTGAGCATTTTACAACATATTTCAGGAAATGAAAAGCTATATATAGCTTTTAAAAACTTCAATACAAATTAGATTAAAGAAAAAACAAAAAAAGGTTAACTTAATTACAAGATAACAATTACAAATGTAATTAGTAATCACGTACACTCATGTTAAAACTACTGAAGGAGTTCATTGACAAGATGTAGGCCTGTTTTAACACTTCCAGCTTGCCAGTATAAAATAAAAATCTGTGAACCACAGCAGGGGGTCTCGTAACCATCAGCAATGCCTTAAAGGCAGCTTCTGGCTCACTATTTTTTCTAAGTGTCATTTCTTCTCTGAACAGAGCCTCTGTTGTTTTCAGTGACATGAGTTGTGTGCCATATTCACTTAATGAACCATACTGTCTTCCTTACTCCCCAGTGTGCCTGCAAGGCCTCTCGGAAGACTGTGGAGTGTGAGGAGGAAGGAAGGAGGCTATAAAAGGACACTAAAAAAGACTGCGACACAGGAGAGTTGGGCAGGCAGTGCACTGCTTGGCTTGTTTACTACAGGCTCTAATGCAATACCTTAAAGCTCAAGTGTGGCTGATGTGCATTTCATACAAGCAAGATGTGTAAAAACAAGTGTGGCATACAATCCAAATCTTAAACTGAACTTAACAATGTCTCACCAACGGTTGAAAATGGCTTGTATCTTAGTAACTGGTGCATTTGCAGCTGTATAATTAGCTTTGAGGTGTGTTTATATCAGCAATCCATGTGTTGCTACACTTTCCAATATGGTAGTAGTCCCCTCTGACTTGTGCATAATTCTCTCTTAATGGTGTCTCTTTGCTTTACAAGAGATATATTGTTAACCAATCTGTACTTCTTTTAGTACATTTACAGACTTTCCGTCATTGCATCAGCGGTGTGCAACCTTGACTAAAAAATCCCAATGATAAACTCAAGGCTCTGTCTTGTCTTGAAGCCCCATGAGGGGATAGTTTCAGTGAGCAGACAGGAGTTGAAGCAGCAGACCACATGAGAGAGTCTATGATGGAAACCTTTCTGTACACATAGAAAATCAAAGTAAAGACATTCAAGTGTTTTTCTACATATGTTCAACAGTCAGGAAGGGATAGAATGAGACACAATTGCAATCATTTCTACTATCAGTGCCTTACAATTAAAAAAAAAACATGGTGCAATAATGTAAAATTTAAATTAAAAAGTGGGTTGAAAGAAAAAAAAAATCCTTTAAAAAAAATGTATTCTGTATATCTTTCAATAAAAATACACCATCTGGCCAAAAAAAAGAAAATGGTTGCCACCAAAGAAAAGAGGTCACAGACAATAATATTCCAGCTAGAGTTGAATTAATTTTTTACCAAGATTTTTTATTGATGATGGTAGAGTCCAACCACTGCACAAATCTTTCTCCAGCACATCCTAAAGATTCTAAATTGGGTTCCGGTCGAGACTCTGTGGTGGCCAATGTGAAAATGATGTATTTTGCTCTCTCAACCAGTCTTTCACAATTTGAGTCTGATAAATCCTGACATTGTCATCTTGGAAAATGCCCGTGCCATCAGGGAAGAAAAAAAATCCATTGATGGAATAACCTTCTCATTCAGTATATTCAGCTATCAGCTTATCTCATTATTGAACACATAATGCTGCTGAACCTAGACCTGGCCAACTACAGCAACCCCAGATCATAGACTGCCTCCTCAGGCTTGTAAAGTAGGCACTAGACATGATGGCTGTATCACTTCATCTGCCTCTCTTCTTACCCTGATGCACCCATCACTCTAAAAGAAGGTAAATCTGAAGTCATCAGATCACATGACTTTCTTTTATTGCTCCAGACTCCAAGCTTTATGATTCCGAGCAAATTGAAGCCTGTATCTCTGGTTAACCTCTTTGATTAGTGGTTTTCTTATGGCTACACAGCTGTTTAGTCCCAATTTCTTGAGCTCCCTTCACATTATGCGTGTGGAAATGGTCTTACGTTCACTAACGTTGAGTTCTACTGGTGTGTTTTTTTTTAACCCAGTTGTAGTAGTTTCTGCAATATCCTTAGATGTTTTTTTCTGCTTGATGCATGCCAATGATTAGACCCTTCTTAGAGAAACTAACGTCTTTTTCATGACCACGAAAGGGGTCTTTTGACATGGTTAGAGAAGCTACTCATTGCATCAGTTGCAGGCTGAAAGATAGTTACCAATGCAGTAATTATCCAATAGGAAGCTCATACCTATTTGCTTAGTTAAATCCAGTTGGTGACTTTTTTTGGCCAGGCAGTGTAATATTATATTAATATGAGACATAGTGACAGGATGAAGAGGAAGTCTGTGGTTTTATTCCAAATGGATAAGATCGAGATGAAAGATGCGTGTGACTTTCATTTTACTTACACTAACCAGAGACGTGCAAACTAAAAAAACGAATAGTTTTGATTTATCTTTTGAGATCTGGACATCATCTCTGCTGATTATAATAAACTTGACTTGTAAATGGTATATTGCCATCTTTACACCAAACATTAATTTATTACAAATATTTTAAGAGCACAAGGTTTAATTTTATTTTTGACATTTCTGTACTGAACTGCCCTTTTAAGGATGTCCCCAAAAGCATCTTTTTTGCACCACATAGTCCGTATAGTTCCATATTAACAGCTTTTTAAATAAACCATTGAGTTTGTCAGACTTACACCTTCATGTCAACCATGTTTCCATTTGTGAAATATGATTTTGGAGGAATGTCTTTATATTAACCAATACGATCTCTCTTTTAACACACAACTGATCAAAGTGACTGCATTTTTGATCATTTATTAACACATTCTCTGGCAACTGAAAAGTTTGTGAAAAAGGTCTACATGCAGATATGTCACGTTTGCTGACAGTAAAACACACAATTCTTTTTTTTTTTTTAAGTTTTGATCAAGACTGTGACTCTGTCAGGTTTGTGTTTGACTGATATATTTCATTGTGCGTTCAGCCTGAGACATTTATGTTTAAACTGAACTGAGAAATATGTGTAAAATTGCTCATATAACAATAAATATCACATCTTGGTAATTAACTTGATAATATTGCATTACAGGCAACAATCATCAAACTATGAAAATAAGATATAAGTTGTCAAATATATTAACTGCCAAGGCCATTTACTAAGTTCAAAAGATATTGCTTCCATTAACTTTTTTGGCAAGGCCATTTAAACGTGAAATTTGTATGTACAAATATTTCCGAAGGTAGCCATAGCAATAAGAAGTTGCTAAAGTAAAGCCAGCATGTGACAACACTACAATAATTTGGAGAGTGACTATGCTTATGTTAAAGTGTTAAAGTTAGAACTAATCCACAATCAATAAAATCTTAACAGGTCTTTTTTAGGGTTTGCAGTTTTCTAACAAAAACTAAATAATGGCTCTGAAACTAGTTTAAAACAGTCCCCAACCAACTCCTGAGGAAAGAATCTGGCTGTTTAGCTTCTAAATACAACAGTTTTTAGTGGGTGGCCACTATTATCTGACACTGCAAAAGCTGCAAGTTAATTTATTTTAGGGGGGGTAGCGTCGGATGTGTATAAACCCTTCAACACAAACAACACCTCAAATATTACACAATACTCACTTAACCAATTATTAATAAGTTCTTTATAAATTTAATTCTTTCTTCACCAGGACAAAAGCCAAAGTGTGTGTTTGTACAAAAGGTAAACCAAAACTGAATTTCATGAAATGCTGAAGAGCTGTGGAACACAGACAAAGAAAGAACCCATTAAACTTTCTTGACACTGTAGGATAGGACAATGGCCTTGGCAGAGAACTGCTCTTAATTTTTTTTTTTAATTTATGTTTTAATGCTATTTTGGTAGCTAAGCAGCAGAAATGTGTCACACATATCACTACCTCATTCATATTTTCATGCAACGAATAGATTGTGCATTAGAGAGTTTACAGAAAAACCATGTTAATGTCATTAACAATGACAAATGTTAACACTATAGCAACTATTGCTGGATCCATGAACAGGCATGCCTCTGTACTGTCTGGTTTTGATACCAAAACAGGCCCTGCTTTGATAGTGACTGCAAATATTGACTTCTCCAGGATAGTTTCACTGCGGCCCGAGGTTGAAGGGATTCAGACCTCCCTTTGCTCCCAGTTCTTTGCCCCCCACCTGCTGTGGTTGAAGACCTTATTTACACCAGCACAAGTTGGAAATGTCGGTATGGGGTGCAGGAAAGCTAGAGATGCATGGCTGCACACATACCCAGCACATACATTTACACACCATGAGACATTCTTCTCTGTTTCATCTCCAGCCCAGGATTTTTGGGAGTCTGACAGGGTCTGCTTTCTTGGCGTGAAGTAGGAGTAAAGCCAAAAGGCTGTCTTACATGAGCTTGACTTCCTACATATGCACACAAATCCACACACAACAACCAAATAAGCTACAGGACCTAACTGACATATCTGGTATTTTCAGACATTAAAAATAGGCTAAATCTGACCTGCTTCGTCTCTGTGGTACACTTAGGAGGTTCAGATGAATAGCTTTCTAATGAAAGTGGTGAGTGGAGGTAAAATTGCAGCTACCTGAGACAACACGTCATCAGAGGATCTCCACCAGGTGATGAAAATCATACTGGCACACTTCTATGCTCACAAGGGAAAATAATTCTGTAACACAGGGAATAATACACAGTTGCAACTCTTTTGGAACTCTGATGTTTTGTCATAGCTGACAGAACAGTTAACCATTTACCATTGTCAGAACAAGCAACAGAGAGCCTTCAAAGACATTTATATAATTTATCATTAGCATCACAGAAAACTCTCAAGCAGGGAGCAAGCTAAAAATCCCTGTTTGTTTCTGGGTTTTTTCCTCTCTCTTACTTTGAGCCAAATAAATCTTCATTCAGAGGCTTGTTTGAGGGGGATTCTGTGACCTGAAACTTCCATATCAGCAGCGCACACAGACCGCTCGGCTTAAATACAAAAGTAGGCTTTTTGCCCACCAGTCTGCTGTTTTTGTGCTCATCGTTGCTGCTTACTTTTTTGTCTTGCCCAGTCAATAAATTTAGTCAATTGTTGGATGCACCAAACAGCTTTCTTCCCAGTGCTACTGTCACTGAAACAGGAGAGAGTCTTTGAGAGGAAAAAAGAAGCATGTAGACAAAGCAAAGGATGTTGCTAGAGAAATGGATTTATGTCTCTTGTGAATCAACAATTGATTGGAAAAGCAGGCTTTGCTACTGGCTCAATTCAAATATGTCTCTTATGGGTTTTTTTACAGTTGCAATAAAAGAAGCAGATTTGGGGCTATAACCCCTGTCAAGAGTTGAATATTTAGCTTGTTCTATGTCAACATCACAAATATTCTGAGATCTCATTTGACGAGGGCTTAGAGTGGGGGGAAAAAAATCTGGCAGCCTAAGTACAGACAGCAGCACAAAGTCTGTCATGATTTTGGTTATATTTCTGGTTTTTGTCATGGTTTTGGTGTTTGGTTTATCCTTGTCGTATGTGGTTATCTGTCCGTCGTGTGTGGTTTATGGTTCCCTGTCCTGAGTTTTGGGAAATAAACCTTTTACCTGCATCATTCTGCCTGCATTTTGGGTCCTCACCGCCACCACCCATGACAACTAACCACGACCGATCAGGAGCCATTTGGGGTTCGGTGTATTGCTCAGGGACACCTCAACATGAGCTCAAAAGGCCAAGGATCGAACCAGCAACCCTCATGCTACAAGACGACCACTCTACCCACTGAGCCACTCCACCCGAGGCTAATGTGTGAGTCTCTACTATGTTTAAGTTTAAGACCAAGGTGTTCCATACATGTGGATAACATAACCCTCTTCTCTAACTGAATATTCACAAAAACAATATTGATTTTACAGGAAAAACAGTGCCAACTTATATACGTATATTTAAGAAATCCTAATTTTTCTTAGGTATTATTTTTGCTTTCTCTTTGATGGATTTCAAAGTAAGTTTAGAAAGAATCTGAAAAGCCCAAAACTTAAAGCAGCAGCTTGTAGGATTCAGTGACATCAGGTGGTTAAGCTGCATATTACAACCAACTGCCAACAGCTCTCACCTCCCAGCTCACTGAGAAAACTACAAAAAAGGAATGAGGGAAAAATAACTTAAAAATATGTTCAGTATTTGGTGTGTCAGCTTTTGGGCTACTGTGAAACCAGGTTAGTGTGAATTTGCAGGATGAAGACCACCCATGCCGTCTAGAAATCCCCATTATTTGATATAATTTTTATTTTCAGGTGTTTTTAGTACTAAGAAAACATACTGCATTTCTGACAGTTTTCTTCCTAAATGTAAGAGTCTGAAACAAAATCATTACAGCTTTCCTTGACGTTTATCAGTATATAATTTGCCCAAGTACAAACTACTTCTAAAATTGGCCTGTCTCACACAAGATCGAGTGAGGGATTAGCGACCTTGGTGCAAATGAGGGAAGCTGTTTCTTCACTCTCTTGTTGACTTTGGCTTGCACATGCTAATCTGAGAACAGGCCAGAGGGGAGTAGTTTACCTGGAGCAGAGTGTCAAAATTGAGAGAACGATATAGCAGACTGCCTTTTTACTCTCCTGCAAGCTCTCGCAAAAATCTCAACCTCTAACTCCATGCACTTTGCTGCTTGTGTTATTCTTAAAAGCCAGAATTTTACCACAAAAAAAGCTTTTCTCTCTGTATATAAAAAAAATGAAAAGCACAGGCTATGTAGAGTTCATCAAAACTTATTTATTCAGCAAAGCCAGCTGCAGTAGCATTTTGCCTACAGCAGAATAGGTATTTTGCTGTTTTAAACTTTACTAATCTGACGTCTGTCGGCGCTGACAGGGGAAGGGGGGGGAGGGGGAGGGGGGGGGGGGGGGGGGGGGGGGGGGGGGGGGGGGGGAGGGGGGGGGGGGG
>JBAMHW010000005.1:8930050-8951774 GCA_037177495.1 Rhadinocentrus ornatus | reverse complement strand
TTATTCAGAAAAGCAAGCTGAAGGAGCGTTTGGCCTAAAGAAGAGGGGGTGTTTTGTTGTTTGAAATTTTACGAATCTGACCTTTGTCGGCGCTGACAACCCCCCCCCCCCCAAAAAAAAAAATAAATTACTCACATTTTTACCTTTAATATCAACATCAGCAGAGGGTGGCACTATTAAGCTAAAATTTCATTAATTTGATTCAACTCAGCAACGTCTGAAACTGAAACAGGACCCGGGACTGGCAAAATGTAGATTTATGGGAATGACATTCACAAGCAAGAGTGCCTCAAATCCTCTGGGATGCTGTTTCTTTAGTTTAAATCTTAAATTCCACTAACTTATGTCTTGTTATTCCCTGTTCTCACTCAGACGAAACCTACACCATCATAATACTGCACCCTGACATCTGCAGCAATGCAGATGCTTTTCCAGCTACAGCCAACTGACCTCCACCTCGAAAGAAAGTCCCAGTTCATAGGTGGGATGGCCAATGGTGCGTGAATAACTGCTTTAAGAATAACAAGTTCATGATCAAGACTATGCTACACCGGGGCCTGACTGCAAACCCACACATGTGCAAAACTTTCCCTGTCATTTATTATGTTACATGAAAGCAAGAAGCCTGCTGGAGCTGACAGCAAACGCATGCTAAAGCTGAAATACAATAGTCAATTTGGGTAGCAGTATGTCTGTAGTGTTCAGCATTTTTTTAACTGGTTTTACTTAGGTATTTGGCTGCATATGGAGAAGAGAAACTAATCCAGTCACAATTATATGGTTGCAATCTGGTTACTACTTAATCAGAGTGCCAAATACTCCCTAGCAATCTCAAATCACTGGTTGCTCATGTTACATTCAGCCAGACTTAACATGTGCTGAGTTAAGTCTTGGTTTTTAATCTATAATTTATCCTAAGGCTATCAAGCCTTTAATGTATAACCCTGGTAAACAAGGAGAATGCAGAGAAGATCATTTGTTTTGAAAGTCAAGGTCAAAGTACTGGTTCTTTTCACTGTTTTGCACTGAGAAAGATTATAAGCACGATCAGTCAACCTGACACCAAGTGTACCTGCTAAGAACAAACACTTGTCTTTTAGTGATAACCTTGACCACAGACATTTTGCTTGAAGAACCAACCAAGTAGGTTAGGATTATTTATTTATTTAAATTAGAACCTGCCTATCAGCTTTCTTAGCTCTGATTATCTCGGCCTGCTCTGCCTTTTAACTTTAATAATAGTTTAAGGTCATTTATTGAAGTGGACCATGAGAAACCAGTGTACAAACTGGGGGGGTAGTCACGGCACAATAAATGCTTACAATGTACAAATAAGAAAGTTATTTTACTTTGCTCTTTATCAATTAGCAGGCCACAAAGAACAATATGATATGCATAAGGTAATCTGAATTTGGTATATTTTGATACAGTGACACAAGCAGCTAAATGCTGAAAATTTTCAACATTTATGTTGTATGTTCTAACCTAATTTTCCTGTAGAGCAAACTGCATTTGAGATAACACTTTAACTCAAGCCCACATTCAGACACGGTCACTCTTGCAGAGTTTAGATTGAAGTAGCAACAACTGTACCAGCATCTCATGAGGCACAAAACTGCTTGAGATAGCAGCAGGGCTCATGGGAGGTGGCTCATTAACCTGGATTCCAACAAAGCCTTGCAGGGTGTCACATTGATTGGTAAAGTGGAAAAAGGTTAAAGAATGTGGGCCAGTTGATTGATGTGTTTGTGGCTGAAAGCGTTATACCTGAAGCCAAAATTATCAGCCCCTGGGCATGTGTTGTAAGATTTATTAGTATGTTACATAAACACATGATAAACAAAACTTTAAAATTCACAAATCAAATGTTGAAGAGTGAGAAAGTGAATTTGGTGACACTGAGAAAATGGTTCTTATCTCAAATGAGACTCAGAAAAACAAGTCATTTGGATTATTTGGAAATTGGGTCATTTCTGGAAATATTAACATGAATAAATTAATTAATATATTTAAAAAGCTGATGGCTGAATTTTTTATGCCTGTGCATCAATTAAGACTTTATACACACCACAAATGAACAGCTTGCTTTTATGTTTACCAGGAAACAACATTAAAAATGCACAAAGAATTGTGAATTACAGTATAATAACAAGCAAACATTTCCGCATGGATGCAGAGAACAGCGTGAAACCAGATTAATGGCATGTTCAAACCAGGTAATTTCTACTATGTTTTGTGGAAGAAAGACCTATGCCACCTTTTACTTTACCTTTGAAAGTATTTAAAGTTTAAGTTGCACTTTAAATAAGTCACACTTCAACATTTGTGTATAATTGTAAAAATGTGTACTACTTTTACACAAGATTGGCTTTTCAGACATACGCACACACAAGCCTCTCATTCCTAGACAAACAACTGTTTCTTCAACTAAATGATTTAGCAAGTAGATATCATTAGCTGTTAGCTTGCTAGCACCACCAACTTTTAAGCTAACTTTTCCAATGAAGGCATTCCTTAGTTTAAAAAGTAGTACAATACCAAAATGTGGATTTAATTATTTATATTTTTAAATAGATGTTTTTCCATCTAAAATTAATTCCTTAAATTAATAGTTTGCTGATTGAATTATCTTGATGGCAGTGTTGTGCTGTAGGTGGTAAATTAACTAGGTGGACACTCAATTATCAGAAAGTTACGTAAAAGTTTCAGTATACCTATGTACTTAGATGTCATTGAACTATAAATCAGTGCATTGTTTTTTGTTTTTTTTATTTGTTTCCTGGAACTTAGTTTTAATATAACCATAATTAATGCTCATTTATTAAAGCTAGAAAGTTGGATCATTCACAACTTGACCAAAAAAATAGACATACAGTATGTATATTTGTCACTGTATACCAAATTTATAACTTCACTGGAGATTAACAATAAGATTAATTTATTTTCAGGCCACCATGCAAAGCATTTATGCTGTCCATCAAGCTGTCAAAGATCAGAATTCAACAACCCGTCTAGTCTGTTAGATTGTATCATATGACCAGCCAATTAGATTAAAGTGCATAGATTCATCCGTCTTCCTGCTTGGTTTGGCCAGACCTTAACTGTGGCTTACACAGCTGTTTGTACCATCTTCCTCATCACATAAAGGGAGGAGACATAAACACTAAAGACTGTCAGAGTTATTACCATAGCATGAGGCAATTTTTATGATATTAATTTCTGCTGACAGGGATTAATTATTATAAATATATATAAGTACATGTATATCAAATTTGTTGAATTGCTTTCTGTGACACAAGATTGCTAAACCTAAATAATTTCATTATATTTTTCTGATTGTTTGGATGAGAAAAAAAACAAAACATTTATGAATACTGGAGCAAAGTAGTATTACATTAGCCTTAATAAGAAAAACACACCCCACACATCATAATGTGTTGAGAAAATTGAGAATAAATGGTTCCAGTCCATTTCTTTCATGCATTCTCCTATTCTTCATTTAGAAAATAAAATTAACTTAATAATAATAAAGCTTATGCCACTGATTAAAAAAGCCAACTTACAAAGTTGTCACGAATAGCATTGAATGGCATTGCTGTCTCCACAAATTTGTGAGTATATTTATCCATGAATTTTGTAATTTAATCGAGTCCACTGGTGTGAGACAATATGTTTGTGAGTAAACACAGGCTCAAATATTGTGTGTTTATTACCCTTTCACATCTACAGCTGGAGTCATATTTCATGTCATATTTAGCACAGCTTTGAGAAGGAAGAGCTGGCTGGCAAAGATCACATCCCCTGATGAGCAGTTGTGAGGAGGGGGGCATCAAGCATGCCAATAAAATCTCAAACACAACAAGGACAGTAAAAGGGGGGGGGAACAAGAGGGTTCTTTTCACTGACAAACACTGTGGATATCTAGCGTGCAGTCCAGTGGACAAAAAATAAAAAATATAAATAAACAGTTTAGACTGCATGGTTTTCTTTGAGCTCCAACTCTTGGTGGTACCCCAGGGGAGTCTGGGAGCATACATCATCTTGCCAGGCACTGGGCAAACCCCACATGCTTCCATAATTTTTTCCACTTTGAGAAATCATCTGAATCCTTGCTGTCTTTGGATAGCTTGAAGAACTGCTTATTTGTTTTTGCTGAGACTTCATGGTTTTAAATTTAAAAGGAAAGTAGCCCAAAATGTTTGCTCTAATGAATTTTTGCAACTACTGTAAATAAATGTTCTGAAAGGGTCATTGCCAGTGCTATGTTAGGTGTAGACCAACATATCTTGCTTTCAACCCTGGAAGTCCCTCTTCACTTAGAAATTTGTCCTGGTTAGTGTTTTTTCTCTTGCTTGGATGTCACTCTGCAGAAAAATGTGCTGTGTTGTAAGAAACTAAAAAAACTCATTTTTAACCATGCTCACATACAAGTTTAAAACGTCTGCATGCAAGCAGAATCCGTGGCATTACAACTAATTTGGAAGTCCGTCGTGGTCTAATAAGCAATACAAGTAAGAATAATAAAGAAATTTACAGCCTTTTATTTATGCAGGAGAAATAAAATATTAATTGCATATTGAAAGATATTTTCTTCATGCTAGATTTTTTATTTAAGAACATAGCAGAACATAGCATTTTATTTAAACTACTTTTAATAAAACATCTTTTTATAGATAAGCCATTTACTCACACCGCTGAACCCATAAGTAGATAACAATAAAATTATTTATATAATATAACTTACAGAAGTGGACTGTATAATTATCCATTTTTGCTCAGAAAAATCCGATGAATGAAATAAAAATTTAATCAGTCCGACTTCTTTAATCGAATTTTTACTTCATGATTTATTTTAGACAACTAAGAAAAACAATAAACCAATTTTAACAAATTATTAATCATGAGATCAAGACGTCTGGACTTCATTCAGTGCAGTTACTCACTTACGTATAGTTTAACAAAATGTTATGAAATTGGTATATTGTTTTCACAATTTCTATAAAAGAAACATACTGTGCTCCATCGGGGTAATGCATGTTAATACTGGAGTGCATCATGTGAAAATGCTGAGCATTTAACATTTAAGGATATCTCTATATTCCTATCTATGTTTTCGCTGTTCTTTTCTTTAACTGAGAATAAACCCTTTACATCTGCAGATGGTGTGGGTCATCTTTGTTTAACAGTGGGGGCTTTATATAAATTTAATACTGCTGTCATGTTTTGACATACTTGGAACATATTGTTGTGGTTTCTTTTCAATCCAGACAAGAATCAAATTAAAGTATTACTAACACATTGGAAGGCCTTGAATTTATAAGACATGAAACATGAAGTTTCTGCTCCAAACATTCATACTGGTTTAGACTGAAAATGAAATGGAGTCTAACTAAGCTGATTTGGGGCTTTAGAAGTGAACTCAACATAGAAAGGTTTATATTTAATACAACCCGAGCTTGTGATGCACAGGTCATCAGACTCATCTGCTGTATTGCTTGGAAATAGTTGCAAGGCTTTATTAATAGTTTGCATGTCAGGCACATGATGGCATATGTATATCATCCTGCTTTTAAGTCATATATAAAAAAACAAAACAGCCTGTTTTATTTGTTGTGTTCATTCTTATTAGACTGATGGAGTACAGAGCAGCGGCATCTGTGCCCCTCACCCCTCTGTCTTCCATGCCTGGGGCACAAAGCCATGGGCAGTGGGGAGGGTCGTGTCTGGGAGAGCATGTTGGGAGCGCCTGAGGGTTTCCTAGTTTTCTTTGCTTGTCTGGAGCCCAGTATTTCCATGACACAAGTGAACACTGGCATCAGTGGACTTCACTGATTTGAAATTGACGACAGACACTGGAAAGTCATTTTGGCATAGAAAACAAATAATTGTGTTATAAACAGAAAAAATTGTGTTATAAAACCAGAGAGCATGCATGCTGTAGGTTAAATATGGCATTTTGCTAGCATTGTGCCAGTATTGCTTCACAGAGAAGAAATACTGACTATATTTGACTATATCAAATGTCTCCCAGGAGACTTTAAATGAGGCAAGATAGCTTTAAAACCACAGCAATGTCACAGGAAAATCACCATACTGAACAGTAGACAAGCTGTTCAAGCAGGGGGTCACGCATAAAAAGGCCCCTCTTAGCTATTTAAGTCACTTTGAATACTTGTGGGTCAGGGATGAGTATGTGGTCTTTGGAAGCCAAGTCAAGCTGTCACAAAGGAGACTTCAGTGGTCTGTGGCATGAGGACTTTTAATCCAGTGTCAAGACACCCAGTGTCATGAGAGTGCGTTTGTGAGTCGTCTTTTGGAATATTTGCCTGCTAAGTTCTGGGAGATGGAGCATCAAGGGGGACCAACAGCAGTGATTTCACACTGGAAGTTACAGTGCAAAGAAGGGTGAGGTTATGTTGTTTCACAACCACTGAGGTTTACCCTTTAATATGTAGACTCCCAGTCAGGAATGCAAATGTGATGTCTCTTCAAGTTGGAGCAAAACAGAAATAAACCTTCGTTTTAAGTTTGTCACGTCACAGGCTAATGTGTTGTCTCGCCTGAAATCCATCATTAAAACAATCCTCAACAAAATTAGGACCCAAAATCACAAGGAACTAAGCACAGCCCTTTTTTCTCACATGCTGGAGGGCATGTCAGCACAGAAGCCTGACAGATCTCATGTCAACTCAAATGAGCAACAGAGCAAACATTTTACATGAAGCAAACTAGATGTGAAATCCAACACACACACACTCTAGATATAGAGTACTTTAGTCACTTCCCAGTTCTTACTTGTATTGTTACATTTTGAAACAGATTTTTATGCCAGGTATGTCAGTGGACATTTACTGGTGCAGTGTGAGCATGCCAGTGGGGGAGCATGAGACTTAGTTGGGTGGTTAAGTCCAGCTGTTTTCAGTGAAAGTTTACAAAAGTACCAGGTAAATAATGATGCACAATGACCATAGTTAAGCCAGAAAATTCGGCTCTCGGAAGTTGTGCTGCTCTTCAACAAGTGCATCCTGGTGCTAGTTGTGTTGGCAGGAGTGCAGTGGTGCCACATTTCACCTTCACTAATTTGATCTAATTCCCATGGATAACATGAAGAACTAGCTAACTGCTAGTCCAGGCTAATGTGTCTAGTGATAAGGATCACCTTTTGCCCCTCTTACATACACAATCTCCTTGCATCTGATATGATTTTAGACCCACCTTAAAAATCCAGAGCAAGAAAATTAATTAAAAACAGTTTAACAGTGCAATTTCACAATTTAAAACACAGTTCTTGGCCTTTTGTCCAACATGTATAACATCTTCCCAAGAAAATCTCTGAACTGGCATCATTCAGATTTGAAATTGCAGACTTGTTTCTGTGTTGAAGGAAAATAAGTCAAACATTGCTGCAAGACATTACTGTCTCGAACATTTACTCTGTCATGTCATAGCTGAGACACAGAAAGCCAATAAACAGAAAAATCATACAAATGTAACTCTACAACTTGTGTGGCATCCAATAATTAAAAGCCTACTGAAGCCTGAATTGCCATCACTTGATACTTTTTTCCCCTCTTTTGAATAAAGTGCTTGCAAAAAAGAAAAGACAATTCTTTTATTCAGATTTTGGGTGTGCCATTAGGCTGTGGTGATGGAAAGCCCTTCATTTACCTCCAAGTAGCAACCGTGCAAGCGCCAAGACAGGATCTCCAAACTTCCTGCTCTATTCCACACAAAATGACGACTGAGGATCACTGCCAGGAAATGTTCAAGGACACATGAGACAAACCATTAGGCTCCAACATTTTAATTCTACACTTTTTTGGCCCTGCTCTCCCAGCCTGAGGTACTTGCAGCAGAGTGCTACACTGCCCTTGCTCATATAAAAATCATGTCATCTGCTCTCCATTCACAGTGTCCCCCCAGGTTAATGTATGGTGAAAAGAGAAAAGTATGCTACCCTTTCATGCCCCACAGACATTTCCAGTGCTTTTAGCTGGCATCCTTCACCATCTCTTATAAAAACTGCTGTGTCAAAGATACAGAGGCCATCTGTCCTATTTCCAACATCCTGCTTTTAATAATCAACCTTGTGTGAGAAAATAAATTAGGGCAAATGTACAACTTCTGATGATTCAACATGATAAATCACTTATGTTTTTTTGGGGGGGACTGATTTAAAATCTCAGTTGAAACTGTCAGACTGTTCTTGCCTACAACAACCCCTGTAAGATGTTATCCATGACATGTGCATTACCCTCAAGATTTACATGAAGATACACTTGTAAGCTATTGAGCATCAATCCAAATTATAATTGCCTATTCGCCGTTGGCCCCAGGTAAAGCCTCCCACATTTCTCTGTCATCTCCAGCCTTACTTGGTCACAAAGACAGCCCAACCTAACTCAACTAACAAAAAGCAGCTGGCCACAGTGGCTACCTGGAAGTCTGTGTAGCTTTACCTAGCACTTGGTAATTACATAGCTATTAGTGCACCTCCTGACTCCAAACCACACAGAGAGCTTAATTCAAAAGCTGTCAGTGATTAACTACTGGTTGCTTACAGAGGTGGGGATACCTGAGGGGACTGGCACAACTGTAACTGTATCAGGCCACTTGGATTATGCACTTTGTGTCGCAGAGGGGAGACGTGTAAACTAGTTTGGCTATGAGGAGTTGCAAAGGAGTGGTTAAGCTGAAAAAGTTGTACGTGGGTGTGGGTATAGTTTAACTTTTGGTGATGTCAAATCAAGTCTGGAGTTGACAAGCAAACCAAAACATGCATGCATCTGCTTATGATTTTACTTTTGTAATGCGAGGACAAAACATCCAGCTGATATGATCCCCCACTGCCCCCTTGCACTTGACAACCAGCACTGAGTGATTAGAGGGGAAAAACAAATTCCCACAAATTGCTAGTCATATGCTGCTGTTTTCTCAAGAGTATTTTGGCCAGCGTTTGGCTGCCAGGCTTTTTGGAGCGTTAACTTCAAGATATGCTGCTGTCGAGTGGGGAGAGGGGATGCATGGGAGGGGAGGGGTTTTAGGCGTATGGGTGAGTACACAGAGCAAAGCATCCATGCTTGCTGACTGCACATTTTATTGCACCCCCATTAAACAACAGGCCCTGCATGGAATGTAGATCTCAGTAAGGGAGAAGGTACACAAGAATGAAAAGGAAAGGCAGCCCACCAATGTCGAAACAATTATCACAAGGTGGCTCACCTCAAAACACAAAGTGGGCGACTCCAAACTTGAAACATTTTCTCCATGAGCCCAAAACCTTTTTAAAATCTAAAAATTGATTTAAAAAAATCTTTTAGTACTAAATGCTGAACAAAATTCTGCATTTAATTGTCCCATTATTGTTGGTATCCCTAACAGAAAGACTGACAGCGGGAAAGAAGTAATTAAATTAATGTATCAAAAAATAATCTGTATTTTATTACAAACCCATTCTCAAAACTGAACACTTGCATTATACAGAGATTAACTTTACTACTATCAGACTGGCCCGAGTTATGGGTGGGAGAGGCAGGCTAAACTTGGGTAGTTAACCAAGAAGACAAAATACAGCTGAAACTGAGGGATTTTTGTTGAGATTTGTTCATTATGTTCATCAAAATACAGAAAAACTGTGATTCTGACAGACTGATGGAAACGAAACATTAAGTAGTCTTGATTATTATCATTTAACATTGCTGCAACAGTAAATTGTTTAAATTACTGCAGTACTTACTATTACAGTTCATTGGAAGAGCTTTTTTTTTCCAAATCATAATAAGATAGGCTTAAAAAGCCCATAATTTATATATAATATTTATGGCATTTTGAAAGTCTTCACAAAAAGTTTAAAAACCTTTCCACAGTGTCCCTACACTGCCAAGTTTATTAGAAATGTCTTGACTTTCTTTGTTGTAATACAACTGATCTGAAGTCAAACAGTTCATTGTAAAGTATCTCTTGTTAGACTATACATTTCATTTTAGCTTCCATCTCTTAGGGATCTGCTGAACTGCCCAGTCCGCTCTGACTGATCAGCTAAAGGAGCTGCTAAATCTTTCTTTGAAGTATACCAGACAAGCGGCTTCACAGTGTAGCACAAAAGAAAATAGGCTATTGAAAACACAACAGAGCAGTTAAATGTTCACAATAGTGGATTGAGGAGTTGGCAATTTATTGCCTTGCTACATTCAACACTTGCACTTGAGTCCAGTAGTTTGAGAAGAAATTAATAGATTATTTTATTTGATTTATTTGTGGGTTTTCGGTTGGGTTTTCATTAGTTTTGTTGTGTCTTAGTGTATTGTTTCCTGTTTTATTTTGTTGTTTTCCCCTTGTGTATTCTGTTTGCTTCACTTCCTGTTCATTAGCACATCTGGTTAAATTAGCTAATTTGCTTCACCTGCTCCCTATTAGTTCACTCTATGTATATATACCTCTTGGTTTAATTTATTCACTCCCAGATCATTATTATTTAACTGTTTTGTCCTTGTAGCAATAGTATTTGAGTTTTACATCTCTGATAGCCATTGTTGTTGATAAAATTTTTATTCCTGCACCTGCCACCTGCCTCTACAGTCCTGCGTTAGGTTCCACATCCTCCACACAATGAAACCCTATATGATGGAGCTTGACACACTGTAATCCACTGATTGGTCAAAAGCAACATATTCAAAAATACAATGGTTTTTTGTTGTTTAACGCTAACCATTGATGTCCACCATTTTATTTTTGTTTCTTTGTCGCGTTCTTCTTTATTATAATTCAAGGAAGCTGTTGCACTGCTATGATATCATACTATTATGTAGCTAACGAACCTACCGCTATCCAGCTGACATACCACCTACCAGGTACAGTTGGCTGTGAAAAAACAACAGAGGTCATGGTTTCCCAAACCACACCAAACAGTCTTGTCCCAAGCCAAACCCCTTGGTGGAATCGGGACTTAATAGTGTGTATTATGTGGTGTGAAACAAATGCATCATTAGTCATCATTGATCTGTGGTAAGCCAAACCATTTCTACAACTGACCATAGTCTTACTGGGCAGGGTTCACCATCACTGCATCTTCCAAATTATTTCAGGTAACTCTAAAACCAATCTACAAAAATAATACAGGCCAAAATTTCACACTGTTGGGACCTCGTTAACTTCTTTTACTCACTTACAGTATCTTATCAGTGTGCAACTAAAATTAACATATAAAAACAGTGGTACACATTACTAGATTTAATGACAACTGGAATTTTAACCATATAAAAACAAATTAATAAAACTAAAAGTAGTTTATAAAATGTTAATAAGTTTTACATTCAAAGTTGAACCTGAACTGTATTAAAAACTTGACATGTAAACAAATGTGGTAATTCACCATGAAAAAGGTAGGCTAACCATACTAAAATATAATAATTAGAATATTAACAACAAAGTACAAAGAATTTCAAATGCATTAATATTAACATAAGGCAAGCTAGCGATGACAATAAAGATTAGCCTAATTAGTGTTAGCTATCAATTTTTATGTTAGTAAAGTTTCTCAAAACATAAGACAGCATTCCCATAACCCTGTTGTTGATTGTTTTTTTGTTTTGGTTTGGTTTTTTTGTTTTTTATTTTTATTTTAATTAAAAGTAAGTAGCTAAATAACTCCTAAGTAGCTAAATTACTCTCACTCCAAAGTGGCTAACAACAACTAGCAAACTTACTGTGGCTAAACTCATTGAAGAATTCAAAAACCCATGATTTGGCAAAGACTGTCCCAGTCTTGTTCAAAACTGGTTTAAAATAAAAAATAATACCATTAGAAGTGATTTAAGGACATTTTCATATTTAAGGGGCCATTTTGTCATATTTTTGTATCAACTGTTTACCTCAGTACATTTACAAAAGATTTTACAAAAAGTTTACAAAGGAAAGAATGCAGTAGTGCTTTTTGACCTATGAGGCACACAGATGAGGTAGCATGACCTCTACAGAAAGTAAACTGAAATTGCACCTCTTTATAGCATTGATTTTAAGTAGAACTTTATTGTACATGGGTTACAGCAAGAAATATACGTGTTGCATGGAGATGCAGACAGTGAAGGGTCGGTGTCTTCTGTGGGAAAAAATAACTCCCTCTTATGTGGGTTTACATGGACGTAACATTTACAACACACTGAAGGGGGAAAAAACTCAAAAAGCATAATATGTCCTCTTGAAAGTGCAGGTGGTGGTAGAGCATTTGTGACTGGATCATCAAAGATAATAGCATTCATCCTCTGAAGGTCAAAAAAGGTTATGGTATCCACTTGTTGGTTATAAGCCTGAGTATCAAAATGCTTTTAGTCACTCAAGAGCTAATAGGCTTACTGAGCACTGCCTGACTGCAACAAAGTTATGACAAATGGCAACAATAAAAATGTCCCTTTTTTAACCAAGAATTACATCAAAATGAATTAAATGTACTTTATTTTCACAACAAACTTTCTCTGATAAAAACAACTGAGACCTACCCTGAATCAGAAGCAAAAATATCCCCAAGCTATGGACCACTGCTCTGCCTATGCAGCCACTCCATCTTCTTTGACAGTAATAAAGTGAAGACTGTGAAAAGCACATTATGGTCCTCACTCAGAAAAAGAAAAAGCCACATCTGAGCCACAGGCTGTCTCCTTGACAGAAGAGGGTATGGAAATTGAGTGAACCTATTCAGAATTCGCAGAGTGTAAAGATATTTGCTTGGAAAAAGCTCCCTCACAGCTTTCATGAAGTATGTTGAAAGTTACATGTGTAATACAATTACACCGCATCCACATTTCAACATTAGAATGCACTGCAGATTTTTCAAAGTTTACTTATGATATCTGTTGTTGGTATGAAATTATAGTTCAATAAGAGGGCTAAGATCAGAGTGTGACATGTTGTCTGCTTCCAGCTTCCAGCTCGGTGCCGCCTTGGCTTTCGCATTGTCATGCTTCATTTAATGCAAGTTGTTTTCATTGTTTAATTTCTGCTCTTTACAGAAATGTGGTAGGAGAAAATAAAAAGCAGACGTATGATTGAGAACATAGACTAGTGTGATTGTGATGGGTCTCATTAATGTTAATACTTCCAGTACTTCTGGCTCATTAATTCAGGCATGCCCACTCAGCAGATGAGTCATTTGCAGTTGATAAATCGAGTTCTGAACATGAAAGAACGCATTCAGTCTGGATTATCACCTATTCTCGCCTTGTTTCATCTTTTGTCCATGTCTGATTACAAAGCACGTATTTATAATGTTGCTGATTTATGTGTCTGGTAGGATCAATCATTATGTTTTTTCCCTGTGGGAGAGGTCAGAAGTCAGTGTCAACAACAGGGAAACCCTTGAGTAGTCGTCTTTAACATCTTGCAAAAAAATATGTATCCAACAAGCACCCTGCTTCAGAAAGGTCAGTCACAGTATGCGTTCCAGCTGGAGTTGACTGAGTCTATCAATTTGGAAAGTTATGAAAGAAATATCAGTTTTCTGCAGCATGCAATGCTGTCCATCCTCTACCTTATTTCCTAATTCAAACATCTTCTTTCTGTACCTCTTTCAGTCTCCTTTCCTTGGTACCTCCCACCAGAGACATTCGAAAGGAAAGCAAATAACAGATACCCTTATTTTAGTGCTGTCATTTTTTATCTGTTAAATATAGCTATATTTAATTAGTTCTGACAGATTAAATGTATTCCTGACCAATTTTTTTTTTTTTTTTTTGTCAATTTACAGATTGGGATTAATGTGTCGCGCCCTCTTTAGACATCATGCTGAAAAGATTTCTGTATCGTCTCCTCGGTCCTCTCTCCTCCAAGTTCATTTCAGGAATTAAGACATCCCTTAAAATATCTCATTGAGATTTTTAGGTCACAAGAAGAAAGACTTAGATGACGAGAAGATGAGGAGGTGCAAATTAGATGGGTGGTTCTAGTGGTTCAGCATTGGAGTTTTATCTATTTTGGCCTGTCAGAGACAAGCACAAGGTTCAAACATGGTTCCTCTGCAGCACATGTTGCCACAGTGCTGTGTAGTGACATGATATTTACAAAAGCATGACAGAACACTCTGACAAGGACTTTTTTCCTCCACATCTAACAGAACTAAGGATCTTGTATGACCACCATTATGTATTCTGGAGGATAACTGATGACTTTCGGAGGACATACGCACCACTGTATTCAAGGGGGGGATAGCATAAAGGTACAAGTAAACATTTAAATTATGAATATCTGTTAGAAAATGTAGGACACTCACAATGTTGCAGGTTTTTCTACAACCATATAACCCTGAAATGTTGATATTTTCATGAAAGAAGAAAAACAATCCAGTTTTTGGCGTTGTAAGTGTGCCTTTTTAGATGATCCCTTGGGGTGTACTAAACATACTGCTGAATCTTTCTTTAAAACTGAATATTATTGCTCATATTATCATAAAATTCATCTAATGTGTTCTCTGTGCTGAACATTTTTCTGTCTTGACTCCATCCCAAAACATCAGGATGCTGACCAACACTGAAGGAATAAATGTTTCCATCTACTGGTGAAAATGTGAATTTTTGTAAGTGGACAAGAGCAGGCAATAACACAAGTTAAACCACCTTTCAGCACCTCTATGTTAAGTCCGAGCTGTGTTGTCTCTGTTAAGTGTATTGGTTGGTCAGCTGTCGGCAGCTTTCACAACAGACCTCCCCAAACTATCAACACTAACTGTCATGTGCTGTTAGTTTCATAAAAATCAACCAAGAACAAGCCCAGAAAGCTTTCATTCATTCTTACATCAACTCACACTCCTCCGTATAAAACACACTTATATTATAAAGTAGCTTCACTTACCTGGAGGGCAGTTGCATTCAGGTGATGTTTGTCTGGCAGTTCGAATCTTGACAAAGTTTTCATAGGTGCGCTGAAATTTAAAAAGAACACCACTTTCATTCATATGCACTTGATTCTGGTTTATCTGCATGGATTTGTTGACTGTAACACAGTTTATTCATAGACAATAAAACAGAAAACAAAAAATGCGTATGAAGCAATGGCAAAAATCTTATTTTACCTGAGACAGAAGCTCATCCACTCTTTTCTGAATAAGGGAATTAAAATCATCCATGGAGTAACCAGAGCCATGGATCAAGGTGTGCTCGCCTGTCCCGCTCTCCAAGTCCACAACTCGGTTCTTGATGTCAGCAGTGTTGATGCTCAGATGAACGCAAAATGCGATGGACGCCACTGAACATAAAGACGAGATTATGTTCAGCGCTGTCGTGCGGCCGTGGTGTCGCCTCAGAGGTGCCGCTTCTTTCTCCATTTTTTCCGCGCACTTTAACGGTCTTTTTGCCTCCACGATCTCCACTCAACTACAAACTATCCACGAGCTGTTTGAAGCAAACAGCATCTGGCGCGGAGTCACGAATGTATGGCACTCTGCTGCGCTTGAGCGTGCTTGTTTGGGTTGATGCCTGCAACGCTATGTTCACGTACAGTAGACTTTGTGGCGGCAGCCGCAGATAGATGAGTGAAGCGCCAGCCGAGGCGAGTCTACCTGTCTAACCGCGTGTCGGGGGCTCCTGCAAACTTGTTGCGCGGATCTTTGCACTGTAATCTGCTGCGGAAGAAACTGCTATTATGCACGATAACCTTGAAAGAGAGACTGGGGGAAATATGAGGCTGAGCGCACGCAGTGGAGACAGCTTTTCAGTGGCGCGGGTATACTCCAATAACACGCCTCAAATCTGTACTGACTGATTAGCATAATTTATTGAGCCTTTTTTACTGCTCATGTGGGCGGTTCCAATTGGCATTAGTCGACTTGAAGCGCAGTTACGCTGTACATCTCCACTTGTGGAGTGCTGGAACGCTGCGTAAAGAGGCTTTTAAGGGATTACAAGCTGCATTTTGCAGAACATGGTTCACTATAAGGGCAATACAGAGATAATAATAATCTTAGATTTGTTTTGTTTTTTATCTTTTTTTTAAGCTAAATGATTTCTGTGTTCACTGCAAGGCTGGTGGCCTTAAACCGTTTGTTTTGGGCACTGCGTAAAAACGCAAAATCCTTAACGCGGATTAGGATTAAATTTTCCCATAAGCAACTATACTTGTAAAAAAATTTGTAGCACACCAGATTGATTGACTGTGCTTAATAAATCCTCAGTGAGGGACATAAATATAAAGTCTAAAGACCCCACTGTTTATTCCACTTCAGGATTAATGATTCCTTAAGTTTTGAGATGGCACATTAAATCATTGCATACAAGCTTTCATTATGACTCACATTACATAGATATGATATTCAAGCATGAGATATAAACCACTAATTAATTAGGCCTAACTAATATCTGTAATTGCTTGTGTATTAGAACATTAATGTGAGAAACTCTCTTATTTCTGCAATGTAAAAATCAGCGATCAGTTATTCTTAAAACACTTGCATGATTCAATAAATGGGTTATCAAATCTACACCTATTTAAAACATTTTGAACATCAATGACAATTCGTATATCGCATTTATACTCTTTAGCTCCACCATCTGGCTCATAAAAATTCTTCATGTTTAACATCAAACCTTTATGCTGCAGTTTGCATTTGCATTGTTTCTGTGAAGTTTTGTTTGTTTTTAAGCGTCTAAATGAAAAATGCCATGCATAAAATTGGTCATACCCATTTTCAACAATCAGTGCATCGAACAAATCCTCTGCAACACCTGTAGAGCTTTAATCTGCATGTGTTTGGGTTTGAAAGCTCTTTTGCCATCATTCTGCTTTTTTCTGTCTCTAAATGGGTTGATCTAAAATAATATTTTATCACAACTATTTCTTGACCAGCTTGGCTTTATGTATCATTTCATTATCTTGGTGGATGTTTGTACAAACTACTTTTCCTCCAGAGTCTTAATGGAGTCCTGTTTTCTTATTTTCCCCTCATGCTGGTAGTTATTGTGACATTACCTGGCTGTACAAATAATGATGTTGGGGTTCAATGCCTCTGCTTTCTCTCATGATGTAATAACCATGTTCACATGTCCAAATAGCTCCATTTTTCTCCCATTCATTAAAAACAATGAAACCTATCCTGAAAAAAAGGAGTTTTTTTCTCTGTGTGTACTGAAGTCTTCCTTGGTTGGTGTCCAAGGAGACCAGCCTTTTTCAGTATCCAGTGAAGTATCTGTCTTTGGATTTTGGTACAAAATTGTTCATATCATTCAGAATAGTGATGATCCTTGGCCTTTGAACACAACAGAAGAGAGGAATTGACCAAAAATGTTAGCAACTGACTAATGCAAAGGCAAAAAATAAATAAATAAAAAATCCCATTTGTTTGCACTAAAATGGTTTGAGTTACATTCTAACATGACATTTTGTAAAACAGTGTAATTTAAAACAAAAAACCTGATTGTAATAAACATTTTTAAAAGAGGCATCTGTTTCTATAAATATTTCACTCTAAATGCTAAACATATTCTGTGATTTCAAATAGATATAAACCTCCACAGATTTCTGACTCCAGTTCAAGGTTCTTTCTTTCAGCCTTATTGCATTTTAATTTATTTTTACAAAACAGAATGGAGGACGTTTGTGGAGTGCAGGGTGATGAATGTTGATTTTACTTATAATTTAGAGAGCTGTTTTGTGGCTTTGCTTGTTTTTCTATGCTTCCCCCAACTATATTTGTTAAGTATAAATTAGTGTTTAGAAGTTATCTAAAAATAGCTACTTATAGAAATACACTTTTTCATTTGTTGTGAGGTCAATACCTAATTAACAACACAACCCAACAGAACTCTAAACTCATTTGTTCTTTGTAACAAAGGACTGAATGAATTGTTTTGTGCTTGATGCAGGCTCGGGGTGATAACAATATGAGGGGAAAATGCTGCTTACTCACAGTAAATGCACACAATTGATTTTCATTTTGTTTAACTTTAGGCTTTTTCAGGCAAAAGATGTTTGATTGACTTTTCCATTACTCTTGTATTAGCTGTATTACACCTGTTAGAGTAGTAAAAATTCAGTTAAAACCCCTTTACATATTTGTTATTGGTGAAAATCATACATCCCCAATTATGTCCTAATTTCAGTCTGAGAAAAAGGTTTAATCAGTAAACATTGAAAAGCTATATAAAAGACACCAGACGTCGGCTGTATTTCCTGAGATTGCCTTGGTTTCTTTATCTCATCTGTTATTTTGTTTTATAACTTGTAATCTTTTTGGTATACCTATAAGCATACATTTTTAAACAATTTTTATCCAGTAATATTTCAATCTAGACTCAAATAAATATTTCCATAGAAAAGGCGGTCACCTCTTCATTAAGATTTTATTTTTTCGGTTGATTGAAAGGATGCTCTCTTGCAGAGCATAAATTGCATTTTGAAACGTGTGGTCGCCATCTAGTGGACAAATAATGTATAGCATTGATCCCGCTCAGTCGATGCATCGTCTTTGAATACGGACTGCAAGAGGTTACTGGGTCAGTGTCAAATAGCTTTTAGTGCCTTTAGATTCTCACGTTTATATGTGCCTGTTTGCATAAATCACTCATTTTCTGACGGAGGAGGGAGGAGAGAGAGGGCAGCCCTGTGTGCATGACTGAAAAGTGACAGATGGAGTCTGGGAAAGAAGTCACGCTCCCAAAAGCCCCTTCTATATTTAGCTAAAAGAAAAGAAAAAAAGCAGTAAACCTCACACAACCATTTTACTTTAGTATAATTGAACGCTACTGAGTTTGTCACCAGGCAACGGGAGTTTGGAACGTTCTCACGTGCCCTAAAAAAGTGCATCATAGCGCTCTCTCCTTGACGGCGGACAACATTACGGAATTTCAGCCGTTTATTTTTAGAAGCTGCGTTCAGCACACATCCCAGTTCTTCCAGTCAATAATTCATAGTATAAAGGAGCGTTCACTGTGGATTCAGGGAGGAGACTGCTGGAGCTAATTATCTGGTCATCTTTTATCACGAGACAGGACACACACCACCACCACGATGAGGTGAGCTCTTTTGTTTTCTTTCGAATATCTATCCACAAACTAGCTGGAGACCTGCTTGCTTTACCAGAGTTGGCATAATTTCATTGGCATTACCTGATACTGTGTGTAGGTGCAGACTAAGAGTTGTTGATTTATCCTCCAAGAGTCCTGCAGATTATTCTGTTAAATGTATGCGCGTGCTGTGCTCTTATGGAAAGGCCGGAAGTTGGCACTAAAATCATGGACAGAACCTGCTCAAGATTTTGGTCTAATGCCTCAGTAATCTCTATGAAGTTTGTGTATTCTGCATAGGATAAAGGAAGACTGCTCTGCTGTTTAACATGTTTTATAATCTCAACATTTTCAGGAGGCACATAAACTCTCCAAGGGCCTCCAAGATTACAGAGTACCAGGCCAGCTTCCTTCCTCCCAGCTGCTACAAATCGTTAATCTCCCTTTTCACACAGAGGAACCCTTACCATCCACTAAAAGGGACGAATGCCGAAAGCACCGCTTTTCGGTAATTTTTTCCTCTTTCTTAATGGCACAAATTTATGATGGATTAACAAGGCAAATTTATGCAGATCTGGCTTAGATTATATGCAAATGAATTCAAAGTCTTGTGACAGTCTTAAATCCTGTAGAAGGCATCTAGAGCAATAAACCAGATATTTTCACATCTTAAATGCTTCTTGCAGAGCATTCAATGTCATCCAAAATCGGCCAAAACCTCCATCAAAGCTGTCAGGGTCACGTGAAGAACACATCAGCACTCCAAATACTGCTGTAACCAACTCAGATTACACTACTGTGTACAGAAGTAAGCAGCGTGAGAATCATGAAACATAAAAGTATGATATAGCTAATTTAAACATGAATTTAAAAAAAATTTCTTTCCAGATGATTTTCGAGATTGGAAAGCTGAAAAGTGCCAGTTGTTGAAGCAGAAAAACAACTTGAAAGTTAAACAAGGATTCAAAGAAGGCATCAAATATGCAGCTGGAAACAATGAATCAGTCCCAAAGAACAGAAAGAAGAAACCTTTCGAAGGCATCAGCAGCTACAGATTGGATTACGTCCCTCATCAAGTCCTACCCAAAGAAATGCCAGCTTACCAGAACAACAAAGGGCATCCTGCAGTGTCCACTAGGCCCAATCCAACTCATCCCCAAAACAAAGAACTTCTCAATGGAGCCAGGGAATCCCTTGACCAATTTGAGAGCTTGTCTCTTGGAACCAATCTTCAGCTCAATCCATCAACAGAGCACAAGTTCTATTCAACAACACATTCAGAAATCACAGCACCCAAGTGTCAAGCCACCAAATGGGTCCGGTTATCGTCACAAAACAGTGAGAAAACTTTGCAGTCCTTCCAGGTAATGGTCAACATGGAGAGCTGCAGAGCTTGGGATGGACCCCAGCGTTTCAACCGCTCATAGAGCCTGAGACTCACTGAAACCACATTTTCAGCATGCAACACAAGCCTGCCAAGACAAAGCAGATCTCTTAAGCCTTCATTCCTGCAAGGCATGCAAAACATCAGCATCCGGCAGAGAAAGGACTTTGAACGCTTGTCTATTTTATATATATATATATATATATATTATATATAGTCTGTCTTTTCAAGCTCTTTGGATGGAGGACTGACTTGGTTTCTGCACAATTCAAGGCTTTCTTAATACCAATTTACTGCCACACATTACCTCAGGTACTTTTCACCTTCACAGCAATAAATACCATAAATGGTCACGAGATTGTGTAATAGCAGCTATTTCTACACCTGTTAGCATCTCACTGACACTCCCTTAACGTGTACAAGCTAATTCTATTAAGAGTGAAAAGCAGTTTGGACAGCTAAATGTGGGGCTTCATTTTGTCATCAACTGCTTCTGTGTGCAACCCCCACCTGCTGGCTCATTACCTTTAATGTCAGGCTGTAACATACACAATACCACAGAAATTGGACACAATTACCTACGACATTCAAATATATCTTATTAACAAGATCTTAAGTACTTTACTTACATCTTTGTTGTAAATATACAGAAGACACTGTAATCAGGAAATAACATTTTATTTAAAAAAAACACAAGGTGTCGACTTATCCATGTCTTGACTAAGAAAATTTATATAGCAAGTGTATATACACATCTATACAAGATTGCTTTTTAAAATAAGAAAAAAAAAAGAAATCAATTGAAAACAAATCTTCCAAAACCTCAATGCATAGCAGCAATCCACTTGCTTAAAGGCTCCAGTGCAGACAAAAACACAAGAGGACATTTAGACTAATTCACTTCATTCAGTTCTCTTCCAGTAAAAAGTACACATCAACAGAGTCGACTCTGTTGATGTGTTCAGTTAAACCTGTCCAACTGTCAGTCTTCATCAAAATGGATGTGCTTATTAGCCTCTTTGGCTCGAGCGGTGATGATTTTCTCTGCTTTGGATATGAGCTGAAGTGTGACAAAAACAAAAAAAAATTAGATGTTACAGCAGGTAAAGCCGTGATGGGGAAGGGTCAACATGTCAAACTGACTTTAAGTATTAGTCAGTGTCCAAAACTGGAGCGTACTCAGGATAAGCTGCAATATACTGTTTGTTTCCAAAACCCAAATAGGCAAGTGTTTTTTATTCTAAATGTTACACATGAAACTTACTATTAAAAAGCTTGTAAATATATTGTTATGGCTATATATTATAATGTTACCATTTATTAATTTTTTATTTTATTTTTATTTATTTTTTTTTGG
>JBAMHW010000005.1:8868571-8923612 GCA_037177495.1 Rhadinocentrus ornatus | reverse complement strand
GAGAGAGAGAGAGAGAGAGAGGGAGAGAGAGAGAGAGAGAGAGAGAGAGAGAGAGAGAGAGAGAAATTTTTTTCTTTACCACATAGACTGTACGGCTGTCAGTGTCACTTGGTGGGTTTCCAATTGGAAGTTGACGTCTTACTTTAGTTTCTTCAAGGTTAGTCTACAACACATACACCCCCCCACCAAAAAAAAAAAAAATCATTATTCATTTGTTTCAGCTCAAGCTATGAGCTCTCAATCTTTTATTATTAAAGGAGACATTTTATTACAATACCTCTACTAAAGATGAATTTCTCAGTGCTCTGGCAATCAGTTTAGTGTCAGTTGTCAGCTTCTGCATGCGACTAAAGGTCGTCAACACAGAGAGATCGACATCTACAACAAATGACACGTAGTGCTTAGTTCTAATTTGATATCTTTAAGTCAACATTCATATTAAGTATTAGTCAAGTCCCCTTACATCCATCATGAGACTCATCAATGAGCTTTTTAAGAAAGCGGTCCTTGTGAAGGTTGACGTCACCGAACCAGAACTCCACTTGCTTCTTTACATCGCCCAGCAGCTGTTTGACACGGGATCTCTTCTTTTTTTCTGTCTCCTTGTTCTTGTCACTGGTTTCTGCACTTTCAGTATCACCAGCTCCCTTCTCTGTGTTATTCATCCTGGGGACTACAACACAACTCTTTAAAACAAAATCTACATTGTAAACTGCACTGAAAGTGTAATAACCTCCTAAATTCTCCATATTTTTTCTTTGTCCATAGAGATGTCTCAATTCACAAAAATTCCATTTGCATCATTGAATGAATGGACTTGCAGTTGTTCTCTGAAGAATAGCCTAGGTATAGCCTCAACACATTAAAACCATTATTCCATATAAACACCGTTAGTGTAATGTTTTAGCTAATACTTTCTGAATGTTTAGCAACGTAGCAACCTAGCTTTTTCTGAATGCGTCAGTATATGAAAATTCGCGGGTTGTGACGGTTTTAAATTGTAGCAGACATGCCCGCGGTTCAACATCAGTCGAAACTTCTATTAGAATTTACGGAAAACAACAACTTATATATCTTACCCTTGTTGAAATGTTAAAGGGGGTCTGCAGTAAAAAAAAAAAACAAACAACAAAATTAGATTGTAGCTAGTCGCCTAGCATCACACAAATGGTATCGTCTCATTTGGAAACGTCGCACAATGATGTCGTCATCGGAGACAGACAATTCACTTCCGGTACGTTGTTAAAAAACAAACAAAAAACGATAATTTCTTTTAACTTTCTTATCAAAGGATGACATAACATTTTGCTTGATCTTATTTTAAAAAAAACACTCACTCTGTATTGATGTATATATAGCTAAGTGTTTTATACAAAAATCCCTTACTTAAAATCCCTAAAATGGGGTAATGGATTAACAGCCCAAAGTTTATTTGACGCCTTGCGTAACTCTCCCAATGATTTGGGAAACTGAACTAAAGTTGGACTCTCCTTGCACGTTACTTTGTATTACTACCTCAGTCTAATCATTTACGTTGATTGATTTTATTTTATGTATTTCTTTATCTCAATTGTATTATTATCATTACATTTTTAGTTGTTTAGATTCTATCTTTTTTTCCATATGAAGCTGCTACTTATATGTTCTGTTAATTAAACCTGCCATGTTTGACAATTTTTTTGTATTTGCAGAATTGTGGAATAAAACAAGTAAACAAAAAAAACAGGCAAATGTTAATATTTTTTTTTAAAACTGGTTAAGGGTCATACAGTCAGGTGTTAAAAAAAAGTACAAACAATAAAGAAAAAGAAATACACTTTATACAGCATATAGCAGAAAAAAACAGAAGTCACAACGAATGTAAACAAAACAAAACTGCTACAGAATGATCTAGACATAAGAAATCTGAGTTGGGAAGCCGCTCATTGGCCGGTTAGCTCAGTTGGTTAGAGCGTGGTGCTAATAACGCCAAGGTCGCGGGTTCGATCCCCGTACGGGCCAAATGTTTTCTTCCAAGTCATTTATATTGTACGTGAATAAAACATCCAATATCGATAATTTATCATAACAATCTTACAAAGATCTTCACAAGAGATAATTTATAATTTGATCTTCTCAGCAGTGCTTTAAAAATCTGTGATTTGTATCAGGCATTTTCAAAGACTTAGAAAAGCGCAAGAGGCAATAAACACTGACCAACTTGTGCAAATAAATGAGAGGCAGGAATAAAAAGAAACGAGAGTACTACAACTAAAGAGGTTAACTTATCTAAAAAGTAAGGCAACATTGGTAAAAGCAAGGACGAAACACTTTTGATGAAACTCATTTTCCAATGATAACAGGTTCATAAGTTTAAGCCTCTCATAGGTAAAAATGATCTTTTTTGTTTTTGTACTGTAGTAATTTAGTAATCGCTAGTAATTTCATTGCAATGACAAAGTTCTGCTCTATTCTATTCTGTCGTACCAGACATTTAAGTTTGTGACTTTGTAATGACACACTGAGGGAGGGTCATCATTAGCAAGCTTAATAAAACTGTATAATCAAAGAATTTGATTGTTTGGCTGTGTGCCCTTACATTCATTTGTATATAGTGTAAACAACATAGTTGAACTCACACAGTGTGAGAAATGCTTAGTGTTGTGTTTTAAATTTAAAAAAATTGTTAGCAAAACTCTAGGCTTTCTCATATTCACAGAATACTCAGCTTTTTCCAATTTTTTTATAGGTTGTGCAGTCTTTCTCATAGATCCAAGATGTTGTCAAACTTTTTGAGTTTTTTGCACATGTCTTCCTCGGTGCAGTACTCGATCCTGCTCTTGATGAGCTGTGACAGTTGATTGTAGAAGGTCTTTGCCCACTCGCAGTGGATTGAAATGTTGCAAACTTTGTGAAGTACCATCACTAACTTCTCGTTGCTGCTGACCTCACATCGTTTAAAGACCCATTCCCCCCATGCTTTCCACATAGCGTCATCTGTGAAATTCACAGTGATGCTCTGTTGGGTGCACAGGAACTCCAACTCTGCCTCCTGCAAGTTCCATATGGCTCTGTATTCAAAGGAAATAAACAGAAGCTTCAGGATAAATTGTCGGAAATATTTAGGATATTCATTTGTGTACAGTATTTCGCTTACACAACTTTTGTCAGTGGATCTGGGGTCAAGTCACTGAGTGACAACAGACCTCTGGAGCTCACTTGATTCCCCTCCATCCTGTGAGAGCGCATAACTAACAATCAATCAACTTTAATATCCCCAAAATACATGATGTGACATGCTGTGTGCTTTCCACAAGGCTCTTACCACAATTCTTTAAGGCTTTTTTTCACTCGTATGGCATCAGTGAGAGCCAAAAGTTCATCATCACCAATGTTTGACCATCCAAGTCTAAATAGAGAACAGAGAATGATCAAGTTTAACAGTCTCCATAGCTACTTAATGTTTTTAGGGCTGTCACCATGTCTAATTTTTACTACTTCTATCATTACCCAAAGCATTCATGATTCCAGCATTTACAGCTCAACATTCCTATTTGTAAATGGAAGTAAATAAAAAGTCAAACTTAACAGTTTTATCTGTTTAAGATAAATTGTGTGTCTATACATTTGAGTAAAATCTTACCCGAGGTGGGTAATATTCTCTGAGACCCTCATCACATCTGCAATGACCTGAACTGCGTCCATATCAAGATCGTTTTCTCCAAGCCTTAGAAATGAAATTGTGAAGTTAGTGTGGAAAGCATTGATAGCCTGCTGAATTTTATGCATGGATTACAACAAGGTTTACACCCACTGAATGATGAAATTAAAAAAAATGAAAGAGAAACTCAGAGATGAGACAGATGCAGATACTTAAAGCTAAATTTTACCTGGAACTCACCAAAGGCTCTCACATCTAAGCAGCTGGGTTTGAAGATATTTTAGTGCATTCCAGCTTACTCCAGTCCCTGTAAGATCTAACTCTGATATTTTGCCCTCTGTGAGGTTTAGGAAATACTTGATAGCATTGCAATCCATTTGAGAGAGTGTTTCATCACTGACATTAACTCGAAGTGTCTTTGGTTGCACTTCATGTGCTAACGATGGGTCCTGTTGCTCAAAGAGGCAGTGTAAGCAGTTCAGAATATGGGCTCCGTTCTCACACAGCATCGTCAGATCTGTGATGATCTTTTGACGATTGTTTTCCACTTTTTCCTTGTGGCAACACAACCCCACCTGCCTCAACAGAAAACTAGCATTCCTGTCTGAAAGGATTCCAGACAGGAAGCGGTTGAACAGGTCCAAATATCCATTATTTGTTACCTCTCCATGTTTTGCTTTGCTTTGAATAGCATCAGGTAAAGGGTGATCTGTCACTGCGCAGTACAGTGCAGCAAAGAACTCTTGAACAGTAAGATGAGCAAAGGAGAAAACCTCTTCGGTGAAGCCGGGTTCTTGTGCCACTGTCTTGTCGAGGAAGGTACTAATTAGGCTGCATCCCTGTAAGGCTGCAACATCTTGGTCACTGCTATAAAATAGTGTTTGGTGTTCTATAAGCTTTTGGAAGGCAAGTCGACCAAGCTTTAGGACAGTATCAGACAGCTGCTGGATTGGTTGTGCTGTTTGGTCTTGAAGACATGCTTCAGCTCTCGTTTGGGTGTGAGAACGAAGCAAAGCTACAAGGTATTGCACATAAATGTCTGTCATGGTCTTGGGGCTTTCTCCACAAAGATCTTTGCTCTCTTTGAGGATGCAGCACACAATGTAGCAAAATGCAGGTATGTAGCACAGTGTCAACATCAGATCATTTGCTGATACTGTTATAAACAAGCGATCAGCAAGTGCAGGGTCTCGGAAATATCTTAAGAAGAAATCTTTAACTTCAGCTAAAGAAAATCCAGAAATAAGTGCAAAACGGTCAATGCAGCCCACAGGGATGTGGTTTATAGCTGCAGGCCGACTTGTCAGCATGACAGAAGCATTGGGTAGCAGTTCACCCTGCAGCAAACTCCCCAAAACCTCCTGCAACTCTGCATCTTCGTCTGGCTCATTGACAAATACATCAACATCGCATCTTCTGTAGTGTTTGAACTCGTCAAAACCATCAAGGATGATCAGCAGCTTGTCATCGTTAGCTAAGATGCTATCCAGTTCTTTAGCAAGGTGTCTGTTTTTACGCAGGACCAACTCACGGAAGTTTGTGGGTTTGTCAATCAGGTTTAAGTCTCTGAAACTCATGTGAATAATAAAGTCAAATGCAAAGTATTCTTTGTTTCTCCCAAAGTCGTAGAGCATTTTCTGTACAAGGACAGTTTTCCCAATTCCCGCCACCCCTGACACTAGAACTTTCTTTACTGGATGGATTCCATTTGCTCTTGAAAACAGTTCGGCCGGTGTGATTTTCCTTTGCACTGCTGACTTCTGCTGCAAAGACAGTCGCTTTTGTCCAAAGGTGAGTACCTCATGTCTTTTAATCTCTAAGCCCTGATGCCCATCAACTAACAGTAAGTTAACATAATGTTCTGAAAAAAGAATTTTCTCGCCATGTTGACTGTTGTAGAAAAGCATGCACTCGCTTCTGCGTCTGAGAACATCTTTGTGCTTTTGTTGGATCCTCTTGTACTCTGCAGATATAGAAAAAAAAAGTGCTGTTTTACTTTTCAGTTACACTGTTTTTCTAGTGTTTTAACAAAAGGTTGAAATAGGTTTAAGAACAAGCTGTGCATACTTAATACTTCAAGTGACAGAATAATTCCAGATCTACCTCTGTACACATCCACATATAATTCAATTTAAGTGTAGACTTTCAGATTTACAATTACATTAAAGTTTATTTTTTGCATTACATTTTATTTTCCACCTGGTTAATTAGGGACATTAGAAGCCTCTAGTTTATTTCATTTGTTCACATGATGAACACTGCATGGCCGTTCTTAGTTGGTGGAGCGATTTGTTTAGTGTTTACTCAAACAACACCTCCAAAGAGGTGTTGACTCGTATGATTGAGCTACTATTTATTTTCAGTTCTTAAGAATTATTGCACCAGTGGGCTCGGCAAGACAACTAAAGTTTATGCTTTTGATATCTTATGATAGTTCCTTGACAAAAACACTTTCAGTAGATGAGTGCAACACTGTCAAGGCACCATCTGAATGTGTAGTACATACCTCAAGATTCAAACCACAGGTAAGAAAATGTTTTAAAAACCTGTCAAGCTCCTGGATGGGATTATTTAAACAGATGAATCTGAGATTATTTAATTCCAGAGCAACAAAAACCGAAGATGGGGAGGACAGAAAGGGGCTCATGCTTTGCCTACTATGTTATCTGACATGCAGAGGAGAGTTTAATAGCTGCCAGTGGAACTGGTTCAGTGGTGTTTATTGATAATTTGACTATTCATATAAATAGCATGAGTTTTTTGGAGCTGTCCTTTGTGTTCAATCAAAAAAAAAAAAAAAAAAAAAAATAGTAGGGGGATTTAAAGTACAAACAAACAACCCCAAGTAAATTAAATTAACTTAAATTATTAAAATTAACATTTTTATCTATTTTATATTAATGCCATTTAAGTTATTTTAGTACAAGAACAAAGGAAAAATAGCAAAAACTTTAAATGTTTATATTATTGAAATGTGTTGTCTGCACAATGTTTTCCTCTCTATGTTTAGATTATCATACCTATTGACTGAGGTTGAGCTGTGTTCCCATCTTTGGAGTGCTGAGGATTACTTCTAACGTTGAAAAAAACCTCAGCTGCTTCCTCGCCTTTGCACTCCAGGATATCAAGCACCTTTCTCACTCTTGCCCGTGGCCCATGCTGACACAAAACATCCTCACGATCATCCCGAGTGAACACTTCACGGCTCACTAAAGCTTCCAGCAGGGAGTCGATTTGTCCTTCGAGTTCATCCACAAGAGAAACACGCAGCACTCTCACAGTTGTCAAGCAAGAATTACAAACATCCTTTTCCACCATAACTGATCAGACAAAATTCCGATACATAAATGAAATAAAGGGAAGTCACAATGGCTGATGTGGAGCTGTTGAGGGATGTTTCCGTGTAGTTGTCCTTGTTGTGAAATCAAGTAAGACAGAGTGAGCTCGCTTGTTTTAAACACAGGAAAGAGGAAGTGCTTGTGCCTTTGGCCAAATATTTAGATGAAAGCACAGAGCTGAGTCATGGGGCAGCCTTTAGTGGCTGTAATATGGACCTCTTACTGTATATGGTTGCTAAAAAGTTTAAGGACCTTCAAATAAATCCCAGCATTCCTTTTGTAGGTCCACTTTAAGAATCAGACTCATTTTTGTCTCAAAAAGAGAGAACCACAACACATTAGTTATAAAAAAAAAGGAATGTATTTAAATTTATTTAGCAACTAACCAGGCATGAGCAGAAAGCAACACATAAAATCCTCTGCAGAGAGTTTCCCCTGGATGGACATTAAATACCATCAGCTGCAAAAAAACAAAGCTTAAAATCCCACTCTAGTAGTTATTTACACAACTGTGCACAAAAACTCATGAAAATAAATAGTAAAAATGACTGAAACAAATATCTACATAACTTAAGAGCATATGTAATATGTAAAACAATATTTTTTTCTTTTGGTATGAAATATTGACATCTCTATAAAAGACCTGGAGTAGCCTCCAGCTAAGCTACTGCAGATAATGAGTCATTACAGAACCAGGACATCATAAAATTAGAAGTGCAAACCCTGCTTATCTGTTACACGAACGTAAGTATGGTATGTTATTAATGACCTCTGTATATTTCCCTATGATATTAACCAGCATGTGAGCGTCACGGTAAGTCACATGTACATTTTAGTTAGTAATACAGAAAAAAAAGTTTTAAAACAGCCTAAATGGTTACTCTTTTCACTAAAGAAAATGTAATTTGGTGGTCAGGATGAACTGGTCTTTATTAAATCATTGGGGAACAACTATGCTCACGTCACACATAAAGTGGTTAAAAGGAAATTTTGACAAACTTTTCAAGAAATATCACAAAAAAGAAAAAAATGACAAAAAACAAAACTACCAACACAATCTTTTCTTTTTGGAGAATTTGAATAACATGTTGTAAATAAAGAAAAATATCTCAGTCATGTCATCAGGGATGACCTTAGTGATGACGATGATATTCAGAGACAGTATTGTAAATTGTATGCACAGGCAAATATGCTGGCATGTAAATTTAGCATGTGCTCTTATAATGTCAAAATTGCATTGTTTAAAGCTTACTGCACACCTCTGGACACTGCCGACTTGTGGAGCAGCTATAGTAAAGCTACATTTAATAAGCTGCAAGTTGCTTTTAATGATGCTTTTAGAATTTTATTGAAGGTCCCTCAATGAACGAGTGCCAGCAAGCTGTTTGTGCAGAATGCTGTGCCTAATTTACATGCTGTTCTTAGAAAGTTTGTGTATAAATTCATTATGAGACTGGAGGATTCTAAAAATGATATCATTATGGTTTTAACAATACCTAAGATGAGCAGAGTACAATATAACTCTGGACTCTGGAGGCACTGGAGAAAGTGCTTGTATAGATTATAGGCAAAGTTCTATAGTTGTTCTGTATTGTCTCTTTTTCTTTCTGTTATGTTTTGTTGTTTGTTTTTATATGGACCAAATTGTGAGTCTGAAATAAAGAATTGGTTGATTGATTGAATTTAAGTTTAAAAACGCAGTAATAAAAAAACTCTACAAGCCATGTTCTTAACAAAGACTTTGATAAGTTCTGAGTGCAACACAAGTGTCTTTTTTGCTAAATTATTATTAGCTTCAGTCACCTCCTTTAGTGCAACCAATGCACGTAAATTATTTTTATTGTCCCCCTTTCCATTCTGACATTAACCTGTTGTCAAACACCTGCAACCCTGCTATCAGCTCATCTCCCAAAATGGTAACACATTCCATGATTTGTTTCCCCGGTTGCTGATGCCAAATGTATTTTAAAATATTGGGCTTTCAGCCATTTCCTCTTTATTAGCAGCATCATTAATTTTTTCCGCTCATGCTGAACTCCCCTATCAAATCTACCTAACATTATATTTTCCAATAAAGAGAAACACACAACTATCCAGTGGTTATCACAAACCCATGGGTTTACCCAGGAATCTTGGGCATGTGGTTGATTAACTTAAAAAATGTTCATAAATTACGATCTTTTTTTTTTTTTTAAATTAAGTGGGACATTATTTTATGATACCCTCTCCGGTTTTGTGCTGGTGCTACCATAGATAATGGTGTTTAGCACTGTCATCACTGAAAACCCCTAAAGTTACACCATTTTCCATTTATGTGGGGGAGTCATTAGTCAACGCTTTTAGTGCCATAAGTTCTTGTTTCAGAAACAATGTGGTCACCAAAGGTTTCTTATGCTTACAATGGAAGCTTACACAATTTGGAAAAGAAAGGCGTTTACAAGACCTTCAGATATGAAATAAAAAAAGAAAGGATAAAAAGTTGTGAAACCGAGAGTGTCATTAGCCGATGTGTCTTTCATGTTGAAACAATGCTTTCAGATTCAAACCCACACACAGCATCCTTGAGGAGAGAAGATCACACCCACAGTGGGTATGATAAAAACCTAAAATTTCTTCCACATTCAGCTAATCTCATCCAAGACTGGTCAGTGAAGACAATGCTGAGCGTTAGGATGGGGGATTAGAGGTTTCAAGTCTCTGCAGGCACCTTCCCCGGCCTATCCAGGTTTTTCCACACAGTTTGTCCTACGGTCCATCGGCTCAAGTGTTTCGGCAGGAGTAACAGCAGCGGCTCTTAAACTGAGGCAGAGGGCAGAGCTCGAGCTGTTGAACCTTCTCGCAGTATCTTGTACTGTCTCGACATTCTCCTGCTGGAAAACACAAGGAGATGATGATGATAATAATAATAATAATAATAATAATAATAATAATAATAATAATAATAATAATAATAATAATAATAANNNTAATAATAATAATAATAATAATAATAATAATAATAATAATAATAATAATAATAATAATAATAATAATAATAAACTAGCAGCATTGCTGGGTGTGAGAGCTGGACGTAGATGAGAGATGTGATGCGTACCTCTTTCTGTAAAGTCCTCTGAGACAACTTTGTTGTGATATAGGGCTATACAAATAAACTTGATTTGAGGTAAGCTGAAAGAGTGATGTTATTTATATGGGGCTGAAATGATAGAGTGCAGCCAAGGATGACATGCAAACTCTTAACATGGGGGAGGGGGAAACAGAGGAGTTGTATATCTTAAAGAGGGTGGATTTGGTGCCAATGAGAAGGACCTCAGTTTTATCACTGTAAAGTCTGACAAAGTTATAAGATAACCATGATCTAATTTCCTGTAAGCAGTATGAGTTGGAGGAGGATAAGAGGGAGGGGGTAGAGCCAGACAGGTAGAGCTGGTTGTCATCCGCGTAGCAATGAAAATGAATACGCCATTTACGGAAAATATTGCCAAGGGGAAGGAGGTAAATAATAAACAAGAGAGGTCCAAGCACTAATCCTTGATAATAAACAGACCAGAGGAGAAGAGGGTTGGTTTGGTTGTAACTGATCTGAGTTGAACAAGAGATATGATTTAAAGCAGTTCAGGAGTGTGTTAGATAGTCCAGTGATAGCTAATCTGTCAATGAGGATGGTGCGGGAAACTGTGTCAAATGCTGCACTCAGGTGGAGAAGGATGAGGATGATGAAGAGGTCCACAATCAGCAGCCGTGAGAAGGTCATGTGTGATTTTAACAAGAGCAGTTTCTGTGCTGTGAAGTGGACCGAAACCAGACTGGAAATGTTCATACAGATTACTGAGAGAAAGATGATCATTAACTTGAGATGCAACTATTTTATCCAAGATTTTAGCAAGGAAAGGGAGATTGGAGACTAGACAGAGAAATTGTTAGGGTCAGCATCAGGTTTCTTGAAAATTGGTTTTTCTGTAGTCGATTTGAAATACGAGGGAACAATACCAGAGCTGAGAAGAATGGACAAAGGCAGTTATTATAGGGGTCAGAGAGTGAACGAAAGCTTTAACCAGAGACGAGGTGAGAGGATCTATTTAGCAAGTAGATGGCTTAGATTTGTGAATCAGATCAGATATATCAGCAGCAGAGGGGAGTTTGAATCTAAAGAATGAACAGGAGAAAGAGATTTTGTTGCTGATTAATGCTGTCAGTGTTTGACATTTACACAATCACAAGTTTCCAAGATGGGAAGTACAGTACTGTCTAAATACCAATACTTGCTGTCCTTAAACAATGGATGTTGGAAGACAAAAGGGAATATCCCCTCAACAGCTTTGAGTTGGACTTGTTGGAGACAAAAATCTGCAAACTTTATGGCATGAAACCAAAACTATGTACATTATTAGGTCATGCTGAAGTGTAAACACGTCTAATGTGGTTTCCCATTCTGAAAGTTTTTTTTAACTACTCACTTTGACTATTAACTTAAAGCAGGGAGCTAGAAATGTTACAAATGAGAGACATTTAACTTAGTTTATGAAACAAAGTTAAATTAAAGTAGAAAACAATGATTTGCTTATAAATTATACTTGGTTGATATTATGAAAACGTGTAATGTTAAGCTTTTTTCTTTCAAGTGAAATACATTTCTCTTTCAGGTAAAGATGGGGTGGATTTCATTATTATGTGAAATACAATGTTCAGTGTTAATAATGTTTGTAATGTTCATAAATACAAGAAACATGAGATAGTACTGACATACTTTCCCCCCCCCCATACTCACAATCAAGTCTTATTTGGTCAGTTTTACTACTACTATAAAGGGAGTGTACCAGTATTACTTAAAGCACCCAAACAAATGAAACTCTAAATTGTGTCATATCATATCGTATCAAATTTCCCTTGTGTTGCATGTTTAATAAAACAAAAGTAAAAAGATGCTAGATAAGTCTGAAAAAAGTTTTAAACTTTCTAAATCTAGTTGTTGTCAGTGCAACACGAGCAACCATTCGTTGCATAATGGTGTACTGATCAACTGATCATGTGTATGTATGCATGTACATACTGTAGGCCACCAGTCAGATTACTGTGCTTTAAATTGAGATTGCTGCTTGACATAGCACTATTAAGTTGGGGGGTAGCCCTCAATCCTGATTAGACATCAGGGGAATCACATTCTCATGGTTAAACACGTGAGAGTATCTTCCAGGTTTTACTAGTTTAAAAGCCAACATTTGCTAATTTGCACATGTGCTGTTACTATGATGCAGTACATGCTGCTATTTAAAAACTTTTTTCAGGAAGGGTTACATTTCTCTTTGAGTAAGCCAATACCAAGCTACAATCTGCAAATATCATAGCAGCAGAGATGAGTAGTAATAGTTCAGGTGAACTGGCCTGTCTGCAGCACACACACCTGCCACCCACTGAAAATATTTGTCATATTTGAAACAACAAAGGAGGTCACAAACATGTTGAACATCTGAAATCCAACTTAAGGTAGAGTAAAAAAACACACAAAAGAGTGTTTAAAAGAAGCATTTCAAAGCATTACTTTGTTTGCATTTACACCAGACAGAATTAAAAGTTTGCTGAAACAGCACTGTAAAACTCAACTTCTACAATAACATTTCTCTCTGAAGATTTTTTTTCTTACCTCTGCCACAGGACAAAATATTGCATCGTCGCCAGCTGGGAGGACGAGGCCGCCACATGCAGTGATGTTCTCTTGTGGCTTTGCCAGTGCGATGGTGCTTGCAGGTCACCTGACGTGACTGGAAGCCATGCCGTCCGCAGGTGGCAGTGCACTGAGTCCACGGCCCAACTTGCCAATGGAGGGCACATGCCTCTGTAGAGCAATTCTTTAGGGAGCTCGGCCTATGAATGACACCACTGTACATCAGTATGAATCACCAATACTAGAAAATAAACACTCTGAATATGTAAGCCATGTTTACCTCCTGAGTCCAATGCACATTCTGGAGGGCACTTTGGTACCATCTGTTTCTTGGCAATAAACGTATCGGTGCTGTGTAGCCAAACTTGGACCCACACACTGGCCGTGACACTAAAAAAAAAGAAAAGAAAAAAAGATTACAATTAAATTCATCTCTCAGTGTAGAAATATTTTTGCTTTGTCTATACTTGTGTGGTTTAAGCTTTCTAAAAACCTGCTTTCTCTCATTTTTAAATTTTGAATCTAAACAGCTTAAAAATAATTGTGGAACCCTTCTATGGCTCATGAATAAGTAGACTCACCGGCCCCCATGAGGTCGTGGCCCATCTGGCACAAGGCAGAATGTTGCACAGTCTGGTATTAGAGGGTCTCCTCCCTGCTCCAAGGCAGTACCTGCTCTGTACTTCCTGTGAACTTTCTTCAGCACCCTTCATGCAGCGGACAGTCCTGGACTGGGATCCACCACCACAAGTGGCTGAGCATGGTGACCAAGCATCCACTCGCCATCTATTCAAACAGGAAGAAATTTCCATGTTAAAATTCTATTAAAATTTTTTTTTCTCCTCCATTTTGGCTCTAAAACATAGCAGGCTGCAGTTATCAAACCAGTTTTGATTGAGTGTTTTTAGCAGCACAAACATGCAGTTGCAGCAACAAACCTGAGGGGGCAGGCTTGTCCTCGGCACAGCTGGGTTGACTGGCTGCTATTGGTCCTCTCAAAACAAGCAGGACCACTTCCTCCCATGACGTTACTATGGACACAGCTTCTACCTTTGCCACCTGAAAGTACAATTACACAGACAGATCTGAGCTTTTTACATAGATCTATTGGTATTAAAAAAACATTACAGCAAGTATTTTCATACAATTCACTACAATTTTATGAGCTGCAAACCTTAATTCAACCAAATAGAGGAAAAAATACGTCAGTCCTGTCAATTTTGCAGTGTCATGCTGCTTTTTGGTCATATTTATTTGTTTTTTATCTTTGTAGTGTTAGATGGAAGCCTTAAAGTTAATTTTATCTAGTTTGCATGGTTTTCCCCCTAAATACTTTATCCTTACAGTGTTTAGGAGACACAAAACTGCCTTTAACTAAATTTGAATAAAAATATATAAGAAAATACAACTGAGCCATTTTTAATCACTTTTCATTCTGTTTATCCTTTCCATTTAGATCAGCTGAATAGAATACATTAAGCTAATCTCCTCTGAAACATTGCCTGGAACCTCTAATTGTTGCCTCATGGGGACGAAAAGTGCAGCAGAATGAGAAAATCCATAGTGGCTGGGCTTTGATGAGAAAGCAGCAATTTTGTGACTGATCATGCTTGGATGAGACGAAGGGCAGCACAGCTCAGTGATGACTCGAGCTGTGACGTGCACCGGACATTCCCCATCACTGACTCAGCCTGATGCGCCACCAATGTAGATTAAAGCTAACTAAATATGCACATCTGTGGTTAGTCTTGTGCCTGTGTGTTTCTCATCTGGAAGAACACTTTCCCCAAAATCTCAGAGCCCGAACCACAAAAGAACAAGATAAATTATTGCAAACTGAACTACATAAAACTAGAGTGGGACAATCTTGACCGACTTCATTATTTGTATGTTTTGCATAATTGTCTGTTCCCAGTAAAGTCAGTTATCTTTTGGGTATAAATCCTCTTAAGGCCATCACACTCAAAACAAACTATTTTGCCAAGTATGCTAAGTAACACTTATGCCATGCTAAGCTAACAGTCGTCTGGTCTAAGCTATATCGCAACTAGATTGTGAAGATGACTTCAGATTCATCACTCTCAGCAGGGATTGGGTTATTTGATGCTCAAAGGCTACAAAGTTTGTTTTTTGACGATGTAGGCACAGATTATTCTTTAAATACTTTGATATCTTGTTTTATCTTGACTCTTCAAATGACAATTGAGAAAAATTCTATGACTGATCATTTAAACTTGAAAAGAAAGGACAATATAACATTCCCCCATAATGATCAGATTTGTGAAGCATGGAGATAGCAAAAAGTAAGTAATATAAGTTTTTCTCCAGGTAGAAAAGCACTGCAGAGCACCACAACAAGCTTGCAATTTGTATAGTTATTAAAATACATTACTTACAAACAGCACCAGTGTCTGGGAGATAAATTGTCATAATTTCTAACAGATCATACCAGTTCAACTGGTGATGGAGAGCGTTAACTGCTCCTAAGCAATGTGATTGGCTGAAAAAGAGTTCTAGCTGTAAGAACCTTACTTGCAACTTGCAGCCAAGATGATAGAGATGTACTTCCGATACTGTTTCTGGCAGTACAGGTGTATAAACCCTCATCCCCTTTGCCTGGAGACCGTACCCTTAATGAGCCAGTGGACAACAGTCCTACCCTGCTATCACAAATAAAAAAGTAACCAGTTAACTATGGTATTTGCACCAAAAGTCCAAATGAAAAGTAGTTCTTACCTGCTACTGAAGTGTAACTGTTTTCCATTTTTAGTCCATGTTATGGATGGTTGAGGGTCCCCCAGAGCCTCACACCGTAGTTCCAAATTGGCAACTGGTTTTTGAAGCAAAACTAGCCCTCCCACATATACAACCATTTCAGATTGTGGTGCCACACCAACCTTCTTCGGCCTCTGGATTATTACTTGGCTTCTGCCTCTGGATGTGTGGGCTTTGATGCTTGGCTTTTGAAGGAATGGTCCTTGTGTGGAAGATTCTGCACTTTCAGAAGTGTGAAGGGTAGACTCATTAGTTTCTCCTTGTGACATAGTGAGCTCACTCAGCAACTGAGTGATGAGTTGCGCCCCCCGTGCTCCTCCAAGGCCTTCAGAGAGGTTGTGCATGATCTCATCCAGCCTGTGGCTATCAACAATGAGCATGACTGGCATGAAAAAGTCTTTGTTTGCCCTCTCATCCTCTGGAGTTGACCTGTTTTTTTCACTTGACTGAGGTTTATCTGCAAGGTACTCTTCATCATGCACAGAGCCTTTAAGTTCAAGCAAACGCTCTACAAGGTTGTCGTATTGGTTAAGGGGCATTGGTAGCTCCTGAAATCTTCCCTCGAGTGAAGTAACACCTGGCCTACCAGCCTTATTTTGTCCACTTTCAAGAAGCCACGACTGTGGAACTGTGAGCTTTTGCTTGCTGCCAATGATTTGTAGAACAAAATGTTCTCGTACCTGGCCTGCCATGCATGTGTAAATCCCAGTATCAGATGACTGAATCTGCTGAATCTTCACATATCCCTGTGGTTTTATGGAGAGGTGTGAGAGGTTTACCAGGGGTCTCCCTTCTTTCAGCCAATGAACGTGGCCCTTGCGAAAGTGGCGAGTTGGGCAGCGAAGAACAACAGTTGTCCACGGCAGGAGGTATGCATACCCCCCGACAACTAATTGGACCTTTTTGCCCTTCCTCCACTGGATGTAAACCCTCCTCTGGGCCAGTATGGTGGTATCAGGCTTCAGCAAGTCTGAAAAGGAATTCACAGATTGCATTTGTAATTTGCAAGAACTTTAATTGCTCACAGTTAAGCTGCTTCTTCTTTTTTTGTATCAAATGTGTCTTTCACTTTTAGCTGTTTAAACATTATTAATGACCCAAAGAGAGCCAAAACAGAGTGTTTCTTACTTTTACAGTGTCTGAGAAAGCATGGTTGGATTCTGATAGGCCGCATCATCATGGAACAGTTCTTGGAGTCTATAGTCAAATAGCGTCCATTCTCTCCCTGTTTCTTGCAGACAGCTTGCAGAGTTTGAACACCATCTCCACAGGTCACTGAACACTGGACACATAAATGAAAATACATTATTTGAAATATGCAAAATCTGTGCAATTTTTGTTTTTACTTAAACACTGAAAGATTGGCTACCTGGGACCATTCAGTCGTGACCCACTGAGGTGGACAGTCTTGCTTGCCACAATGTTGCTGGTTTGCAGGGCTTCTTGAAGGGCAAAAGGTGTCAGGCAGCTCCAGGATGCTGCCATCTGCCAACCGCTGTTTGCACAACACACGTCTCTTCTGAACTCCACCACCACAGGTCTGGGAGCACTACAGCGCCAACAATATATATTTGTCAGGAGTTTTATGTATAATATGCTTTATATTTTTATTGCTGTGTCAGGCATCTAGAACAGTGAGTTAGCATTAGGTGCAAGGTCCTTTACCTTTCCCCAGTCATGTGTGTCCCACATAGGAGGGCAGTCAAAGCGGTTGCAGGCTTGGACAGGACTAGGTTTGGGGTTCTGACAGTCTGCGTCCCTTAAAACTGCAGTGTGGTTGCTGTCTCGAGAGGGCCGATGAGTGCAAGCAACAGTGCGTGTCATCAGGCCCACTCCACATGTTGTAGAGCATGAACTCCACTCCCCTGTTTCCCACCTGTGAAAACGATATTCATCAAAGCATGCTCCAATTTCCTTTGAAGCACATCAGTGGATTGTGTTTGTATATACGCAGTAGTATGTAGGTTATTATCAAATAAAAAGAAATGCAGTAAAAGGAGTTTTCTTTTGATCCAGTGGAAGGTCATTCTAGCAGTATTAAAAATTATGAGAGAAAATTTAAGTTAAAAGGCAAAATGCTTAAAATTTTCCTCTGAGTTCAATGATATTTGAGAAATCCCTAAGCTATAACTTCATTAAAATGTTCTCAGTGACATGTGCAGATGAGTATCATGTTGTTGCCCAACATTATTTTAAACTGGGTCATCAATCCAGCATCAAAGTTAGCTTTGAATTTCTATTCCATGTTGATCCTCATGTCAAACTAGTTGATATGGCTCTAAAGCTTTGGTTTCGAACCAAGATTTCTGCAACTTTACTTTTGGCTTGACATATTAAGTGATATTTCAAAACTATTTGCATTTATTCAAGGAGTCCTGGGACTGGGGAGAATTGGGAATGAAGTTTGTTCATGGACCGGTGCAAACTAAATCCTGTGGCCGTTCCCCTTCAGAGGAAAAACTATCCAAAAAGTGAAGCTTAATATGGGAGGGTGAAGAGGCCTCGGGGAGAGAGCAAAATGGCCAAAGGAAACAAGCCCAATGCAGTGTTTGTTGTGCGTGAAAACAAGGCTTAAGGCTTGGAAAAACAGGCAAGGCAAGGCTGCAAGCCTCTGGGTTTTCTGATGAGAGCGATGGAGCACTGACAATGTGTGCGGCGTTAACTTGCAACATGTTACCTGTCACAAAATCTATTCACCGCTCAGCCATAATTCCTGTATGTTGAACAACATGCTGTGTTTTAGTTTAATCTCTTAAATTACAAAAATGAATAATTACAAGTAGAAATCTCACACTTTTTTATTCCATAGTTGCAATACTGCTCAAACTCTGCATTACAAGCTGATATCCACTGGGATGCAGGTAGATTTAAAACAACCTGCAAAATTTCGAGGTTGAAGGGGACAGACTGAAGAAAAACTTTTTTACCCAAGAGTATATATTTTGGTGTATAAAGTCAGTAGCATCTCAAATAGGTTTGAAAATATTTAATTCAATGAGCAGTTCAAATTTGCAGGGATTTCCATGACACACTCCTTCCCCATAGCAGAAATTTCCAACCTACCCTCTTTATTTCCACCCAAATGAAAACTAGGTCTGCTGCATTATACTGCATTTAATGCATCTCTGAAATGGTAAAATTAAAACTCTTCTGCTCTTGCTTTTGTGCTTTGTTAATTACAGCATATATTTATTACTCAATTTGCAAATAAAACAGATAAGAATCCTCTATCACATCCTTTTTTCTAGGTCTTATTTTATGTTGAGGAAATATGACTTCTAGTTGATGTTCTTTATTTTTTTCTCCATTGGAAATACAAATTTCCTGTTTGTCATTGAATGCACCATCAGCACAACCATAAATAAACGTGCATGTTTCTGTTGAAACTAGCCCATGCAAGCAACAAATTTCATATTAGCAGCTAAAAAACTTAAACATAACAGAGAGGAATGGTCCAACAATGAAACGCAGCGTTCATAGACCCAACAGTTGCCAACAAAAGAATTTAAACCTGCAGTTTTGCGGCTGACTGTATATGCAATGGAGGATTTATGGTTTTCCAGCTGGCTGGTTATTACATTCTAGGTTGAGGTGTTTTAACAGCATCACCTAGTTTAATGAGACTGAGACTAACAGAGTGATCTGAAACAACTGGGCATGCTGGAACTGCAGACAAGGGAATTGTAGGTATTGGAGAAAAAAATCACCGGTGAAGTACTCCTCTATCAGTTTATAGTGTGGTAGTTTGAATTTGGTTTGTTGTGTACTATTGTGAGCTCTCACTTTATTTGCTGTAGGTTCTCTCATACTATCAAATTGTGCCTCAGGGTTGTTGGGTACTGTAGATATCACAAGAGGTAGACCTTGCAGAGGAGAGGGTGGAGTAAAGTGAGTCACTCCACACTGACAAGTGAATTTATGTGCTGTTCTGACTAAAGAATGTCAAAGAAATTTCATTAAGACCTCTGGAAATTCTGTCACCTTGTAAAAAAAAAAAAAAAATAAAATAAAATAAAAAAAAGATATTTTCTTTAAAGCTATGCTACATAAGTTTCCATGAACGTGACTTGTGGGACACTGACATTAATTAAGTACATTCCTGGGGTTGCTGTTGCCCTGCATCTCATCTATGAACAATAGATCTCCGATCGATCGATCGATCGATCGATCATTCGATCCATCCATCTATCCATCTATCTGATTCTGACCACATTCCACAGATCTTTATTTCCTGCTTCTGAGTGACGCACCCATCTATCTCTGTCATTCTTCTTCAGTATCAAGTGGCCTAAATTGTGATTTAATTTGCCTAAGTACTTTTGTCTATGTGGGTCATTGTAGTGGATTAGAAACGTTTGAATGTTTTTTGTGTATAACTATTTCTAGATTAACTGATCCAGATGTTGTTTTTTTTTTGTTTTTTTTTAATAGTTTGGGATTTAAGTAATTGCATGTGTATGACCTAGGAATGCATCAAGCTCTATAAAATGAAGCATAAACATCTAAGCTCCAAATATAGCATATTTTGGATGGATACACTCTTGGCAGACTACAAAACAGAACAGCCAGATTTAAATCAGGTTATAATTAATATTTTCTTTTTAAATACAGCCAAATCCTTTCCCCAAAAACTCATTTCCTCCTCATTTTTACTGCATCCATCTGTAAAATGCAATTTAGTCACGCAAAGAAACATTTTCATTTTCATGGTTAAATGATAATGACTGTGATAAGGATGTCTGACTTGTGGCTTTTACTGTACCTGGGTGGGCAGATCTGAGTTTTGCAATCCTGGAGGAGTTGCGGGGGCCGGAGGGAGCTCACACACAAGTTTTGGTCCACCGCCTCCCTCATCTGTTTGTTCAGGCAGATGATCACAGCTTCCTGCACTCCTGGAGATAGACAGCAGAGTGTAGACACTAACGATGACTAAAAACTGCTAACACAAATGTGTTTTCTGTCAAATTTTTTCATTTCCCCTTATAAATGTGAATGCACATGCTGCTCTTGTTAAGCTTATCTTGCTTACAAATTATGACACATATCTGCAACAAGGCAAGCAGACTCAGATAAATTTCAAGACTAATTTAAGCTCATATTAAAAGTAATGTTATATAAATCTTGGATTGTGCTTCAACGATAACAGTGAAGGAAGCACTTCAAACGCCAGAGCAGTGTGATGGTCCACAGGAGCGTAGCCTCAGGGTGAGTATATGACATATGACACCGCTCTGTAATCATCCCTGAATGGAACTTTGTCGAGTTCTTGCGAGTGCACACACAAAGACACAGATAAGCCTATGTGCAGAATTTGCGTTTCAAGTGTGTGCTTGTGCAGACATCAGTGCAGACGTACACAGAGGAAAGGGAAATGGTATTGGATGTGGGACTAGGGAGATAAAAGTGGGCGTCAATGCATGTTGGCAGTATGTTTGGGAAGCTGTCTGCTTGGCGTAGCTTTCACTGCTGCTGAGAGCACCTATGATGTATGACCTTTAACGCTAGGCATGGTATTCCTTACTCAAAGTTAACACTGGAATGGACTTATTCATCCACTTACAAAAATCCTATTTTGTAATGGGTTTAATGTAAGACCCCTTTAAGTGTTTGTTAAAATGTTTTGTGTGCAACATGAATGAACTGAGTTTATCTTTGCCCTTCTTAAGTGTGGCCATTGGAAGAAGTACTTAATTATGCTGCTAGACTATGGCTTCTATATAGGTCAGAAAGTTTGAGGAAGCCGTTTGGAAAGCTCAGGTGGTACAAAATTTAAAGTTTTTACAAAAACTCTGACTCTTAAAAACTTGTGCCAACAATTAGCAGGTAAGGGTCTTCTTAAGCACTGGCCGAGCCGATTAAATATGAAAAATACTGAAATCCCACATTACAAGAGAAGGCCAGAAGAAAATAAACATTTGCTATTAGATATTTCCTCAGTTTGTCAGGTAATTAGGTAAGGTCAGGTAATGGGGCAATAAGCTGAAATAAATCATTTTTAGATTGGAGCAATAAAAAAATGGCTATGTGAAGAACTAGAGGTCTAGTTTTATCTGGAGTATAGCATGACGTCACACACTATCTCACTGTGTGGATCTCCAGCCCTGTGTTTACCAGCCGGTCTGGCCGTGTGTTCGTGTACATTCATGTGAATTGTGGCTTCTTCCCTTCTCTCTGAGCCCTCGGTCCTCCCTCCCTATAAAAGGCTTCAGCCAGCGATCAATGGCAATGCATATTTTCAAAGCAAAATGGTGGAGAGTGGAAGGAAACATTGACCAGAAGACGACCAGGAAACGACATTACCTCAAAAAAAGACAACGGTCGTTGGTGAAGGAGTTATAGGATGGAGAAAGGGACATAACCCAGATTAACATATTTTCAAAGAGTAGAGCTAAAGAAGCTACAATTTGACTTGAAGCTAGCTCTTGTTCTGTACAGTAAGTAACAACATAAATGTTATAAGTTACTTTGACATGTTTCACAAAATAATGATATTGTTTTGCACTTTCGTTTGCGTACAAGGCGAGTCGGGGAAAGAGGTAGAGGCAGGCGTGGCTCATTACACACTTAGTTTTGGTTAACAGGCAGCGCACGACAGCAAATCTTGCAGTGAACAATTTAGCTTATTGCCCCTTAGAGAAATGACAAATAACAAGAACAGTGGAGGTCAAGGGAAGTTGTGACAGACTGAAACCTTCGTCGAGAGCTCCTCTCAGGCTTGTTAAAAAGGCAAATCAAACCAACCATTTAACTGCAAAAACCTTCAGGAGGATTTGGCAGACTTAGTCATGAAGTGCTGTTTTACTGGATAGCAGCACCTGCACAAATATGACCCTCATAAAAGAGTTGTCAGAAAAGATATTCCCTGCATCCTAGCCACAAATTCAGCATCTGAAGTTTGTAAATGAGGACATAAAGAAGGGTAAATAAATGAATTCTTCTTTAACAAGTAAGCAGAAGGGTGGATCAATCATCCCTTCAGGTTGAGTTATAGCTACAGGAAACATTTAGTTGGTAGCGGACGATGGAGGGTGTGATGAGATCATCTTTTACTCACCAAGCTATTCAGAGAAACAGGAGTGCCCAAACTTTTAGACACCACTGTTATCTAAAAGCCTAATTGATCCCTTTTTAGGTGAAATTCGAAATCTGTCCTGTCCTTTAATTGTACTGCTTCAGGACGTCTAATTAGTCTTGTGCTTATTAGCAATATAAGCATGCTGGCAGACTGTAATCCAAGACTGGTAGCATAGTAAACAATTAATGTTTACAGTCTTAATTTAGCATATTGTGATTGTAGACATGCTTTGCATAGCCTAGCATAGTTGTGAACTTATTGGTTCATTTTTAAACTTCTCATTTATGTCCTGTTAATTGAAGATACATACCTCCACCACAACTTTCTGAGCACTCTGTAAACCCTTCATATTCCCAGTCATGTAGTTCCTCTCTTTGTAGCATCTTGCCTTCCTCCTCCTCCCCTTCTTTGCTTTCTCCTTCATGGCCCACCCCAGAGCAGGGAGTGCGATAGCAAGGCTGGCTCGAAGAAGATTTGACCCCCTCGCATTCATCATCGGGCAGGTCAGCAACAGTCTGGGAGAAGGACAGCAACACCTGGCATTTGATGGTCCGTTGCTGTGTCCCAGTGCCACACGTCCTGCTGCAGGGCTGCCAGGGACCAGAAATGAAACTGCAGAGAACCAACAGGGTTTGAGGAAAAATAAAGGAGATAATCAACCTTAAAGATATTCTTCAAGTATATCGGCCTAATTGGGTCAGAGTTGATAACAACTGTCTCCAGATCAGCACTGCTGACTTGAAAGTAGCTTAACAGCAATTCACATGTTTTTAGCATTCCACATAAACAGGTTTTATTAATTTGCTGCTAGGTTCATAAATTCACTGAGTATTTATGAAATACAGTCCCGCTGTGATTAATAGAACAGCTGTGAAGCATTAGGAGAAGCTATTATTGGATAAATGGCTTTCATTTCGTGTCATGCACCTCCCTCTTCATCTTTAACTATGGATAAAAGAAGGAAATACTCAAAAGCATAAGACTAAACATCTCTCATTTCAAGAGCTTTGGAACAGTGTTGAAGAAACAATGAAGCTCTTGAGACAGGAAGAAATTTGAATCCCCTAATCTTCAGATTTAATTGACACTTGCATATACTTGGTGAAATGTTGGATTAAATGAAAACAGTCTGACGAAGGATCGAAGAGGAAAATTCATGCTATGAACAAAGCATCTGATATGCTTCAGTGACTTTTACACCTGGTAAACTGGGGAGATCATAACAAGTGTTTCATGCCAGTTATGTGTTCATTCAGTCCCTATAGGAGAAGTTAGCGAATAGCTGTAAAGAATAAGTGGACTAAAATGTCATATTCTGTGAAAGTCCACTCTGGATGCCTTCTTTTCTTCTATGCAAACATGAAAGCGGCCCTTACTGTTGACACAGATTTTCCAGGAAGTTGACCTTAAATATACATGGGGGTGAGAGGCTTTATCAGCTTATCTGTCTCTTTATCTTTTACTCAAAGGAGCCATGTGTTGCAATCATCACACCAAAGTTCTCCCGTCATACAGTCATAAATACCTTCATTGCAATCATTCAGTATATAGATAGTTCTACATCGTTAATGTTGTTTAGGCTCTGCGCTTAAAAACATAACTTTAATAAAATAGCAATATCATGAAAATACTTCCTTTACATTCACTGTAAAATTAAATAAGATGTTTAAGTGTTGTTATGTGATCTGTATTGCACTATAAACACCAGTATATGGCCAATAAAAGATTTTGTTATTTTCTTTTTGGGAAAGGCCTGACTTTAAAAGAAACAGTAGATAACTGCAGACAGTCAGCACTCCACGCTCACCATCTCATGCTATCATATTTCTTTTTATGCAATTTAAAGTACCACTACTGAACTTTGGCACTTTTTTTGCACAGTGGTGCCCCCGAGCAAAGGCTGAAATGGCATCCATCTTGCATTCTGTCTCTTTTCTGAGCTCTCCCCAGTGAATTAAAATCTGTCTTATGCTGACTCTCATCCTTTCTCTTACTCGGTCACTTTCTCTCTTTCTTTTCTTCGCCTTGGTTTTCTTTGTTGAATCAGTCATGGTATGCATGCAAAATGGTCAACGTGCTAATTACCAGTAGCAGGTGTGTGATGTGATGCCATAAAGCAAAACACATCACGTGATACTCAGGGCAGGATCACAAAATTGTGAAGTGCAGTTTCTCAGCCCTAGGATGCTGCAGGACAATGTCAGCTCCAGGAATGTGGACAATGAATGCCATTGTACCATCAAAACAAATAAGACGTTTGTTGCTTTAAGTGCAGAGCCTGAAAAATCAAAGTATTCAAGCACATAAAATCTAATTGCTTGACAGCAACATGTAACAGCTCAACTTATCTCTTCTGGTTTATATTTGGCAGATATTTTAAAAAACATGTTTCTTGTTATATTAGCTCAGTACTAGCCTTAACTCATATATAAATTTGAAAACTAAAGGCACCTGAGGAATTGTTTATTCTGAATCACAGATAATGGCAACATTTTCATGCAATATTCCAATATCAAAAAACTGCTCTTAAAAAGACACTGGCACTGCTTGCTTTGTGTGATAGGATCTGGCAACAACACTTCCTGCAGAATTCAGTACATAACAAGAAGGTTGCAGGGGACCTACTTTTAAGGGCAAAGTAAAAAAATAAATAAATAAATAAATAAAAAAGCAGATTAATGCATTTTAAGGAAAATGTGTTTGAGGTAATGGATGGGCATAAATCATTAATTGGAGGATGCTTTGCCACTTACAAATGTAATAATGGAATATCCTTTCTGCAAGTCATGTTAACACCATTATCAGAATATTGGCTTATTTAGAATCAGTTCAATAATCACAATATTGCTGTTGACGCACATGTAGCCAGTGGTATAACTCTGCTACTGCTAAATGGTGGCTAAGGCATTAATCATTTTAAAAATAGCTTTATATGATTTATTCTTGAATAGCAGACAGTGCACAGCACATGTAGGCACCACCAACACAGAAGCTTTTACTCATGTGCAGCATTCCTTCATGTCTGACCAAGACACAAAAGCACCATGCTGTTTTATAAGATGCCTCCATAAAGAGCTCATAATTACAGCGGAGTTGGCTCTTTATGGGAGCTTAGGGACTCATTGTGTTTTAGACAAACAAACGAATCACTGGAAGTTAGACCTTGGAACAGGAACAACAAGTCTAAAAGCGAGCCCACAGAAATGTTTACCTTCATGCATAGTTAAAGTATGTCTGTCAGTTAAAAAACAACCTTGATTTTATTTATTGAAAGAAACAACACATTTTTATTATATCTGCCAAAGCACCATGTCAATCGCATCAATTTAATTTACATCAATAGAAATATGCTTTTTAAAATAAAACAAAAATTAAAGAGAGACTCTTTTTGGTCAGATTGTGTACATTGTGGAACATGAATGGGTTAAATTTTTCAAGCAGTTGCACTGCAGTGGTGCAGGAACAAGGCCTGGCAATGAAGGTCCAAACAGGAATTTCCTTCTCCTCCTTTTCACATCTGTAACCTGGCCCCGTACACATGTATTGTTGTTGGCGAGTGAATGACAGCCTATTCTACACATATATTTATGTGTTTTTTGACGAACAATATGCTTTTTTGTAGCAGAAAAAAAACCCAACAACAACAAAACATATTTTTTGGCCAGTTCTCTCTGTAGCCCTATCTTGCTCCAAAGATAAGTCAGAATAACAGATGTTGTGAACTGGCTAACATGGTTGCGAATACAAGTCATGCAAAACACTGTAAAGGTCCAAATTCTGTCCATCTTCAGAGGGAAGCTATTATTATTCAACTAATATGTGGGACAAGAACATTTGGAAGATTATACGGTTTGCAGAAATAATTCTGGTAGGCAGTCAAAGCAAAATAAGATGTTTTTTTTTTTCCTTTGCCTTAAATTCCCTAATGCAGCAGATTTATTCCACAGATTTCCACTGAAGCAAAAGAGTTGGAAAACATTTAGTATCCACACACATTCAGTCAAATAGCTGCGTTATTTAACCAGCATCATAACAACTATACTTGTACATTTTAGCTCCAAATTGATGATAACTGCTGACGACATAAACACAACTATTACACTATGGTGGTTTCATAGCAGCAACCGATCCTGTCTGCTCCAATTTCAACTCCAGGTGAGTCAGTCTGACTCAGCTTCATCTTTCTGAGAATTATTATCAAAACTGTGTATCTGGGAAAGTACTTTGATTTGCTTTTTTTAACCTCTGCAGAGAGATGCATTCTGTAAAGTGGAAATTCAATCATTTTCCTTTTGTCTTTAAAGCTCACTCAACTTTTAATTCCTGCATGAAAACCCCCAGAAGGCCCAGACACCTGGGCTCAGCCAATCTGAACATGAAAGCCGCATTTCAAAGCTTGAACTGCAGTCACTTCAAGTTATATATAAGGGAACAAGAAGTACAAATGTTTAATTGTTTTTTACTCACGTTGGTTCCTCGGTCACTGTCACTTCCTTCTCCAACTCTATTGCCTGCTTATGCCACACAGGTTTCGCCTCAACAGGTAGTGTATCTGAAGCAAATTGCACAGAAAGGCTGAATATTGCATAAGAATATTTAGAAATCAGCATAAGCTTCATAGTTAAATATAATAAAACACCAAACCTTACCCACCTATGGATTTGTAGCAGGGCACTGTGACCAGACACTCCTCCTTGATGTGGGGTTTGGTGGTGGGGTTGCAGCCTCCTGCATGGAGTCCTCTGTGATCAATGCATAACACCACCCTATAGCGCAGGCCCTGACCACAGGTCACTGTGCACTGGTGGTGACAGGTGACATAGTGTTTTAATTATTGACTGATGGCAAGCCTATCATTCTGTTTTTATATGGCAACCAGTATGGTTGCATACATGATAGGTGAAAAGGTAAGTACATCCTGCCGCTGAGGTTCTTCATGTCAGGCCATAATTCAAGGAAAATATTTGCACTGGATTGAATGATCATCATTACCTTTAGCGCTTCAATAAAATCAGAAGATTTGACAGTTGTCTGGTCTGCAGCATTCAGATATGTGTTAACACAATGCCAAAAAAGAAAGACATTGCCAATGATCTTAGATAAACCGTTGTTGCTGCCCATCCATCTGGGAAGGATTGAAGCGGTTTCCAAACTACTTGGAGTCTATTACTCTCTACAGTGAGAAAGAATATTCACAAATGGAAAATACTGAAGACAGTTGCCAATCTTCTTAGGGGAGGACATCCAAGCAAGTTCTCCCCATGGTTAGATTGTGCAATGCTCTGAGAAACTCCACAAAGTCAGAGAGCATCATCTCTCCCTTAGTTAGCATGTTTAATATTAAAGTTCATGACGGTGCATGAACTTCTCTGGTATACATTCACATACAAAACCATCTGTCTGACAGCAGAAGCTGGATTAAATAGTACAACAGTACAATGACTTTAACCACAGCAGGACATCTACGGCATAATGATAAAAAAATAAAAAAACCTAAGTGAAATGTCGTGGGTGGACCTTAAGACAACTGTCCTAAATGCCTGTAAACCTCAATGAGCTGAGGCATTGTTGTAAAAAAGAGTGGGTCAAATTCCTCAACAATGATGTCAGAGACTTATATTTTCATACAGAAAATGATAACTGCTAGTTTTAGGAACAGAGGATTCATTTTAACCTATGTAAAACCTTAGAATCACAAGGGAATACTTTGTTTTTCACATGACTGTATTTATCCTTGTGTTTGAAAGCAAGTTTCAGACTGTAACTCAAAGAAGGTAAAGAGTAAGAGCTTCCACAATCTCATCAAGTCTCTGCTCAGAAGTGAACTTTGTGTATCCTCTGCCAAAATAAGCATTTTAAAGGCAGAGGAAGAATGTGCTAGAAAAACAGCATCCTAGCTTTTTAGTGGGCCACAAACCTGGCTCCCTGAGCTTTAGCATGTGGGATTAGCCGCGCTAGTCTTTATTACAAAGCAAGGTTGTGTTTCAGTTAGGGCTGCTTTATGAAAAAAAAAAAAAAAAAAATCATACTCATGATTATTCTTGATTAAAATAAAAATCACGATTATTTGACACAATTACTCATTTCACTAAGAGGACATTCACCCATTCAGCCAGGACCACCCCTGCTTAAGGTTTTTGTTTATTCATTTACCATCCGAATCTCCACTCTGACCAAGTGTGGAAAGAAGCATGACCTAAAAAAAACCCACCAAAAAAACCCCTAACAGTTCCCAATGTACAGCGATCATTTCAAAGCACAAACACCAGGAATTCTCTTTACAGTGTTCCTCTTTATTTTAAGGTTTTTAGCTTTTGAAAGTTGTTAAGTAGCAGATTTCTACTCCCAATATAGAAGTGCTGAGATCCTAATCCTGCTTTGTGGACAAAATTAATATCTCACTGTAAGCCAGGATAAGCCAGTGCCTGCTTCATACACGTGTGATTCATTTTTAGTTTGGGTGGGGAGCAGAGGTTAACATCTCCTGCTCTGATTCCAGCTGGGAGAACTGGCAATACGAGGAAACCCTTGCCATGAAAAGCAATGTAGTCTTTTCATGGCAGGGGTGGTTATTTCAGCACAATACTGGCCACAGCAGCACTGCTGCTTATTCAGAACAGTAAGAACAGTCTCCATATGTCTAGAAAAGTCACTAAATTTGTTAATTGAGTCACTAGAGGGGTCTTAACACACGCTAAATATAGCAATATAGTCATTAAGGTGTCAAAACAACATAAGGTGCAACAATCAAGGAGGATCTCCTTCCAAAATTTGCCCTTGCATTTCATTTAGAACATTATTATAATAGTAAAAACATTTTGTCAACATCACTGTTTTTGTGATTGTTTGGAGCCAAAATCTAAATCAATTTCAAATATTGCACAGCCTTAGTTTTTGTCTGAGCAGTGAGAAGTGTTCCTGTCATGTCAAGATGCTGGTTGTTATTTGAAGAACGTGTGAGTTAATTTAGACCCTCTTAGTCCCACTGCAGGTAATGATCACTTTGTTTAAAGCTACAAACTGGAGCAAGGACTTTGGTGGGGGGTGCACACTTTCATCTAATGTCTGGTTACTGAAAAGAAAATTAGCCTTTGCACTACTATAATTAACAAAGTAGTATGAAGAAAGATACTTACAGGTGACCACTCCTGTGCTAACCAGGTGGGGCAATCAAAATCATTGCAGGGCTGCAAAATAGCGGTCTTTGGAGAGTAGAGACACTTCCACTCCTCCGTGGGAGTGATGTTTCCCTGCATATCTTCCTCCACACATGATACCGAGCGACTCTGGATGCCCCCACCGCAGGAGGTGGAGCAGGCTGTCCAGGGACTGCTCTCCCATCTGGCATCATGAAAGTGTCACATCATGAAGTGACAGTTAGGGATCAGTTGATGACAGGGTTTGTGGTGTATCAGTAAGCATCACTACATTATTTCACTACAGGTGTGTACGCACTGAGGCAGTGGGTGGTAAAGGTCGTATGGCATAATCTCCTTGTAGCCATCACTGCAAGACAGAAACAAGAAAGGTCATTATATCGTAGGGCATGGAATGGGTATAGATATGGAAACTGATGCTGAAATTTAAAATTTAGTCTGGATAAATCCCCTTAGTGTACACCAACCTGTCTAGGCAAGGCTCCATGTTGCACTCCTGCAGTCTGGGTTTTGGTTTGACGTTCTCCGGGTAATACTGGCAATACTGGTCCACAACTATCCGGCCACTCCGTAGATCGAAGCACTCAGCAGAGGTTAACTGGTAACCTACAAGAATTAGTACACATTATCAGTTAAGACTAGCAGAGTTTTATTAACAATCTGATGTTGGTATTACTACTGTCTAGCTTCTTCTTTTAGAAAATCCCTTACCCCCACCACATGTCACAGAGCAAGGGAAGAAGTCGGTCTCTCTCCAGCGGTGAATGATGGGCTGATAGTAGATGTACTGGACCACGCTGTCTGCTCCACTGACAAAATGCACCTACAGAAGCAATAATTTATTTTCAGGATTTCACCGCTTTTCATGTCTCTACTTCGGTCATCATTTCTCTTTGAATCAGGCAGAACTAAAAAAAAACAACTAAAAAAACAAACAGATTTTTGGCATTAGTTTTGCATTTAACTGGTGGATCCAATGGATCACATCGTTGTATGTTTGCACTCGGTAAGTAAATAGACCATTAATTCCAAACATAACCTAATGGGGCTGCTGCTCTGTCTTGATAGTTTAACAAGATTTAAAACCTGGATTGTCACGAACGTAAATCACTTGATTTTATAAACCCACGTCTGTTTACTCAAAGTATTTTCCTTTGCAGACGGTACTGCATAGAGCTAAAAGGGTCACCAAGTTTAAACCAGTTTTCTTAATCAAAATATGATGTTTCGAGGTAACTCAGTTAATAGCATTTGCTTGGCGTGCTGGAATTGAATTAGTACACAAACCTAGCTAAAACACATACTAAGCTAACATAATGCAAAACCCGCAAAATGCACCTGTAAGTTAAAAAAAACAATATTTAGAAAATCTTCAATATCCTTTGCTTTAATCACATGAAAATATTCCAAATTAATGCATCACTCAGTAAAAAGTAACCTAAACACTCCTAAATTCATCCACTAATTAGAGATATCGATGACTGCCCATGCTGTTCTCGGCTATTAGGGTAGTGGTCACATCATAATTCGCATCTATTAAATCAAGCTTTTTAAACCAGTGCAATCACGTTGTTTTGCATTTGTACAAATTAAACCATATCTCTCAGTAATTTGTTAGCCCTTTAATTAAATGCATTAAAAAAAAAAACAACTCCACTGCTAACTCACATCCATGCAAACACTGTGAAAAGACTGACCGCAGCTTTCTAAGATGATTATCCATTAGTTTAAATTTATTTTCCAGCACTGCAACATAAACTGGCTGCTTGCCTTATAACCGATTAGAAAATTATGCCCTCACAGCTTCTCAGAATTCAGTCTACTCACTTCCTATTTATTGTCTGTTCCTTACTCATGTTTACGAGGGGGGAAGTTTCACAAGCATTTCCGAGTCTGTGCCATTTTTAATATAAACTCTCTTGACAAGGTAGAATAATTTGACATGGCCCAGCTGCCCATGGTACTATAAAACTACTAGATTTATTAAATCAATATAAGTAGCATTTTAACATGAGTAAAACATATGACATACGATAGCCAGATGTATCCGTCAACAGGCTTTCATGCTATGGAGTAACTTTATAAAGCCAAACCAGCTTCTGGTTAGGAGCTATTTGTGGAACTGCTAATGTATGACACAGTGCTTCAACACAGGCCGTCCCTAAAGGAGCGCAAGCAAACTACTGAGGTATTTAAATTTCCTATTCAAGTGGCTCACACTTACTTTAAATCTAAACATATGAAACTGAACGTAGTTCATAGATAAAGGCCTTATCCAAACCTAGTTTGTCAAGGACTCACAATATTAAGATTTAATGGTTTTTATGACAAAAAATAGATTTCCGCACAAAACTGAGGAAAATTGAGTGAGATTTTGTGTATGTTCACTCTATCTTATTCTAAGTTACTACCCCCTAATTCAGTGGTGAGACCAGAAATGTTTGGAGACAGTGACCCTGAGAAAAAGACAGGAGGCAGAACTGGAGGTAGCAGAGATTAAAATGTTAAGCATCTCTTTGGTGGTGACAAGGATGGCGAGGATCAGGAATGAGTACATCAGAGTGACAGCACATGTTAGATGTTTTGGAGAGTTTTAGAGATACTTTGGGAATACTTTGGGAAAGTACATAGGAGGGATAATGAAAATATCAGTTTCATTATGTGTGTGTTTGTGGTCTGTGTAGCAGTTTGTGTACGAGTCTGGAAAAGTCTATAATGAACATCTTACCAAGAACAAGAGGACAAGTCATCACTGAACACTATCTGGAATTGGCCAAGGATTTTTAAGGAATATCAGGCAGACAATTGAATCTCTCAGTCACCATTTATCAAAGACTAACTTAATCCAATCAGACCAACCGGCCACATGATGTGATAGAAGAACACAGAAGAGAGGCAAAACAAAAAAAGAAATTGCAGATGAGTTTTAATAGCTAGAAAGCAGCTAGTGTATTTAAGCATAAATTCTGTGCATGAAAGAGATTTTAAACTATCAACAGGAAAAAACTGCTTTTCATTAGCGGCAGTAGACAGTAGAGATGTCACTTGCAGGGGCTTTTGGAACAATAATGATCTGATCAGGACTCTGGGCTTGGAACCAGGGCTTTTGGTTCAGTAATTATGTCTTTGGGCTTAGCAGGACTCACTCTGGTGTGGGACATGGTTTTCTATAACTGTGGGTGGATATAAGGAGCCAGATGCTTAACAGTGTTCAGCAGCTCACCTATTTGGTATTTATTTGGGCTCCAATGCATTTTGGTATAACAGCACAAGCAATGGACTAGGTTTCATTTTCATTTGTGAATACTGTAAACGCCACAGCCTCTGAAGATTCAGGTTCAGTTTAAAGTTTTGGTCATTTGTGTATTTTGTGAATAATCTATTTTGCAAGCTAAGCAGCAATATGATTAAACTACAAGTCCTTGAAGATAAAAATCTATACTGCATTAACAGTAGCTCTTTAATAAATTTCCCTTTGGGCTAGTTTTTTGGCAATTCTCCAGCGTGAGTGGCTATGTAGTTTAAATTCAACAAAGGGTTTTGGGTATGGATTTTAATCTTTAGGTTAAGTATACTTTGACTTGAAAGGTAGCCCCCAATTCTCACTGGTGAGTAGTCTAATGACAGCTACTGGCATTAACCTCTGCTGTTTGTTCACCTGAAAACCACCTAGATGATCCTGACAGGACACTATTAGTTTCATTAGTTTTAATGAAAGCATAAAGTATGACCTCACCTACTACTCCACTGTTTTTAAAGTTGTGTTCTTTATAAAATAATATAAATGGAAACCTATGTTAATTTCAGTTCTTACTTTTACAGTGAAATCAGCTCCGAGGGGGCCAGTGATTCTCAGGACTTCTTTATCTAAAAACGTCTGGTACTCCAAGGTGGTGTTTTCCAGGTGGTACTGCCCTGATCTGTCCAACACCAATTCACTTTTTACCCCCTGTAGAGTCTTACTCTCCACGTCTGGAGAAAAAAACAAAGTAAACAACTAGAGCACATCAAATACATCAGAACACATAGTGATAAAAAATTTCAACCATGATCATCATCAAATCAGAATTTCTTGTACATTTTTCATCATTGTGTCACTGCTTTATAAACAGATCAAAACAGCTAAAAAAAAAAAAATGTGGTAAGATGTCTTAAGGATCAACCACACAAACATTTAATCAGATCTAGTTACACACAAATAGTTAATTCAAAATAGCACTGCAGTTGAACCTTCCCTCAGTTTGACCTGACTTAACCTCTTGACACAACACTAACACAGTCTTGTGTGATTCCAGCAGGGATGTTTAAAGACAAACAAATGAGAAACACAGGAACCAACAGTAGCCGGCAGCAGAAACATATGCAGACAGATGGTTTAAATTTAAATGCCTTCGGTCTAAAACAATAGAGGGAAGTATTTAATGATAAAACTGTCCCTTCAGATTAGCTGGGGAGCGAAGGATATGGTCAGATGTGAAACATTTGTTATCTATTTGATCCACTGAGGAGTTTGAGGACAGTACTTTGACGTCGTTGATATTTGTTGGAAGCCTTACATCTTTGCAGAGCCAGAGCAAATGAAAGAAATTTATCCCTCCTCTTGTTTTTCTGCTTTTAAAACCAGTCTTTAATAGGCCAAAATATAATATCTTCTGGAATCAGAAGTAAAAGATTATTTATGAATTTTTAGTGTCCCAAAAAATATACCAAATGTATCAAAATCCCCTGTAATATTCTCCTGTTGGTATTCATTCTTGTTTAGAGATTGAAGTGCTACCAGGTGTGTGTCAGTTACAGGTGTATGACTGGCACCTGCTTGGTACCTAATTGATAGACATATCAGAATAAGACTCTGAAGCCAGTGAAGATCACATTTCTTTAGAATATGAAAGCTAACTCCATGCTGCAGAGTGACAACTCTCCCCCAAAAAACCAGGATCGTCAAGAGTTCCCCAAAATTTTGGTTTGGAGAGGATGGAAAGGTCTGCTGAGAGTCCAGATTTCAACCCAAGTGAACATTTATGGGATCAGTTTGAGGAGGCTGTTCATGCTAGAGTGACCTTCAACACTACTACAGGCTATGAAGCCCCTTACAGTGTAAAATTAATAAAGTGTATAAAATGGCCAATATGTGTTGTTTTCTTCTTTATTACAGTAGACGATCATTCAATCCACCAAGCAAAAAAAACAAAAAAAACAAGAGTAGCTCCAACAAGCGAATATTCTTCTACTGGAAACGATAATCTCCAACAAGTGAATATTTCAGTGGATTTTGACATATCTTCTAGGAGCACTACCGACATGTTGAATTGAGTTGCTCATTTCAGATCATTACATGTTATACCTCGATGTAAACATCACTAATCAGGCTTTTCAGTTATGTATAATACAACATCAGTTGGTTTTATTAAAAGAGTGAAACAAACATAAATGTTATTATCATTTGTGCCGAGTTTAAATAGCTTTGTTAACTGTTTTGGATTCAAGGGCACCCTGGACCTACCAGGACTTACACAAGTGATCCGGGCCTTTCAGGACCAGACGTACAAGACGGCTCTTATAAGGAATAACGACCACTGTGTCCTCAGCTGCAACAGGACAGACAGATAAAAAAACACAGGGACATTGCTTAAAATTATCATTACTAACACAAATACAATAAAATGAGTAAAATCAAAGGCAGACAGATTTTATTAATGTAAAAATAAACCTATGCACTTCTTTTTTCCATTTATCTTCTACTTTTTAATCAATGTAAAAAATGTAAGTCATTTTAAATAATTGTATTCAATGATTCAGAATAAAGCTGATGGATCAGTGGTGGTCTGTCAATGTACACCATTTACTTTAAAGAAATTACACTCTACCGTGTACTTTAAGCCAAACTCTAAGCATCTAAGTTGTCTTTCAACTGGCATAAAGTGACACAAAAGAAGCTTAAAATGCAGATAAATGTCATGCAAAGGTGTATACAAATTGAAGTATTATTTTAAAGCAATGCCATTTGATAGCATTACTTTAAGACAACAGAAAATTTGTACTAATGCAGCCAGTGCTGTAAACTGATTTTTGTGCAAGAAAGCAAGTAAAAATCACAGAAACACCTCTTTAATAACTATTGTAAACAATATTTTCTAATTAAAGATAAGAGTGAAAATAGTGTTTACTTTTCCCTGAAGCATGCTGGGATTTATACTGCCCTCGCACAAGTCTGCAGGATAAGCCATCTCCGTTGCAGATGCCACAGTTGTCCTCCTTTGCTGTACTGCCCAGCTCATGATCACAGCCTACAATCTATATCACAGAAACAGAGAAACAAACAGAAACATTGCCATGTTTAGCAACCTGGTCTTTAGTGTCTATTTAATCGCTATTGTATTGTATACAAGTAAACATCTACTTAAACCTAAGACCATTAGACTCAATGAACTCAATGGAAATTCATGTTAGTACCTTCAGAAAAAGCATGGGAAAGAGGATTTTCCTTCATACTTTCTTCAATCTTATAAAGAAATTCAAATACTGTAGTTTTAATCAATTTTTATATCTGTCATTTGCATTAGCAAAATCATATCGACCCTCCTTTTCCAGCTGATTAGGTTTCCACACATTTTCCCCATTTCTTTTCTTTTTTTAATTTAGCATCATCTGCAAGCATCTATAGTTGATTGATGGAGTTTTTTGCAATTTTTGTCAGAAACACAAAACCAAAACCACGATGTGATTCTAAGTATTTTAAGAGCGTGAACTAAAATGTGTGCTCGTGCATACACACACATAACGCCTGGGGACGTAATTCTATTCAACCGAGAAAAAAATGCATTGTAAATTATTTCCTGGACAGTCAGTCAAAAGCCACATCTTAAATATTATTCTCATTGGGTATTCATTTGTAAAGCAGATGCTAGGATGAAGCTCAGCCTACTGTGTGTTGGTCCTCAAAGATTTATTTCTAAGCTGCTGCATCCAAATGCAAAGAAATTTCTTAATGTGTTAACCGGTGTGAAAAAGGATAAACTGAATACACTTGACTTAACTTTTCACAAACTGGCTAATTTTATCCAGCACCTTGTGAGTTTTACAGTTTTTAGAAAAACACTTTTAAGTAGAATTTTTGTTATCAACATCTTGAAAGACAGAGGCTAACCACTTCACATGTTTTATTTGGGGGAACCTCACTGAGAAAATCTACCAGAGTTTAGTTGTACAGCTTAAAACACATTTCCTCATGTTCTTAAATAATGCTTTAAGTTCAATCAGCTCGATTTAAACTTCCATTAAAGCATTTGTAACATACAACATAACATACAAACTTCTATTAACTGGAATACGGCAAATCCCTCCAAAATGATGAGATCTTTTCCAATCTGTCTGTAGTTTTGAGATGTTTTGACCAGGCTGACTTTTTTGAGTGTATTGTGTTGAGAGTAAAAGTGTTGGATAAAACAGAATCAAGAAACCACTAAGCATTCTCTAACAATGTAACTTTTCATTTATACTTATGTCCATTAAAACACCGACCAGCCCAATGAAACAGAAAGCCTTGGCCAGGATCTTGGCAGCTATGTAGCTATCTTTTGGATCAACCAGCAGCCAAGAACTTACATTAGATCATTTGACTGCAACACATAGATTCCTGGATGAGGACAAACAATACAAATTTTAAAGGATTAGAAAGCATTACAGCTCTATGACACTTCTCCCACCTGGCAAATTCCACTGATGCACATGTCCAGAGACTCGGTGTAACAGCGTGTTCCATCCAGAACCTTTGGCGCCAACTCCACTATGAGGTCCGAGCCCTTGGCTTTACACTTCAGAGAGCAGGGGTTGTCTGGATCGTTGTACACCGGCAGCCACTCATGGAACTCACCCTGGTATCGCACATCTGCGTGAGCTGAACACTGTTGGGCTCGGAAGTCACCAGCGTCTGGAGGGCAGTCCTATGAGAAACATATCTTGATTGTAATAGTTGTGATTACCAGTTTAACTAAGAAAATTTTTTATTTCTCTCCAACAAAAGAATTCCTGTTAAATTAACTCCCTCAACAATCTAGTTTGGTAATATTTTCAGCATTCCAATCCCCAATCCCATTTTCACATGTTTCTTTAGGAAGGGAAAACCACTTGAAAGCTCTATTGACTTCCATTACACAAAAAAAGTTTGCTGAACTTACCACATTACCGCATGTGCGATATTTGATATTCTGCCCCTCGCAGGTTCTGCAGAGGACAAAAGCGAACATGTGGGTGGAATGGCTTAAGAAGAGAATGATAAACAAACCAAAATACATACCAATCGTCTTCGCCTGAGGCAGCTGGTATTTTATCCACTAATTCCTGTCTTATTTCCAAATTACTACCAGTGAATGGAATTCAGCAGTGATAATGCGGCAACCCACAAACATGAGTCAGTGGTGCGTTTTAACAGTGTGATTCACACAATATGACTTTACATTAATGCAAGGTATCCATGCACTAACTTTTTCTCATTTGCAAATCATCCCAGTAAAGTAGAACACTTTGTTAAATGATTCGCAAAAAATATAAGTTGTTAAGTGCTAAACAGCCATGTCTGCTTTCCAGATCTGTTACCCAGTTAAAACACTTTTAATTAAACTGTTCATATATGAAATCATATGCTGAAGATTAAAAAATAGCAGAACATTTCAATGATAAACAGGGATCAGCACTGTTGCTTTGCAGCAATAGGAAGCTGATTCAAGTCTTTCTGTATAAAGCTTGCAGGTTTTTTCCAGGTGACAAGATGATTCTAAGCTGACCACACAAATGACTGTGAATGTGCATGATCAGCTGTCTGTGTGTACATTAAATGTTAGCAACACTTGCAGAGTTTTGTTAAGAGGTTAATCAATACTGTGATTAAACTCCTTTGGATATCTGGGTATTTCTTTGTCTAAACAAGAGCATTCCACTCAACATGACACTATACTGTAAGGGAGTAACTTAACAAATACTTGTGCAAACTTCATGTTTTTAACTCTAACAAAGTAAAGCCTGATTGAAGGAGATAACTAAAGCAATGTAGGTGTGGAAATCAGTAAACTCGGACCTGTTTCTGTGGAAGAAGATGTGATATTGGACTCAACAGAACACACAGAGGTTTTGTTCTGCAAGAACAAATAAGTAGTAAGATTATTTTATGGTTAAGTAGAATACAGAGCATGTAAACCAAACTAAAACAGCCAAACAAACCCCACAAATTATGGTATTAAAATGCATAGAACACAACATGTTGCTGGCATTAAAAAACAAACAAACAATAAAGTTAGGTATGATAAACATTTTTTAGATGCCAGAAACATGGCATTGTCTTTGACTAATTCTCTAACTTCAGTTTCAATAACCATGAAAGCAGCTTCCAGGACAGAGTGCCACATATTATAATGGTAATGCAGTGGTGATTATCTGTACATTAGTTCATTTTAATAGTGTCCCTGGATACTGAAAAGACTCTGAATTAACTCACATTTGTCTTGCTGTACCAGTCTACAAACAGTTTCCTGATAAATCAACAGTACTGCACAAACATTATTAAAGCAGAGTCCTCCAGTCTGTGTCTGGTGAACAGATTGGAACAATGTGGATCATGACTCTCTCCAGTCTGCAGCATCTCTGCCCAAATTACTGAGCTCACCACTTATTGAAAGAGAAGATTCCTCTGTGCTGTGCTGCAGAGGGATGATAAACCATTGATGTTGACTACGATAGGCCAATTATCCAAGACCACAGCGGAAACTGATCAACTGATGTTCTTTTGAGTTTTGTAACTTAAGAGGAATTCCAGTGTCACTGGTTCTTAGCTAATGTGGAATCATGATTGGAAGCAACGTTGCAGAGCTTGGACTCACACGAGTGAAGGCTGAAGGATTTTTACAGTATTATTATAAGGAGTGCAGGGACTGGATGTGGAACGTGTGGCATGGCAAGAATATTAGAGCCGGTGACGAATCCAGACGGTCCCCTCTGCCAAGCCAAACAGCGGGTCATGGGGCCTAAACCCAAACAAGGGGTGTTCAAAGACTAAGAACTGAGAGACAGGTAGCAAAGATCAGTGCGGAAATTTACACTGGGACCAGGAAAATAAAAAGGCGACATTAAACGAGGCAAAGGGAGTAAAATGAATTTCCATTTTCATTTCCTTTATTCTCTGGAAGCTCCAAAGTCGAGGTTTCGCATTAGTAGAGCAAGGACTTTAAGATCCATCATGTTGTCACATAAGTTACTAGAAAACCACTGATCATTTTAGCAAAACTATTAGTAAATGGGCCATGCAAGTTTCAGCCAACGACAACTAGGAAGGTGCAACACAAGCAAAAGGCACTTTGCCTTTCCATCTAGTTTTCCCTCTATGTGCTTGGGTTGCCAGACACCATTAGCCCAGCTTTTTAAGGAATTTGATAACATAGAAAAACTCATGGTTTCAGTACTGATCCATAGTCATTTTGGTGCACTTGCCTTTTTATTTTGTGCCACTATAGGTTTAAACTTGTTTCTGACCAACTATTTATTCCATTGAATGATTTATGCATGTATTACAATTTTTATTGAGCATTCATGTTGCCCAACTATGACTCCCAGTGTTTTTGTGATGCTCAAATGTCTTCCTCCTGCGGGGTTACTATTGATTCAGATTAGTTTTCATGTCATTACTTGACTTGTTTATATCTGCCTGAAAATACCAACTCTATTTAAAATAAGCTGAAATTGTGTTGTTTATTTATCTTTTATCCATGCATCTTGTTTGTTTAAGGATGTCTGGATTCTACAAACTCTTTACTATATTAGTTTGTATTCTGTTGATTCTAATGATGTGATATAAGAGGAGTTGTACAATAAAAATGGTATATTAAGGAGTTATGTTATTGTTCTGCTTGGATCACACTGATTGTGGTCCCTTTTAGTAGTAACAGAAATCAGCTTGGTGCTAGCCCCAAGTTAACTGAATGATTCGTTGCCTTAAAGAAAATTTGCTTCAAATGACCAAGAAGTTAAAAACAGACTTTAATCACAGACCTTTAACCCATACTGTTGCAATCATTTAATGTTACTGTCTGGAATTCCTGCCAATCAGCGACCCAATGAATGAAGAAAACTACCTTTTGGAAACAGCACTTGACTTGAGCCTGTCACTGCTCATCTTTGTTTCCATTAGTGAAAGGACATCAGAGAAGTTCCTGACTATTTCATCTCCAGTCTTTCAACTAAACAAAAACTAAATTTAGCCTACTCTGTCCTCTTCTTTACAGGATAAACACTCAAAAGACTCATATCTGAAGTGTTTGCCATCCATGTACCTCATACAGTAATTGCAGCAATTTTTCTTGCCATGACACCCAATCCATATGACCACACTTGTTTCCATCCGGCTATGCTGCTGGAGTTTGTGATTTAGTAGAGTGTTATGTCGATGGGACTAATGAGGGCCAGGTGATCTGCATCCTTTTGCACGCAAAAGGATTTAATAGCTGGTGTATTTCTGCAGTAGCATAGCATTAATTTCTGTGTATGTGTGTTGAGTTGAAGCAGGATTGGTTTGGAAGCCCCATTTCCAGCCCCTCTTTCCAAAATGTCTGACACGCACACACATACACAAGGGGCCTTGTGCTGTGTTTTTTAATGATGTTGTTTGATCTGCCACCCGGGGCCAGGCTACTGCTCCCTCATTCCCACGCATCACTGAGGTGAGGTGGGAAAATGTGGCCTTAAGGGTCCCAAGAACCTAATTCATTATTGCAACGGAAAAAGGACATAGGAGTGTGCACATATCCATCTGGACCTAGATGAGGATGTGGACCCACACACATAGTCCACATCCCATATAGAGCTCAAACCCCAAACACCTCTTAACACCTCAATTGCTTTTACAGCCAGTAGCATTCTGAGGCTTGCCTGACCAAAAAATTCTGGGCAGGCAGAGAGAATTGGTTGATGCAGTTATCATGAAATGAACTCCTGAAAAAGCCAATGACCTCAGTGTTTACAGAGCAGTACAGAGGGGGTCTGGCACTTTAAGCATGAGGTTTTGACAGTCTTATGCTTTTCAGCCTTGTTCTCTAATGCGAGTGCAGATGGATTCATGGTTAAGGAGAAGTACAAGCACCATATGGCATCTAGGTTGTGACCTCAAGTTTGATCTGTGCTGTTTTGTCAGTTTGTCTTTACACAGTTGCACTGTTTTACGATCTCACTGGCTGCTCCTGTCTCTGGTGGCTCCCTCAGGAGCCCCCCAGCTTTGAAAAAGTGGTGATTTTAGCAGCAAAGCTAACTGGCTACCTTTAGCAAGTGAGCAATATATTCTGGGAACTGTAAAATAGAGGAATGTAGTGAAGTCATCCTGCTGCTATTTCCCAGCCTATAAATGTGACTACATTTCTATGGAAAACATACTCTCTCAGTCCTTCTCTCCTTTTTTCTCTCCTTCTCTCTCATCAAATCCAGTTGTAATTGGCCACTTTGCCTAGTACATTTGGCCCTGAGTTGAAAACTTGAAGCCCACTGAGTTATCTTAAAGACTAACCAACCAGGTGACTGGCACGCAGATAAAAAGTACCATTTTCCCCAGAGACATAAGCCAAGATGATGAGCAGTGGGAATCGAACCAATGTGGGCTCTGTTCTGGCAGATCCCAACTTTTATCCCATCAAAGAGTTATCAGAAGTGATCTGTACCTGCAGAGACGTTGATTGTTTGAGTCTCATTTGTGAGGGAACATGTCTGAAAATCAGATCTGATCTGTTACTAATGAATTCAAGGTTTAGGCTCATTTCAACTGTCAAGACGGTTTCTCAGTTGACTCCTGAAGAATATGCAATAGTCGTACGAGTTTTGAACAGCAGTTTGGTCATTTGGATTAACTCTCACAAGTAAAAACACTTGCAAATTTCTCATGGGAATCGTTCCATTTGTCAAAAAGCCAGTAATGATCTAACTTTCAATTTCCTGTGAATTCTCTCAGCCTGTGATGCAACCATTCCTAAATGATTGAAACTTGTTACACAGCACACTCCAAGTCTGAAATTTAAAATTTAGACTGTATTTTAAGCATGATATGAATGCAGAGCACTGAATATGATTAAGATCAAATAATGAAAGTTCAAAAGTACAAAAAAAGAAAAGAAATAGACAAACTGAAGAGAAAGCCAGGCAAGCAACTGTATGTGGAGGACTTACTTGGAGCTGAGGCATCGTCTGAGGGAGTAAGAGGCTCCACCGCCACACGTACGTGAGCATTCACTCCACAAGCCCCAGGCATCCCACAGTGTGTCCCTGTCCTCTTCTGCTCGGGCCGTCCGAGAGCTCTACACACCAGAGAACAGTTATTTTGCCATTTTCAACTTGTGTATTACGACTCAAAGTCATCCTAAAGTTAGATTATCTCACCTGAAGATGTAAAATAAAGAGTTAAAAAGTGGAAGCAAATTTCATGGACACACCTTTACCATATGAAATGTGCGTTCTCCTCTTAATCTTTGGCTTAAACTGTTAGTTCCAAACACGGGGGAGAAAAAGAGCCTGTACTAAATTACATTAACCGCTGAGAACGAAGAGTGCATGTGACAGAAAATAAGAGGCAGTAAGAGGAAGTAATCAGGAGCTCTTGACTTCTGGCCCTTTTGCATAATTTAAACATTAGAGTCATCCAAAACTGGTCCTTTTCTTAAATTTTGAGCCACTCTTGTGTGCCTCTCTCTGTTAATTACGTTGTGCTTTATTTGGCAGGGGGAGACAGGAATATAACCACAGCGACCAAAATCAATATTATCAGAAGACAGTGTGCATCTCAGATGTTGAGTGACAGCTTAAAAACTGAAGATCCTCTCTACCTCATCTATCTTATTCTGCTCCAACTTGCCTATCAAGGTCTTTTTTTTTTTTAATTTTCAGAGGGGACCTAAGTAAATTAAACAACCTTGCTGTTAGAAAACTGTATTTGTAAGATAACTCAGACCATCTACAAGTGCAAAGTGTGGGTCTCTTCCTCGATTTTACCTGGCAGCCTTGCTCCTTTCTATTCAGAGCTTACAGAATGAAGTCAGCTGCATTTTCTGAAAACCAGCTTCAGATTAAGTGAGAAGAAAAATAGTTTGCTTTTGCTGTCTAGAACAAAGACAGCTTAGCTCAGTGAGACTGTGGCAAAGGAAAAACAGCCTCTATATGTGTTGAATGAATGAAAAGCTGGAAAATAATTTTAAAAAGGACTTGGAAGTAACAGTGGGACAAACCATCCACCTCCTGTGGCAGCAGGAATGTGGCTCAGTATGACTAGAGGTGTGAACACTTTCAATAAAATAATCTGCCATTCAGCTGAGGTTTTAGGGTTCTCAAAGGGAGCAGATGAATAGAAGAGAAAAAAAAATCCAAAATATAAATACTTCAGGTTTTCTAATGCTGGTGAAGCATGAAAAGATATTTGAAGATAGCAGAAATGCAGCCCTTATGTACTTTAGACAGTCTCCCACTGTGGGATCTTCACACCATGGTAGTTAGCATATCCAACTGAGTTTTTGACAGGGACTTAAATGTCCCAAATCCTGCAGATTAGAACAGAAATGTGAAGCATAACAAGCTCACTTTCTTTAAAAGGTCTGGAAAAGGTTAGTGGGTTGGGACAACAATGAGAACTTTATGTTTAACACCTGCTGTAAAGACGATTTGTACCCACTAAGCTGACAAATCAGGCTTGCAATCGAACTGCACAGCCTTGAGATGTTGAAGGAAAACATTGCCAAGTTATTTTGACCTCTATAGCCCCTTTCTCCAACAGCATGGCACTGTGCTTCATCTACAAAGATGAATGGATCTTGCAGAGGAAAGCAGATTCAAAGCAATAATAGTGCTCTGATTATTTTCTTTGGGTCATGATAGCAAAAACACTGGTGCTGTACGGAGCGGAGAGGGGTGGTTGGTTCACATTATTAAGTGCGTGGGGACTGATATAAATGGCTGTCAGTGCTGATGACTCCTGAGGAACAGCAGAGGCGAACAGCAAGAGCTAAACAGAGTCAGCAGAGCATGCAGCCAAACATGTCGGCAATAGTGCTACCTTCTGCATAAGCCAACTATTTCAATGTTTGGATGATGATAAATAAACACAGGCTCTGTTCTGGGCAGCCGGTTTGAGCACCACCTTAATTCTCCTTTGAAAAGCAATCAGTGAATTTTGCACTCAATTAAAACTTGGAGCTGTGTGTTGCAAAGTTAAGAGAGTCAGGGGCAAAACAAGGCCGATGAAGACAGAGGAGGGGAAACAGATGAAGGATGGAGGGATGGAGATGAGGAGTCTGTTTGGCTGTCTGTGCTCCTATTGTTCTCAATGAAAGTGCAGGAAGACAAGGCTCCACTAGTTAAACGACCATCCCTCCTGGATTTGGATCCGGTAACCAAACGGATTAGATATCCTCTTGGAGTCTTCCTAACCCTCCATAATCCCATGTCCCAACTTTGCCGCTCTGATCTCTCCAGTCTTTTATTTACACTGGACTTCTTTATGTATAAGAATATAACACAAAAAGCAACCTAAAAAAATACTCTTTACAACAGATTTTATTCTCCGGCTCTTTTGCCATATGAAGAATGGTGCAAGCACATGAGGGTGAAAAGGAGGAAGGAATCATATGATAAAAGATCACCTTTTTCCACACTATGCTTTATTGTGATGGACAGGCTCTATTAAAGACACTTGTCAGCAACTGAGACAAGGTAGATTTTCCTTAAAGATGGAAACTCCTCAACAGGGAAAAGGAAACCAGACTCTGCTGCCTTCTCCTGCAGACTGTCAATATACACATGATGGGCTTTTTTAGCCGGCAAGACATATGATATTTGCACATCTGCTGAATCCCTTGTCATGTGCTCGGTACAGCACGTCATGACACTCACTTTGATGCTGCAGGGCTGTCAGTGTAATGTAACAGGGAGCCCTAACCTCAGACAAAACAGCTCAAGACCTGCGCATGCATGACAACTCTATTTTTGGTGACCTGGATCAAAAAGAGTAAAGGTACGGGAGGGATTTAATAGAAGTAACTGAGACATTTCACCGTAAATGCACTGCTAAGCCTACAGATGAAGAGATTCTAGGATTTCACTCTGTGGATTATCCTGTGTTACAACAGATACTTTCTCTATGTAATACGTAGCTCAGAGAAAGTTATGAGTGAAGAAAAAACTTTAAAATGTCATGAAGCAAAATTAGATCGAGGACAAAACTGAGAAATAATCAGGTAATCTTTACAGTACCAGAATAAGAAGAGCTGTCACCAGTAGCTTGCAAGATGAAAAGTTCCGCTCCATGCTTTCTCAGAGTGTGTGAGCCAGTGTTTCCAGTGCTGCTTGTGTGAGTCCGATGATTGTTACCGTCCTCTGTGGGTCACTCTGTGAGTCCTGCCTGCCTGCCTGCCGTCTCCTCTCTGACTTTCTGCCGTTCTTCCTCTGGAGTAATGTGTGTGAGGGAGGAAGGAAGGGGAACTGGGTGTGTGTGTTTTAGTGTGTGTCATGCATGGAAGTTGGGGGGAGAAATCTGGGAGGGGGGACGCTCCTAGCCCCATGGCCTCAGGCCTGGCACACTGGCCAATCAATAAATAAGCCTCAGTGAAGTGAGCTAAAACAAACAAGGAGCCAGCTGCAACTTCACAGCTTCACACTTGTGTTTGTGTATTTGTGTGGATGTGTGTGTCAGACAGTAGGTATAATGGTAGATAGACAGCTATAAACTCTTTATCTTCTTTCCATTTCTTAGCCAAATACCTCAGGTTACTGTCCTGTATTACTACGTCTGCAATCTTTTTTCTCATTTAACTCATTTAACTCTATCACCCCACTGTTTCTCATTTTGTGTTTTTTTTTCTAGATGGTTTTGGTGTCTGTTTCCATCACTGAGAATTTTAGACATTTCCAAAGCAGCCATTCTGTAGTATCTTTACAAATATGGAAGAAATGGAGACATACATTTGGCATCACATGACTCTGTGACTGGGAGTCCCATGTAAATCAGATGACATGGTCTGGTCATGTCATCTATGAGGATAGACTTTTCAGCTGTAGTGACTTTTTTATATTCCTTTATGAGCTAAAGGTCTACTTCAATAGAGCCTTTCATAACATCTGGTGGTTTAAGCCAGAGTGAACATTTACACTGCGTAGGTGGGGAACAAGCCAGGTGTACCCTGGAGGGACAAATCCTCTGGTTATAGCAAAAGAAAGAAATAAGCACCCGTTAAGATAGATGGCTCTTGGCAAAGAGGGAATATACTGTACAGTGAGTGGCTTTCCAGTTTCTTTTTGCAATAGCAAGACACAAAAACTAAATCTGAAACAGCGCGTTCAAAATTGAGTGGTTAAACCTAGTGCCAACCCACTGGTGCTCCTTGATGTGAAGGTAGCAGGCTTTCGTCAAGGCATTCAACCCTGACGCTCCAAAGACAATAAAAACCCCGTGCCCTTCAAATCATGACTCCCAATCAAACACCAAATCAAAAATACCACATAATTGCTATCAATTAAGGCTGTGAGGAATGTGCTGCACTGCAGAGCAAATAGTCAGTGACTGTAATCACAACATTGGAGCAGATGTCTCAACACTAACAGACGCACACATCCAACTTACTGCTTACAGTTTAGGGCTTCTATAGGGCTAGTTTTTCCCTAGCTTTTTAGAGCTGGTTGAGGGATGCACACATGCACACACACATTCAACACAGTGTTTTTCTTTTTCCTCTTTTATTTATTTATTTATTTTTTTAATGTGCTGGTAGGAAAGGATGTGGACGTGCACATTTTCATAGGCTGACACAGAGGTCATACGGCCGGGCAACCTTAATCCATAACTTCTGATATTTACTTTGAGAGGAAATCCTTCTAATATTTGCAAATGTGCGACTACTGAAAATAAACTGTGGCATCAGTGATGTGCCCAGAGTTTAAAACCAGACACCCGGAGAGGAAATTAATGTGTTTGATTGACACTGGCTTAAAGCCAGTCCTCTACCACAACATTGCTGGAGGTGTCTCCTGACTTTTAAAACAATAATCTGTTAAAATGATGAGGTGGGGAAAAACTATATGGTCTGTTGTGATTTTACACCCGGGCTAGCTTAGATATTAAGTTGCATGAGGAAATGCATGCAGGTGGTTTGAGAAGTTACCCCACAGACAATTGCTCTGGTATTTTATAAAACAATTCTGATTATTGTACAGCTGCTCTATGCAGTTTTGGCTATTCTTCATATCAGCTGTGAAATACCAGAAACTAATTACCCACATCTGGGAGCAAGGTGATTATCTGACAGGCTGCGTAACAATCAGACGGATCGTAAACAAGCTGACAGTTTGGCTGGTTTTTGAAAAACTCTTTATTTTAAGTTGAACTGTAAATACTAATAATATTCTTGCTCACATGTAACTGGTGTTTAGCTCATCTGGTGTTCCTCCCAACACCCTTCTGAGCCCCATGTAACGAGCCATGTGTCATCCTATCTGCTATATCTGACAGGAGCTTCTATGTTGTAGAGGCAGGTTATTGGTCAGTAGTTAGATGGAACTATCCCCTTCTAGAAACCCTGCAGGATCAGAACTGTCTGACTTCAGGTTTGGGGTGGGATGTTCCATTAACCATGAGCACCTGGTTCATTTGTGCTGTTTGAAATCCATAGGGTAAAGTTAATTTCTTTAGCCAGTGGGTGTGTGTTATGTAAGGGCCTGGCACAGCCCAACTTTTCATACTTGAGATTCTGGCTTAGATGTCTGCCATTGTGACTGTTACTGGGTCTTGTTTTGAGAGATTACAGTGGAGAACACCCTATTCCTGGCTCCTGCTTCTGTGGTGTATCTTCTCTGATGGATAGCTGCATCTCTGGAGTCTCCAGTACCTCAGGTATGGACATCATGCTGTATTTTGCAGAAAGTTTTTTCTTGATTGCATCTTTCCGCTATTCTGACAATTGGCTAACTTCTTTGCATGTCATTGGATCTTTGGGGATACAGCCCCTTATTCCTCCTTGTATTGTTAATTTTATAGCCAAGCATCTCTAGAGTCACCATTGCTGTGGTGTACATCAGCTTACATGAGGGCTAGAGTTACCAACCCTTGCTCTAGAAGGTTTTTGTCCCCTGGTAGATATTCAGAAGGTCCTTTGTCTCTTGGCCTTGGCAAGGGGTCCAGGTTAGATGGATGGATGGATGGATGGATGTATATTTTGAATTTGTCAAGAAAAAAGCTAAAAATTCCATAACCTGGAAGCTGCTTATTGCACAAAAGACTAGTGTTGATAACAAACCAAAAAAGAAACAACACAAATACAAATCATTTCACTCAGCTGCAACCAATGAGTTATTAAACCACACTCAGAGCAGCACGGGACTTAGATATGCTTGCAGTTTTACTTTATGACACAATGATGGGAACCTAACCAATAAATGTCCCGCCAAGTTTGTAAAACCTGTTTCTATCAGCACTCACAGTTGGGTAAATTGACACTTGAAAAGCAACAGAAGTTTAACTGATATTTTCCTGTACTCCTCTGTGGCTAAATCAAGGGTCAAATTAAAAGATTGCCATATTATGAGGTGATGCCCTGAGTTAACAGTCCCAGAGTTCTCACAAAGGATGACAAATGAAGTTAAAGTTACCAGAAACTTACATTAAGTTGCACTCAAGAGTCTGAGCCATCAGCTCCCACGGAAAAACTTACATGATTCAAGCGGGATAAATGGTAACCTCCCACCAGCCCCCAAGCGAGGTACATTGTATGTGCTCAAAGCATGATTTACACCAAAGACATTGTTTAAAAGTATGCTGGGTCACAGTATAAAATGTTTTACCAGGACAAGGATTTTACGACTTGCAGCTGAAAGCCAACTGCACGTCCCCATCTCACCAAAAAGAAAAAAAAAAAAGATTCAAGTAAAGAAACAATTCCCCGACTAGCATTAGAATTACTCAATTGGCATAAGCCAATGATTCCTTTTTATTATTCATTTATGAAGAAGACCAATGCTGCAAGTAAATAATACAGTAATTAAACTGTTTAAAAGGAAAGACCGACAACAATGTGACCTTATATACAGAAATCTGTAGTTGTGGTTGAATGTCCCAGAGCTCTGCATAAAAAGACATTTGTTCTACCTGGATCCTGGTCCCAGAACATTTCACAGAATGAATGAAAACAAAATGATTTGTTTCTCAAGCACATAATCAGGCCTGTCAGCTTGCATTGCCCTGGAACAGCCTGTGAGGTTCTACTTGGTTTACAATGGTTTCAACATCAGCTTAACAAACTGGGCCAAAGAATATACAACATGCATTAGAATGAGTATATAGTAAGTTAAATTATTCTTAAAGGAGATGTAAACAGATACAACTCACAAAGTGCACCTGTGACAGATGGTAACACCATTATTTTCTGCAAATCATAAATCAATGCATTGGACAATTTGAAATTCTTGCCTGATGATGGTATTAATAAAAAAGCCATTTTACCAAAAGACTTAACAAATAGTCTCAGGAGGGGTGTAAACATGTGAAACAAATTTCATGGAAATTGAAATTGTTTTACTAAAACAGATGACAATTTATTTATGATGCTGCAACAGAAGTAATGGGAACACTAAAGTAAATTGTCCTTCTCCTCTGACGATTTATGACAATAAATCAGTTTTGGGGATCCACATGGCGACAAATATATTCATAACAAGGAGGAAGTTAAAAATAAGGAAAGAAGGCAAAGTATCTCTTTATAAATGGTAACCACTCCTACGCTCATGGCATATTTCTTCATAATTTGCTGAACTCTTTATAGTGACATAATAAATAAGCCAGCAACCACGATGTGATCCCATCTGAGCATGTCCCCCACATGCAGCCCACAGTGCGGAGAGGGATCCAGCACATAATTAAGAATCAGCAGTGACATTTACTGCTTCCTGACACCGTGCTCAAATGTTCTCAGCACCAAGCTTTTCCCATTAGCGCATGTTTTAGCAGCTTTCTGGTGAATGCACAAGCAAACTCTATCAGGGTTTCACTACCACAGCAATTCCCCCTACCCCTGACCCCAATCCCACATGCTCCACAGCCTCTCTTTCACCCATCACGGCAGCTGTGACGTTTTAAAGAGGGTGTGAAAGGAGGGGACGGGCATAAATTAGCCACGTAAAGCCGCTGGAGTCAGTTAAACTGGCCCGCCAAGGTGGGCCAGAAGGAAACAGGGAGCGTGGGACCTGCATCCATATCTGGGCAGCCACAAAGCAACGTGGCTTATTTATGGACCAGCTAGCATCAAGTGGATCCCCTGTGCTTCAAAATACAGGTCATATTGCCATATCATCTGGAAAGTATGATTTTTGGAAAAAGTTTGCATATGTTTTCTCATAATTGTTCATTTCTGGAAGTCAGCAAACCCAGATGAGTTTAAAGTGGATGTAATTATTATTTTTTACGTTAACAGTTGAGTCCAAAATTAAGTGAAAACCAGTCGGATTATGCAGCTTGTTTTAGGTTTTTGGCATTTTAGCATTTTGCACCTTTATGTTCTTCTTTTACATCCAGCTGCTTTAATGTTTTCACTTAGTTCTTAAGCTCTGAATGAACATCAAGCAGCGATTGGTTCACTAAAAAAGCTTAAAAGCAGACTACCTGTCTCACAACATCAGAAGGAAACAACTGATTAATGTGAAGTATGAATAGCTCAAAACATGATTTTACTTGATAAGAACTCAACCAGAATTATGTAGGAAAATTATTAGAAGTCTTTCTATTGAGCTCCTGCAACAAACAAAACAAAACAAAAATCATATGAGATTGATGACGGCAATCAAATCATTATATTTTGGGATTGCCAGGTTTTTTTTTTTTTTTTTGTTTTGTTTTTTGTTTGCTTGTTTGGCTTTTTTGCTTGTCTACACGGACATTAAAGCTAGCTTATCATCAAGCTATAAGTCTAGATATTAATAAGAGGTGACTCTTGTAATGCCAAATCATCCATTGAAATACCACTAAAACACAGAAAATATTAATAAAAGTTTGTGTAGGTAAATAAAGAAGCACTAGCTTCTTTCTATGGTTGAACAGCACGTTTGGCAGCTCTGATTGCACTCCCTCATGGTCCTGTAAAACTACACAGAAGACATCACCGGTCCATCAGGTCTGACAACACATCTGATATGAATACTGCCTTTGTCATCCATCTTCTCTGTGAATTCCTTTCTGTCTGAGTCACTAATTTATTTTGGTTTCCTCGTGCATCTCAAAATAAGTTGTGCTCAAGTTCCACCAATGCTGTTCAACAACTCTGGAGTGTTTAGGATCAATGTTTGGGTTTAATAAAACAAGACAAAAACAACTTAAAAAAGGACTATTTATTCTGTGACACTTTCACTGTTGCTTTTCCAAATAATAAAAAATGTTTAACTACCACTATAGCATATTTGAGGAAAGGCTGTGTGGGAAGTGATGTGTTATTATGGCAAAGCTATTGCAGCCATTGCCAGTAATTAACACTGTGAAAACCAATCTTTTTGGTTGTAAAGCCTCTGAGTTGTCAATATGACATGTTGGATCATGCCACAGCAGCTTTGGGAAAAACAAAAACAAACAAACTACAACGTAGGAGAAAACAGAATAAATGATAAACCTATAAAAATTCTCAAAAGTTCTAACCTGAGTGAATAGCAAAGCTTCAGGAGGGATAGAGAAAATATTAAAAGTAATATGTGACAACACTCAAAGCTGCAAAACAAGTCTTCTTGAACTGCAGACATGGAACAGGCTCTCCTTCATTAAGGCAAAACGAGACACAACAACTGAACCACAGACACTGAGGAGTACCTACACATAAAAAAAAGGCTTCTGGTTTGTTTCAGCAGCTTATTATCCATGATGTGTGCATGTGGAGTTTTTACACTCGGAGCAAACTGAAGCTTTTCTATGGCCACAAAAGACAGGTCTGATCCGCTTGTTTTACACAGCTAAGGTTGAAGTTTTTAACCCTAAAAATTAAGTCACACCAGTAACATGTGGTTCTCATTGTTGGAACTGCATTGTGTGTTGTCTTTGGCTCTGAGATGATCAGAGAAAGTGATAGCAATATGATAAAAAGCGGTCAAAGCAGCCTTTGCCCACAAAACGTCCACTGAAATCTGACATTTTTCACTTGGTTAAATAATGATGCAATTACATAGAGTGCAAAGGGGCGTGTGCACTTCAGTTCCTCGCCATGATCTGTGCCTGACCTCCAAATATGGAGACAATTAAAGAAGAAATACCGTAGATTAACCTTGTGCACAATGTTTCAATTTCCCCTGTGAAACATTGAAATTTAATAAATCTTTCATATGCGTACAACTGGATTTGAATTAAACACTTCTCCAGCACTTGTTCATGTTCTGATGAAAGTTCGTCTCCAGCTGAAAAATTTTGGCTTTTGTCATTTGTCAAATATGCACAAGTTAGTTTAAAACATAATATAACTGCCTTAGGCCTCAGTCTTTTCAACAGAATATAAAATGTATTTATTCTTCTTATTAATGCCGGTCTGTGATACTGAGATGGCATGTACAGTGAATACAAGGAACTTTTCAACATGCAAACACTTGATCTTCTCTGAAACTGGCTACAGATAAGAATAATGTAATAAGATATAAACATGTATGTTTGAATTCATTTTCCAGATCTAAACAAAATAATTATTATGGTCTTTGGGGTCTTTATCTGCATCTTGTTTAGCTTTATTCCCTAGTTCACCTTGGGCCATGTTCACACAAAGACGAGTTTTGGTGCATCCACTGAAGTGTTTACAACACATACACATCTTTCCTGATCCAATTACTCCATAGCCCCACCTCTCCCCTAACCAGCATGCACAAACCCTGCCAACAGCTACATCAATGGCAGATTACAGTGTTGTATTTGTGCTGAAAAAGTTCCTGAGCATGATCTGGCTTTTACAGGAAAATTGGCAAAAAAAAAATACACACAAATGTCTCGTTTTAGTCCAAATCTCTCCCATATTCTTCTTCTTTTCATGTTAGTGCACATCACCTGCTCCATGTGTTAGTTTCTGTTTTTGGTGTATTTCTGTAGCAGCCTAACAGAACAACTGACAATCCTGATATACACAGTATAAAACAGCGTTTTCAGTGGTTTTGTATAAAACTGTCTCTGTGTTGATGTAACCAGTAGTTGGTTGCCTTCCTGCCTTTCCTTCACACCTGTGTTACCTGGCAAATTGCCCTGCACCTGTGCTGCATTAGTTTTGTATTTTTTCCTCCCTTTATATATTTTTGTTTTTAAAATAGAAAAAAAACACAAGTATTTATTAATACAGCTTAATTCTCATTTTCATACATTTGTTTCTGTTGTCAGAAGATAAATGCGTATCTGTGCCAACTCGTTGCATCAGTCATTCAAGATCTTTTTGCTCTATTAAAATCTTTAATGTATCTGACAAAATCAAGTGAATTTAGCTACACTTACATGTTTAAACTAAGTAAGATGCAGCAGGATGCCTATTTCTCAGACATTCCTCGGTATTACAGCATCATGCATATGTCAGTAAATATTTCAATTACCCTCCTGAGCTTGCATATCAGTGGTCCAATAAAATGGCCATAACCACAGTTCAATTCAACTGTGCATGTAAACACGGTCAGTATAAAGGCTCCTTAGTTCTCTTTGTTCTTTGCATGGTCCATTGTTTGCTCATGTGTGTAACTGACCTCCTTGCCATGTTTCCTGCCTCTCACAGTTCAAGTAAGCTTTTATTTCTGGACTACCTAAAACAGCAGCTGCTTTTTACTTGCTTCCTGTTCTTTTTTTGTTCATTTGTTTTGTGTAAGTCTGTGTAAGTAAATATATCTTTATTTGCCTGCTTCTCCTCCTGCCTTTGGAATAAGAGCATCTAGATTAATGGTAGGGAAGCTGAAGTTGAACCTGTGGTAGACTTCTGATAGGACCTCATTCTGCAAACTTTTGTAGCAAATCAACCAAGGAATGGCTTGAGGAGAAGAAGAAATTAATTAAAAGTGAGTAAGAAACTTATAAATATTTTAAAACTGTGAAAAAAATGGGGATGAATAAAAAGACCATTTCAGTAACAGATGAAAAATATTACAAAATTCCCAAGTTACTTTTTCCAAAGGGGCAAGACTATCATGTAAGTCAAATTTCTGAATATTTTCCGAAGAACTTATGTCCATATAATGATTTTTCAAGTGACTTTGCAGGCTACACAAACAGCTGCAACACTAAAACAACAAATATCTTATTTGAACAGAAATTTGTGTGTCAAGTCAAGTCAGGTCAAGTTTATTTGTATAGCCCTATATCACAACAAAGTTGTCTCAGAGGACTTTACAGAGAGAGGTGTAATAAACAG
>JBAMHW010000005.1:8842606-8856269 GCA_037177495.1 Rhadinocentrus ornatus | reverse complement strand
ATGCAGCATATTCAGTACTGAGTTGAGCCAAAGAGCTGGACCAATCTTTCTAACTCATTCCGACGAGTAGAAGAGTTTAGCTAAGTGCGAAAAATGCTCCTTAAACAAGTGAGTCTTTAGATTGCTCTTAAAAGTTCCACCATCGGGGAACAAGAGAGGAAAAGAGTCTAGCTACAGATTTTGCGCCGCATTGTGGTGGGAGCACTAGCCGTCTTTCACTGGCAGAGCATAACTGTCGAGTTGGAGTGCAGCTCTGGATTATTTTTTTGTGGTTATTGTTTTGTAAGCCAGAAGCAAAGCTTTGAAATTGATGTGTGTTACTGAAAGCCAGTAAAGAGTGATTAGCAGTGGAGTGACATAAGTCACACCAGATGTGCTGCTGTGTTCTGGATCATCTGCAAAGGTTTAACTGAGCATGCAGGCAGGCCTGCCAGTAAGGAGTTGCAGTAGTCAATCCATGAAATAACCAGAGCCTGAACCAGGAGTTGGGTCGTGTGATTAGTCAGGTAAGGTCTGATCTTCCTGATGTTGTAGAGAGCAAATCGACAAGATCAGGCAACCGAGGCAACATGGTCCTTAAAAGTCAGCTGGTTGTCTACCATGACACCAAGATTCCTGGTAGAAGATGTGGGCACAAGCATGATAGAGTCTGTGGCTGTAAGGAAGGATTCGCTGGACAGACGATAAGCTCAGTCTTGGACAGATTAGTTGAATATGGCGACCCTTCATCCATTCAGAGGTATCAGCAAGGCATGCTTAGATTCGCTTTGAGACAGTTGTGTCGTCAGGTGGGAAGGAAAGGAAAAGCAGAGTGTCATTTGCAAAGCAGTGGTAAGAGAAGCCATGAGAGCGCATGACTGCACCAAGCGATGAGGTGTAAATTGAAAATAGCCAAGCACTGAGCCCTGAGGCACCCCTGTTATCAGCCCATGTGATTTAGACACTTCATCTCGCCAAGATACTTTGAAGGATCTTCCTGTGAGGTAGGACATAAACCATCCAAGGACAGGTCCTGAGAAGCCAAGCTCCGAGAGTGTGGAGAGGAGGATCCAATGGTTAACCCTGTCATAGGCAGCAGACAGATCCAGCAGTATAAGGATTGAGGGCTGACCAGAGGATCTGGCAAGCCGTAGGGAATCAGTAACTGACAGGAGAGCAGTTTCAGTAGAGTGGCCTTGCCTATAGCTCGACTGATAAGGATCGAACAGATTGTTGTCTTGGAGGAACTGTGAGACCTGACTGAAGACAGCACACTCTAGTAGTTTAGACATGAACGGAAGCAGTGAGACCGGCCGGTAGTTTTCAACCTGGGCTAGGTTGAGTGTGGGTTTCCCGAGCTTGCTTGAAGGCAGAGGGACAGACACCAGATTTAAGATTTTAAGTTGTGCCAGTTAAAATTAAAGCACCCGGTCAGATTTTATATTTTAACTCCAGGTCCATGTGGGTCAGGCTCTGGGTCTGGTTCCGGACTATGGTCCGCTAGTTAGTGACTTCTGCTCTGTCTCATGTCTTTCCTTGTCAGGTGAAGAGGATCAGGCCTGATTAGACTAGAACGTTGTAATAAAGAGACAGAAGGAGCCTCTTTTCTCCTCCCAGGCTCCTATTGCAGCAGTTTATTGGTGTCTCTGGTTTCTCTTCTGTTATGTCTTTTATTCAGTTAGTGATGTGACATGTATCTTTTTGTTCTGTGAGGTTCAGCTGATGTTGGTTTAGGTTATAGGAAGGACACCAGATCCTACAGTCTTTTGCCGTCTGATCTGAAAAGCCTCTTTTGATTTTATTGATTTTGGCCATCCCCACACTTTTCTGTTTAGTAATGTTAGGGTTATGAATTAGTCCTGTTGTTTCTTCATAAATAAAACAAACCTGATGCAACTTAATGACCTTTTTCATTTATGTTGGACCTTATCTTTGAGGAGCCTTAATGGGCTCATAAAATATTGGATAATCTGCCAACTGAAAACATTTTATAGCAGTGCTAGCTTAGATTTAACTTTTAACATTTAATCCAGGTCAATTTCAGGTTTATGTTTACAGTCCAAACTCACATCACTGTAGGTGGTTCTGGTTGAAAACAGTTGCATTTATACAGTAATACTCCATGTAGCCCATAGTTACATGATATCTTCTTGTTAACACGATGCTGCATTAAACTATTGAAATAATAATGAAATATTTAAGTGTAAAATTATTGCAATGAATGAAGTAAACCAAGGTTAATAAACAGGGAAACAATGAGAAATGTACAGTGGGCGACAATGATCAAAAGAGACCAACTCTTAAACACAATAGAGCAAAGTTAAGAGGAATCAGCTGACACGAGGGAAAAAACTCTACCAAGAAACCAGGACGTAAGAAGGAAGATAACTATGTGGCAGAGGGAAATCTGATTTGAAACAAAAAACACACTAGAAGACAAAACAACTCAAATTGAAAAGCCAAAAACCCAAAAAGTCCAGACAAACTAAACAAACATGCAAAAAAAAACCAGAATTTTTTTAAAGCGTTTAAACAAAATCAACTAAAAAGAAAATCCAACAGCCTTTCAGAAAAAAATACACACATCAAAATAAAGGATAACAAACAACAACACAGAATATCTTACCAATCATTTATTAGTGATAATTTCTCTTCATTTTCCTTGTTCTTGTCTTGTTCTGATATTTTGCTGTAATTTGATGTGTCAGCTGTTTTCTTTTGAGTTGTTTTTATCTAATATTCTGTTGTGTTTTTGGTTGTATTGTTGTTTTTGCAACTCCGGACCATCATAAACCATAAAAACACTTTAAACTACTTGCACCTCCTTCCAGCAAACCAATTGACTGGACTAGAAACAGCCGCGCAGCCCACTAGAGCCAGAAAATAGCACAACTTTCCAGATAGGAAAAAAAACTGGGACATGTACATGTTTATTCTACTGCTGTTCTGTACATGTCCACACACCGCCACAGAGCAATCTGAGCCCACATGAAAGCGGTGGATATGCTTTGGGTTGCAGCGTGCCCAGTGCTTAACCTCAACTGTGCTCTGCATGGGTGGCAGGGATCCTTCAGCAGCAGATAATTAATGCTGTAACTCAGGTTAACACTGTTGCTTACACTGGAGATTGGCTACATACTCCAGACTGTCTGAGCCAAGCCTACACTATGAATTTATACAGAAACTTACACTGTAGCTTACTACTTCAGTTATCAAAGTTAGCAGCTGCCTCCCTGCAGTTTGTTTCAATACAAGAACCACAGAAAAACAACTTGTCTACAACATTTTTTTTGGAAAGCAAACTTATCTTTAAGGTGCTAAAGACCATGAGGGGGATTTTACATCCAAAACGGGAGCTTTTTAGACTGAGATGTTATAATTTCAATGGAATAGCCCTCTTTTGAAGACTGTGGTAAAATGTAATTTTGCTTACTGTGACCTAATTAAACCAGAATGAAAGCATAACAAACACCTTGAATGATCCCCTCCACATGCTAAAACACACATCCAGAGCCAGACACTAAAATGTCTGATAGTAACAATTGCCTCTACACTTGGAGCCAATTAGTAACTGCTGTGCCAGAATTCAAAGCAAAAGACTTTTTGGCTTTGGCATGACTCTATTGTCGTGTGAGTGACTGTCTGTGTCTGTGCACGCCTGGGTTAATGCATGCCAAACATGAAAAAGAATACAAACATCTGCAAAGGGAAGTGTGAGCTAAGACACAAACAATCAGAAATCAATCACTTGCCCAGAAATTGTGTGCATGCCTTCACACGCAAAGGGGTAGAAGATATTGCAATGGGTGAGAAAAGAAGGGGAGGATGGAGAAGGGAGGAGTAGTAGATGTAGAGAGAGGGGGGTAGTTTCGCCTTTAATCATAGACGTGAATTTGTGCAAGGTGGCGTGTGATACTGTTGAACACTGAAGGCTCAGAAATCACAAACATGTGGATTTCTCTATAACGCAGCACAATATATGCACGTGTCTGTGTGCAAACACAAACAACTTTGGGATTACATGAGGGTAAGCTTTGTGAGTCTTTGCAGATGGGCCAGCGACAGACACTCTACTGATTGACTGGATTCACACACACCCACATTTGTTATGTGGGTGTTGTGGCAAGGCCTTGTCTCTGATGGTATTACCTTAGCAGCGCCACTCCAGTACCCACAGTGTACTGATGTGAGACCAAATCAAGCAGAGGGAGATATTTGCTGTGGCACAGTGTGGGCCATGGATTTACTGAACACATATGTTGGTGGAACAAACACAGGGGTAAAAGAAAGATCCCCAGTCCGAAGCCACGTGGCTTTACACCACATCCACCAGCACTCAGCACTTTCTCCAAGAGCGCTGGAATCAAGCCACTAAACAGCACTCGTATGCGTCAAACACCAGTCTGCCAGCCAAGGCGTGCATCCAGGAAGGCAAATTCCCCCAATTCACTGCATTTTTCTTTTCAGGGCTTTCTTTCTCTTTTCATATAAAGAAAAATTAACATTAATTTTAGGTACAAATAAATTTCTGGCCTGTCACATATATTTAAACAATTTTGTTTCAAACTGCTGGCTATGCAAAAACAAACAAACAAACAAACAAAACATATACAGCACACTGCAGTGTTGGTAATAGTAAACTTACTGCTTGGACCTGAATGTTTTTTCAATCCATGCCGCACCATGGGTAGACACTGCGTTTGTAATAAACATCTCAGTCAGTCATGCAGTGTTGAAGAAAGAAAAGACAGATCATGTTTTTTCCTAAATAAATAATGGTGAATCTATATTAGTAACAACACAATTTCATAAGTCATACTTTACCTTTCATACCTCTACAAATACAGCATGACTGCACTTTTTTAGTGCCACTTCATGTAGTGAATTTAAGAGTTTTAAAGTACATGGTGTTCCTGTTTGACTTACGGTCTCCCACACATTATTCATGTGTGAAATAAGATGCTAAGTCTATATTATCAATTACATATAACTACAGCGGCAGTGACTGAGAAATAGCCCTAGTGATAAATGAACGTATTATTCAGCTATAAGGTAAGAATAACCTCTTTTTAACAGCCAATGCCAAACCCTCCAAATTCAGCACTAGGCCCCATAACACAATGCCAGTATGGGAACCAGAACTCTGGTTCTGCTGAGAACATCTGCTTAAGTGCAGATATATTACTGAATTTCAGCCAAATTTAAGATGATTTTGTCACCTGGACCAAAAAGTGGAAGAAGGATGTTTCAGTGCTTTTATGCAGCACTACACAAATGTTTTAAACTATTATTTTTAGAACGTAAAAAATTATATATATTTGGCAGATTTATGCAAGTTATATGGAGTTCCAGAAATGTTCAATGAGATGACATAACTAAGGGGCACATCGCATACTGGGGATTTTTTTCTACCTAAAAATCCTCTGTCAGCCAAAGCTAACATGTCCATCCTTTTAATGAAGACAAACGATGAGTTTAATTGTGCAAGGCTATTGCCCTTTCCACCTGGCACCACTTGCAAAACACAACTGCCAAGTCGCCACACATGTGAGCAATGGGCCTCTGTCTGCGAGCCACTGTTGCTACCATGGCGACTGAGTGTTCCCTAATATTGCAACCCTGACTAGCCCTTCATCCTACTAGTCCAACCACAATTACTCCCAACCCAGATGCCCTGCCAAAAGGCAGAACCACTTAAGCTCTTATTCACCCTTTTTAAATTTGCTTTCACATTGACAGTTGCTGCCTGATGTGTAACTGAGCATATAAAGACAATAAACCTGGGTTTCTAAGTGATGACATAAGGGCATCCATCCAGAGGACATCCATCCAAATGATGAGTGGAAAAAGATGAGATGGGGCGGGTGTCCAATTTTAAAACATCTAAGCGAGAAAATGGAACCACAAATCCATGAAACATGTGAAGACAGAAAGAGTGGAAGTGTCCTTGCGTCAGGCCGAGCCTCTAGTCATTACTGCAAAGTGACTCTATTAACTCTCATTAACAACTGCTTAACTGACACAAACCATAATATCCTAGTTTTAAACAAACTGTGTCCCAAAAGCAATCAGTGTGAATAAAATGGTTTACAAGGCAGGGGTACGCAAAAGATGCATGAAAGTATGAGGATGGCAACATATGACCAATATTTGAAATGGGCATCACTATTTACGTGCATAAGGGAGCATAAAAGGGCCTTTAAGACTCTGCTGTTGTCTCTATTTTCCTATAAGAACATGTGTATGTACAGAAACACTCTATTGAATGTTTCTGGGTTGTTGGTTTTTTTTGTTTGTTTGATTATTTTATATTAACAAAACTTCTCACATTCACCTTTCAGCATTTACAACACTAAAAAAGCTTTTTCTTTTTTTGTTTCTCCACCTGCACAACAAACTTATCAAGCTAATGTTCAATGGTAATGGACCTCTGTTCTCAACACGGCACAAGCTTAGAGGTTTTCATGGGTCTGATGAGACCCAAGATTGGAACTGGGCCCTTTATGGGTTTGGCTATACATTTTATACAGTCAGTTGGGCTTGGGTCACATCCCTTTTTACTGCTGCTAATCTTTGTCTGAATCAGACATTTGAGTCCCTCTGATTCAAGTAAACTCTTTTTGGAGAGCCAAATGATAGATAACTGGCTATGCTGACATTAGCATCAACAGAATGGGGGTATCTGGCATCTTTTGGTTCTGGTATAGCTTTTAGATATCGTAAGCATGGCTAGTTTTGGTTTTTTAGTTCTATATATATAAATCTGATCCATTAGCAATTTTAGCTTTATGACTTATGAGCTAATCTGTTCAGGTTTCTGGCAACATAAGCCTTTTACCAAGCTAGCTTTCTAAAAGTATTGTTAATTCAACCCATTTCTGTCTTTCTTAAATATGGATTAACTTATATGGCTTAAACTGATGAAGTGACCTGATAAATTACTTCAAATGAATGCTATGTTGCTTTACGTTAATGTAATTATCTTAAAAGTAGCAACTGTTAACATGTCTTTAGAGCTACTTTGCTGTATTTGATCATTTCATTATCATTTGTTGCCTTTTACTGGTCAAATTTTCAATTAATGTAGCTTAATGCATTTTTTTTTTTACGTCAGTTTTAGACACCAGTTGGTGGCGATTAGAGTTGCCCAACACACCTGACACCACACGCAGCCATTATTCAAAAGCTCCTGCCATCTCTACAGTTGTTGTCCTCAGTGACTTATTATTCTTCCTCCTCCTCCTGTTCCTCTTCTGTGTTCGGTTTGCCCTGCCAACAGATGGATCTACCATGCCCCCAAAAATGGACCAACTACGTGTTTAAACGATGCAAGAGACGGACGAAAGTGCCTGTCTGTCTTCCGCAGGAGCATAAATGGGCCTTAAAGCAACATGTTTTTTTACATGAAGAAGGTAACCATACATGCTGAGGTAAGCAATGCTGTTGTCAAACAGTAGAAAGTTGCAAACATCAAGAATTTTTATCTTCTGACAATGAACGTGACACATTTTAACATGTTGGAAAAAGGAAAATTGAAGGGATCTTATTCGGTCTGCGGGGGTCACACACAAACGCGTATACATATTTGCTCAGACTTAATAGCCACCTTTCAGCTATCAAACCCGCTGTGCACTTTGAATCAGGAATATCTCAAGCCAGTACCCTTCAAATCTGTTTATGGATGCTGACATTGGTGAAGTTCTGCAGAACGTGCATACCATCGCCTAATGAATATGGGTTAAATTACAAAGGCATATTAGGTCTTAGTTGCATAAGACAGATCTATTCCATCGAAGCAGCTTCCACTGGGGCTGCCAGGAAAAACACTTTCCTTCAGAAAGAACAATTCATCTGTGGCCGGTTTGTGGGATAGGGTTAAGGATGCTAGGGAGGTCATTCTTATTGCCCACCAATTGACCCTGGTACAAAGCCATGAAAAGAATACAATTTGGAGTCTGAAACCTGCCTCCTGGGTTGCTTTCTGATTAAGCTGCATTTATTTTGGGTTGGACTCAAATTATAGAACCAACATAGACGAGCTACAGGCACACAGAGACTAAAAGCAGCTGAGTAGGGAAATTAGCAGACCATGTGGATATCACCATGATTGAGTTTTTCTATTCTGTCAGTTACTTACGACAGTTCTTTTACATCTAGTTTACTTGATGATTTCTTTATTGATCCTGAATAAAAGTAATTCTAGACTTTGGTGTCTTTATCTCTGTTGTAAAAGTTACATATCTGTTCTCTCTTAAGCTTCTGTTCAAAAAAGACAGATGCACATTTTCCAAAAATATTCCAGTAACAGAGAACACACTGATATGTGACAAACAAACCACCTGTGTGTTGACAGGAAATATCATGCAGTCTAATAAAAACCCTAATAAATACCAGGAAAGAGCAACTAAGGCTTAGATGACATGGATGCAGAAATTCCTTTGTATAATGCTGCTTTAAAAATTTCCACCAACTAGCCAATGCAAATTCAAAAATTTGCTTCAGGTCAACGCATTATAAATCACAGTGCTGCTGGATTACAATCTAAAATCCAAAAGTTATAAAGATAGCTGTTTGTGGTTTCAAACTGCAGTACGGTAAGAATGTACCACACCATTTAAATTCTTGACTCCTCGAAGAGTCTTAAATTGCTTTTCCATGAAGTCTGCAAAGACAAGCTTAAGGCTTATAGAAATAGGTGGTAGTGTTAACATAAACTCGACACAGACGAAAAAAGAATTTCATTGAGAGCACGTTCAAATGGATATTTGATCCTCTTCTTGAGCACAGTATAAATTGTCACATAAGCTCTCATAAACTTGCTTGTGAAGGCGAGTTGAAGCAGATCTTTTATTTAAAAAATGTCACAGTGTATAGTGTTCAAAGTGAGATGAAAGCTGCTGAATATTCAGTTCGTTAAGGTTAAAGGATCATTTACTTAAGCATGAAAACTTGTTGAACTTTTCACGTTTCATAGCACTGCAGAATCCATATGATTAAATTAATGAACACAAACCAGAGGAACCTGAGTGCAGGTTGATTATACAATCTTTGCACAGCATCTTATAAACCTGTAATATAATACTGTTCCAAAACCTTTGATCAGTTTTAGCAGAATCCTCTAAAATTGTGTCAGGACCCATCCCATCACAAGGGACGGATGAGTTTTACATCGATGAATGAGATAACAGCAGCTCCGCCCTAGCTCGCAGCCAATTTTATTTAAAAAATCCGGGTGAGACATTAGTAAGAAAACCACTATGGGCAGGATTCATGTCTCTCATAGGTGATGACAGGGTTGGGAGTAATGCGATGAAAAAAAGAAAAGAAGGTCTCCACCCTCAAACATGCCACATGTGTTAAATGTGTGTGTTTGCATGTGCTGCCCTGTTTCACATCAAGTTAAGTCAGCCTGCAGTCAGATTACACCTCTTCTCCTAAAGGTCTCACAATCATTATTCATTTGCGCTCATTACTGAGGTGTAACATAGCTGATTTCTCACTGCTCTGGTGTGATGAGATACAAAAACAGATTGGAGCAGATTTACTGTCTGATTTAGCTTTATCTGACACCTTTTACATAAGCTATATTCAATACCAGATATAAAAAAATAGAGATTTGGACTTTAACTGTATGACAGCAAGGTTAGTGCAGTGTGTCCTGATGAGAAACTTACCGGGTCTTCTGGCTTTTGGCTGCTGTCATGGAGAGGCTCTTCAGAAAGGTGATCTCGTCGAATTAGAGTGAACTCCCTGATGAAGACTGCATCTCCATCTGAGGCCAAAACAGCAACCTGAAAAAAAGTAAGTCAATAAATCTACTGATCTGTGACAAACAACTTGTACCACTACAGCAACAGGCAAGAACTTCTCAATCCAGAGAGCAGAGCCTTAAAAAGACAGGCCTAAAAAGAAATGCTTTTTGTAAGAAAGTGACAATGGGTGCTGTAGTGATGTACACCCTAGGGCTGCTCGATTACGGGAAAAATGATAATCAAAAATAATTTTGAATGAAATTGAGATCTCGATTATCTAACACGATTAGAGAGAGGAAAAAAAAGTTATGTTTGTTTACAACATTTGTTATCTCTCCGTCTCTCTGGGAACTGGTGGATTATTTAGTCACGACTCATAAAACATTTTTCTATTTCCTTGTGTCGTGTCGTAAGCCCCCGTGTGCACGTCTACATGAACGAGCGCAACATTTCACATGCACGAATGTCGCCTGTCGCTTGGCTGGAGGAGGGCAGTGATTTCCACCTCATCGCGTGAGTTCCATAGAAAATTAATGGAGAAGAAGCGACATCGCCTTCCGTGTGTCCAGCCCATAACTTGAGAGGTGTTTGCATCTGGAGTTGAATTAAACCAAAGCAGCTGGGACTGTGGGAGGAGTCTGCAGCAGAGCGCAGCAATGCCAGTGGCGCTCGATTTGCAACTGAAAACAGCAGAACAGTAAACTGTGAAGGAGCAAAATAATTGGACCATTTAATTTTTATGATCATTGAAAACCCAAATCGTAATTGTGATTAAAATTTGGTTAATCGCACAGCCTTAGTACACCCACCAGCTTCTTTTTTGGGTATACCTGTTCAATTGCTTGTCAATGAAAAAAGCTAATCAACCAATCACATGGCAGCACCTACATTCAGATAGTAGGGTCAGAATTTAGCTTAAACAACATGAAAGCATAGATCCATTCTGCTTTCTATGAACATTTAGGCTGCTGGTGGTGTAACATGTTGGTGATATTTTCTTGGCACAATTTGAGCCCCTTTAGTACCAATTGAGCATTTTTAAACACCACAGCCTACCTGAGTATTGCTGCTGACCATTTCAATCCCTTTATGACCACAGTTTACCATCTTCTTATTGGTTAACTCCAGCAGGATAACACATTATGTCACAAAACTCAAATCATCATTTTCAACTTTTCGTAAACTTTCGTAACTCCACAGTCACCAGATCTCAATCCAACAGATCACCTTTGGCATGGTGGTGGAACAGAGATTCTCATCATGGATGTAAAGCTGACATATCTGAAGCAACTGTGTGGTGCTATAATGTCAATATGGACCAAAATCTCCAAAACAATATTAGTGTACCAAATAAAGTGGATGTTAAGTATACAGTAGATAAAAAGATTGTGCTTTTTTAAAATAAGATAGTATGTAACTATAACATTCCAAAAACAAAACTGTGAAGTGGTAAAATAAGCAATATTAAAGAAAAATCCTAGTAAGATATTATATTAGAAGATTTTTGTCTAATAATGTTAACAACTTTAACTATTGTAGTCAACACTGGTTCAAAGGTGTGAGAAAAAGTATGAACTTTTGAACTTTTAATTAACCTCCCATTCCTTACATAAATAAACCTGCATTATTTTCATGTACAAATGTGATTCAAAATGTTTTTTAATGTGCAGCATTTTTTTTTTTAAATCACATAAATCACATACTTATTCACTTTGCAGTGTGAGGTTATGATGGCAGGGTGTTTGTGTAACAGTAAAGTACATTTTTCCCCCCATTTTTTGGTTTGTTCTCTCAGTCACATATCCACCATAATGAAGCAAAACAGTTACAGAACATGGAGCAATTCAAAAAACCATGTCTTCAAGGGGAGACCAGTAGGGAGGAGAGTGGGGAATCTTGGATAGGGCCCATTAGCAGCAAAGCAGGACCCACATTCTCGTGAATGCACAAATTCACAGCACAGGGGTCTTCAGCTGCTCTCCGTGGGTCATAAATACCCTGTAATGAACCGGGTCAACTGCCTGCCTCCTGGGCATGTGCCAAAGCAGCGCAGACAGAGCATGGAACGTGGGTTTGGGGCACTTTTATCACATCATAGGAGGGGAGGTGGAGGGGAAGTAATGTTGCTAAGTAACCACAACAAAACTTGCCCCAGCTTTCTGTGAGAAAGAGTCCTGGAATGGACTCAAAAAAGACAAACTGAATCTACTTTAAAGCCCTGCAATTAGCACTGCTTAGCTGCAGTCACTTAGCCTGCTTTGGCTTCTGTAACAAGATGTAAGTCAGCACAATGTTGGCAGCAGCATACTTATACAAGCTTATTATGGATGTGCAGATGTGGCAGCTGTTGGGCCACATGTATGTTTTCCTTTAACTGTTTCTGAAGATGAATCAAAGAAAATAATCTATACACCACATTTAAAGTGGCTGCATGTGGGGTCTGCGAATCAGCAATGAGATGAATGAGTGTCAAGTATCATCTTGTGTGAGATGAGGGAGAAAGTGGTAAAATACACTGTTGGAAATGTGAGACAGCAAGTGTTTCTCAACCATGTCTCAACAATCTCAAAATGATATATACATATATATATATAAGTGTATTCAGTGCATTTAACAAGGGAAACTAAATGAATGATACGAGAAACCAAATGAAATTACAACCTCCTACTGAATGTCTGAATAAATTTAAAGATTTCTGTGGACACGAATAGCATTGCAGTGAAGTGTGTCTTCACTTCCATAGTTGCCGAAAACAAAAATGTTCTGCAAGCACACGCCAGGGGTAAAGCAAATATAAGTCAAGCGTGTAAACATTAAGTAAGCTTAGCTGATGTGTCAGCCGAGATGTTCTGAAAACAACTCATTCAGGGCTAAATTGAGGCCTGGGTAAAATTAACATGTCTTTCCTTAGGAGACTTTTTAAAACCCACCAACTCAGAAATTTTCTCACACACTTTTACTGTCTTTAAGACAAGGCAAATTTGACAGATGTTTTCTCTTTATTTCGAAAACTTGTATCTATCCTCCTTAAAAATGTACATGCTGGAATGAAAAAGAGCTACAGGCTAACGGTGCATAAAAGCTACACTTTCACTCACCAGAGTCTTAAAATATATAAAACTCATTTCCTTAAGAAAACAAGCTTGCTTTTCAGTGCCAGTGTCAAACATCCTGAACCTGCTGGACTTTAAAAAAAAATTAGGAACTGGCATGGGATTTGATTTTTCCAAAGAGAGCAAGTTTAGAGTTATTTCCAAGAAAAAGTTTACTTATACTGTAAGCATTCAGTTTAAGTACTATACTGTAACATATATATACTATGAAAACTAATCTTTCAACTCAGCTGCTGCTTTGGTTAGTCACAAATTCTGCTGCTGGAGGAAGTTTCCTTAAACAACACCTTTTTATAGTTTAGAGACAACTTGCAGTTTTTAAATGGAGATTTTTATAATAAAGGGTTTGAGTTGCTCAGCCGTTCAGGATCTCTTCTGTTAGATTGTTTACTTAATACAGATGTAGTGCATCCCAGTTGTTGACTGATAAAGCGGGATGTCGCTTACCTCCTTAGTTTAAAATATGCAGTGTCCATGATTTCTACCAAGAATTCCAACCCCTCATTTAGTCCATCTTACATAAGCTTCTGCCCAGAGAGGGGGGAGTGTATTATGGCAATGCAATGATTCAAAGAACCTAAACAAACAAGGAAGGCCAACTCTGTCTTGTGGCCCAACTCTGGAATTTTTTAAATGTGTGCGTTAACACCACCAGCCCTTCTGCTGTGGCACTGCTGCAAGCGCAGCTACTAGCTGCACAATTGTTTTTAAGATAGCATGTGTGTGTGTGTGTGTGGGGGGGGGGGGGGGGGGGGGTCTGTGTTTTTTGAATTACACCCAACGTTCTCCCCCCCCCTGGTCTTAACCCACGTCCTGGTC
>JBAMHW010000005.1:8797385-8827096 GCA_037177495.1 Rhadinocentrus ornatus | reverse complement strand
AATACAATATCAAATGACTAAATGAGTTTGTCAGTTGTGCAAAAAAAAACGACTTTTAACCAAACATTGTACAATATAATATCATTTTATTATCTCACAGAGATGGAGAGGGAATGTGTGGATAAGAACACACCAAGTGTGGAGCTGCACCCAGGTAAAGGGAAGGTTTCTGGGGATGTGACATTGCCTGGGTATACAGGAGCAGGAGGACATACGTACATGTGTTTTCGTGTTAGAAGGAAGCACAAAATGGAAACAAGTGGGGGTTTACCATTACTAAATGTTTTCTGTGTCAATATTTAAGTATTCAGTTATATATAAATTATCTGTAAAACATTGTATTTTAAGCGGTGATGTACAGTAGCTTCCAGGAGTACAAGACATGAAAACTGTAAAAAATACTGAATGAACAGTATAAAATATTCAAAAAAAATATTCAGTTTTGTATTGTATGAAATTTTTGAAGGCCAGCAACTAAGCAGCAGTGATCAAATCTTATTTTATTTTTATATCATTGTAAGTCTCTACAATATTTTCAACAGACATGTCCCGAACAAAAACATAAACCTAAAACATAAACCTGGAAAGCTGTTGGCCTAAATGAGCGCATATCACTCAATGTAAATAAATCAAACCCTGGAGGGGCTCAGCCAGGTGCTGCAGAAGTTCCCCTGTACTAGTAAAATAGTAGCAAGAAAGAAATTCTAATCTATTAAAGACACAGTCTTTATATCGCAATACAAGCCAACAAATTTGTTCCACAGAGTTTCTCAAACTGTTTTCACCAACATTGTAAAAGCTGTGGTCTTCTCTAAAGTGCCGTCTGTGGTTACAACTGGATTACTGTTGCATTCTTGCTCCCAAATTAAGCCCCTCATTTGAGGACATGCCCCACCATCTAACAATCCTAATTTCCATATTTTGTAGAATTCTCCAGTCCTGATCTCATCTGGCTGGCAGCGAGGCAAATAATAAAATTCTGCCCGCCTGTTGCATGGCATCTTTAAGTATTCAGCTCCATAATCCACCCTCCATTCTTTAATTGTGTAGGACGGTGTTGGAAGCCAGCTGCACACTGGGCACAATGTGGAAAGAATGTTGGATTTTAACCAGTGAGCTGAGATTTCTGGCAGTTACATAGTACTAAACTTATTTTCAGTTTTTTTCTTTAGCATGTGGCCATGATGATGGGCGAATCCTTCATCAGTCAGGAGCTTCAGCCACAACTTTATTCTATCAAATGATGAGAAAAGTACGATTAAAAGCTGACTTTAAAGATTATTTTAAAAATAGATTTTAATCCCCACACTCATTATATTACATCCCACTGTGAACTTTCTTTGAGAATTGGTCCGGTGTTCAAGTTTTAATGGCCTTCAAACTCTGTAGTGTGATAGCTTTATGGGCTTGTGAGAAATTGCTATCACTGAGTTTATTACATTGAGCCTCTGCCTCCCTTTTTAATGACTTACCAGGGATTCATTTTAGATAGTGATCAATAAGTGCACTTTTTTTTTTCTAAAACAGAAGAGTCTCTGTGAAAATATTCACACTACGTCATTTTATGTACATTTTATCTTCGTTTTAAATAAATAAAAAAATTGTAATTTTCCTCGACACTGAAGTCTAACATGAAGACAAAAATTAACCTCACCCATAAATCAGTACATTGTTAAATCATTCCAGTAGCCTCAGCTTTATTCTAGTCTTCTGATGAGATCATGTTAAGCTTCACTAGACTGCATGGAAGGCATCTATGAAATCTATATTATAATTTCTTCCCTTGGTTGAGACACTTAAAAGAGAAAGACACTTTTCTCTGGATGCTTTGGCTCACTGTTGTACCAGTACCAATTTCTGCACTTGAGGACAAGTTTTCTTCAAGCAACGATTCTTCCCTTAGTTCTGGTCTTTCTCCCCATCTCTGCTGCTGATAAACGCCACCATAGCATGGTGCTGCCACCACCATGCTTTAATGCAGGTATAGTATCAGCAAACTTATTTTCTTCCATAAAAAAATGCTTGGACTTGGGCATATTTTTCTATATTGATCAGTCTCAATCTTGGTTATTATATAGTTTAAAAGTAATGACTAATAATGACTTCAAGAGGCACTGTGCCTTTTGCTATGAAATATAAAAAACAACAGTTTAATCCCTTTGCTTTATTTTGACTGCTTTTCATATGGGGCAGCAGCCAAAAAAGGATAAGATGATGCTTTTCTGTTTGGCATTTCTACTGGTGAAATACACACATAAATATATATATAGAACTGGTGAAATTAGGTACACTGGGCTGCATCCTTTTGAGATGATCAGACAAATTAGTTTTGTTTCCTATTTTGCTGTTCACCAACTAATGACAGAGTTGGGAAGAATTGTATTAATCTAATTTGGGGTTTTGTTGCCAGTTGGTAACCAGTTTAGAAATGCATTACTGCCATCTTAGTTGACTGGAGTGTGCTGACAGACACGTACTGTATAGATGGATTGTGTGAAAATGTCTCATGCTTATTACTGAAATCAATGTTGATTTAAACACAATCACTTAAACTTCGGCACCTTTAACTTTTTACCACCAGATCAGAAAATCTGTGAATCCATAATCCTTAAAATGAAGTTTGGTGAAGTCCAATGAGGTTGTTCATGATGGCCAACTAAGGCTACAGATGTCAGACATATTACTAACATGCATGCATTAAAACCATTTTCATTTAGACCCACAGAGCAAGTCTAATAAGGCCAGGTAGATTAATATAATGAACACTAAAATTGATGAGAGCCATTAAAACACACTCTACGGAAAGGGCTGCATATCTTTATTCCTGCATTTGCACATACTAAAAGTTTCCTACTTCTGGAGACTTCAAATTTCCACTGAAGACACTTTGTTCCTGGAAGCATTCAAAGCTTTACGGTCTTAAAACTTTGCTCTGATTTATGCATCACCCAGTTTTATAGAGAAGGTCTACTGTACAGTGAATTTCATGTGAAGGACGCATTTCAGAATAACATGCTTTCTGCAGTAGTAGTGAATATTGCAATGACCATATCGGTTGTGATATATAAACAAATATATCAGCATCTGAGTTCAGATGTTTTGAAAAAGATTGCATTCCACTTCTGCACCTGTGCATAAATGTTAGTCAGAGTAGGAGAATTTTTTCTAAGTGTAATGCAGACTACATTAATACACCTGTGCTTGTCCTACTATTACAAGTCAAAGTATCTGCCATGAAAAAGTCTCCATTAAACAGTTTATCATGTGCATGTTGCTGAGGGGTGGCATTGATTAGTGGTTAGAGTGGTTGTCCTGTAGCCCAAGGGTTGCTAGTTCGATCCCGGCTCCTCGAGCTCGTGTGGTGGTGTCCCTGAGAAAGACACTGAACCCCTAATGCTCCTGATGGGTCATGGTTGAGCACCTTGCATGGCAGCTTCCGCCATCAGTGCGTGAATAGATGAATGTGACGTATATGTGAAGTGCTTTTGATAAAAGCACTATATAAGTACAGACCATTTTCCATGACAGTAAATTTCTTTGACATATTGAGCAGCTGTACTTCATCTACTTCTTTCAATGTGAATTTTTTAAGCTTACATAAAAGACAGGTGACATTTTTATCGTCTACAACAGCAAAAATCTGTCGTCAACATTATGAATTGTGGGGTGTAAATTCACAATATTATTTAATGCTTCCGTCACCATATCTATAAATGTTTGAGACCTATTTCACAACAAGAAAACTCATCTGAAAAAAAGATTGTCTTAGCATTTTTCTCTATTTTTGCATTCATAGATTTAATCCTGTAGTTTGATGCACCTGACCTCAGGTATAATGAGACAGGCAAGGTAATATTCAAATCTAAGTAATCCTACTCAAAGATTTTCACAGATGCCTGTGTGCATCTGGCAGAGCCTCAGAACGAAGTTTCATCAGTGCCCCTGATCCATCTCTTGGATTAAATAGAAGGAATTTGAAAGTTTAGAGATCATATTGTGATTTTAAGGAGAAGTTCTTTGAAATTCTATCCATTTTAAATTGACTTTGACTTAAGCATAATTTCATGTTAATATAAATTAAATTCCAAAAGATAAATTAGGGCTCTTTCATATAGGATATCTGGACTGTGAAAGGTATTAACTTGCACAATTACAACTATTAAAATACACCAAACTAAATATATTTAGTACCTAAGGACTCACTTTTAACAGTGCCCTCTCTGCTTTACAGACTCTCTCAGACGCCTTTAGTTAACTCAAACAAACCATGCTATCATGATTACTCTGACAAATGAGTTGGGAAAACTTTGCAATTTGTCTAGGGACTTTTAAATATGACCATCATCCCCTAGGTATTATATCTAAGACACAGAAGAGATGACAGACAGCAATAATGGAGCAGTCAACTTGATGTGACAGCTTAATGTTGTTCATTCATTGTCTTGTCAATATGTAAGGATTCCACAAGGTGCAATTATCCCAGAAGACTGACATACAATGAAGCAAAAATGCAGGAAAATATCTCTAAGTGGAGGTCAATATGCCATCAAAAGTACCCCAGATGGATGATACTTTAGAAAAAGCATTTCAAAAAGATCCGATAGTGGAAAATGAGAATGCAGGATCGGCAGTTGATGCCAGTAATGGGGGTTGATTGCTGAGACTTGTGACAATGACAGCTCCTCAAGAAAATATTCAAACATCCCTGTCATACTTGCGTAATTGCCGACAAGAGGGAGCGGTTTGATGAATGACGCCTCTGACATCTGGGACACAGCCAAAGTGATGCTTTGACGAGGAGAGGTGAGTGGAGGGGTGGGTGTGTGGGTGAGGGCGTGACTTGGCACATTTTATCTCCAACATTCCCTTTGTGTTAAAGAGACAGATCAGAGGCGCCATGTGAGCTCTTAAATACACCATTGGAGAATTATCTTACATCATGTGTGAGTTTACAATAGGGGCCCATATTTTTCCAACTTGTTTCAGTACGTCTGACTGTAAAGTAACTAATGTAATGTCTACCGCCTCCATTTATGGTGATATCCTGCAGCGAGTGTATGCTTTGCTGTGATTCTTGTTTCAAATTTTGCTATAATTTCTTTATGCATGTGTGCCAATTCCAGCAACTTGAGTTTGTTCCTTCTAGCTGAAGCATGGCAGGTCACTCCCATAAGGACTCGGCAACAGTGAGAGACAGCATACCATATGTCTGTCCATGCATTAATCTTCCCTGTGGGCCCTTTTGATGAGCACTGTTATCTCAGGAAAATCATTTAGCTCCGAAGCAACGGCACAGCTCAAAGAAGCCCTCCCGTGCTGTCTGCTGCAGTCAGTTTGTATATAAAGCAAGATCATGCTGGTGTTTCAAAAGTAGAACAATTCACTTGTCAGGGTGTTACTGCACTGATCTTACCCCGAACTATTGAAGAAATTCTTTCCCAAACAAACTATTGTCTGTTAGGATAACATTTATTCCAACAGTGGTACACTCCGAGAGAGAGTCTACATGTGGAGAGAATTACTGACGGAGGTGCTGCTTTTCTGTGTACATAACTTAGAATTAACCACACACCTGAATGCATAATGTGTTTAGCTATAAAGACATCAACTACTTCACAGAGTATTTTTTTTTTTTGTGAGTTTTTGTAGCTGGAATAACACACTTGTGCTAATATTCTCTGACATTTAGGAGTGAGTTTGGCTCAGAATCAAGGTTGAAGCCATAAAGAGAAAAAAATGTCAGCTCACATCTGCAGTGTGAACTACGCTCATCAAGGTGAGGGTAACATGATAGTTCACACTTTCCTCATGTACTGCTTTTACTCTCAGGACAGAGATGGGGAACAGCCTTTTGTCTGTGGACAATATCAATTGGCAGCACATTCCAGTTTGATGTTTAGGGCTTCAAGGTGAGAATTTAGGGCTTTCATGTCTTATATACAGGTTCAGATTTCTTTAGTACTTGATTTCAGCCACAGAGAGGCAAGAATTTATGTTTAATTTACAGTCGATGCCTGAAGCACCAAAGGTTGCTGGTCATAAAAAAGCTCTCTGGATGCTTACATTATCAATGCTTGTGTTGCCTCATTTGAACCCACCAAGCTAAAGCATAAGATTTAAAAAGTCTGTTGCACATTCGTCAGCCTTGTCCAGCCTGGATGTGAAGCTCTTGTGTGTTACAGAAGACAGCTGACTGTCCGCTACTGAAATGAAAAAAGAAAGATGTAAAAAGCCAAAAAGAAAACAAAAAGATTGGATTTGGCTCAGGTTGAACGTCAGTGTGAACTCAGCAATATGGATGTGTTTGCACAGCTGGAACCCATGCCCAGGGTCATCTCAGCAGGGAGCAAGGTTTGGCACTGCTGGGCACAGCTACAGTACAAGCCCGCTGAAAAAGCACCACTCCTGCAGCTCCCCTTCAGTCCCTTTTCAGAAAAAAACACAGGCCAAACTCAGGGGAGTTGACTGACAAAGCATGATTTCAGATATGGATGACATTTTCATTTTCTCCCATTGCAACTCTGGGGCAGGCTGACCTGGATCTTGCTCTGGTATTGAAAGAACATATAAAAAAGGAGTTTTGTCTTTATCATACTATGCCATGTTACTAAGCTTTCTGAGGCTCATCCAAAATTCAGAAAGTGTGAGACAGCACATCTTCCCCAAAGAGGGACAGCAGCTCCAGCTTAAGTGCATTGATTCTGACTAATAAAACTTACTCACCGTGGCTACAGCTTGTGTAACAAATGTTAAGTCTTTCAGAGTGACAAGCAAATCTCTGATGGCATAAAACTCCCAAGTGGTTGTAAACAATGAAATGCACACAGGCTGAGGACATGAATCAAGGTTTACTGTCAGGAGGAGCAGGTATTACACTAGTGTGCAATGCTTCTGGTCGCTGTGCATGTGGGAAAATACAGCTTGTGAAAGATAAATCATGCTTGATTTACAGTGTTAACACGTACAGACAGGAGGAAATATTAACCGTTAGTCCGTTAGGCTTAATCTGTGTTACCTACATGTAAAAAAAACTAAAAAATCAGAGGGCATATTAAGTTTTGGACTGTGCATATAGTGACAGAAACAATATGAGTGCCTCTAAAATAAATGTATAGTATATGTATTTATTTTATGTATAGTATGACAGTCCTACAACTTATATAGAAATATAATACAGTACTCCTTATCAAAGATATTCAGGCTGGCTAAATACCTGAGAGGCTTTGTCATGGACAACCTCTGAGTTAAAGACATAGTTTTTCACATACTGGAGACATCTGAGACTCTACAATCTCATCACGACCATGAAAGGCTATCGTTTTTCTTACATTTCGAAAGTGTCTTTCAAAAGACGTATCCCCATGTAAAAAATTCCTGACAGAATTGACTTGCTCTGCCATCTTAAGTTTCAATCTGATAGCTTCAAAATTGTCCCTGCAACCAAAACCTTCCATATGAGGTCCAAGCAGCCCTTCCATTGTTCCTAATGTGAAACAGAGATGGCCTCAGATTCTGAGGGTTTCACGTTGGCTATGGATATACCAGCGACACAGACGGATCCTGAGGGTTTATCTGAAGACGTGAGGCCAATGAAAGCTTCAGGCACAGTTTTATGGTAATCTTGTACCAAACACGCCTGTGTGCTTTGCATGACCCATACAAAAACTTGTACTACCACAAATCAGTGCACTAGCCAGCCCTTTTTGGCGTGTTTCTATGTCTATTCACTTGTGAAAAAAAAAAAAGTTGAAGTCATAATCAAGGTAAAACAATGTTTCATCTTTGCAATGCCAAGAGAACATAATATCTGAATAAGTCGCATTTGGCTCAATAAATCTGGATATTGATACAGGTGGCCTCCCAGACTGAACAATGGATGTTCCAATAACAGATCCCCTTGGAAATTGAACAGCTTGACCTTGGCTGGGCTGTCTGTTTCTGTTTCCAAGGATTAGAAAACCAACTGGACCCTTGAGATTACTCTGGTGCCCGTAAATGTGATGCCTCTAGCAGGTGGACAGGTAGTAAGCACTCTGTTAATCTTTAAGAGTTAGGTTGGGCAGGAAGAAGGGAATAATGGGTCACAGAAAGGACAGAGGAGTAAAGACACGTACCAGCATGGTGGGGAGAGTTATAAGTGAAAGCCCACAGTAAGTGGGCTGTTAAATTTCTGTTTTACCAATCACAAATGCTACTAAAACTACCTACAATACTAACCTTGTCTGACATCAGAGTACCTTGTAGAAATATTTTCTGACAAAAGTTTTGACAAAAGTAAAAGAAACTTTGACATTTAGGTCAAAACAGACTAATTATTGTTCCATGTAAATATCATGTGATTTCATGTGATTCACTTTTTACTAGTTGGTAAAACTTTATTCCTCATGGCTCATTCTCTTCTGACAGTGGATTTCAGTTCTTTCTGTTGACATGTGATCATACTTCACCAATTCCGTCTCTGCAGTGCAGTTAGCACTGTCACCTCACAGGAGAAGATGTGTGTTTAAATTTTGACTGGGGCCTGTCTGTGCGGAGTTTACGTGTTTATCCTGTGTCTACAGGCAATTTCTCCAGGTACCCCAGCTTCCTTCCACAGTCCAAAAGCATGTATGAGCAGGGTACATTGTTGATTGTTTCATATGTCTTTCTGTTAGCCATGTAATGAACTGGAACCCGCCTCTGGGTTCAGTATCTAAACCACTTATGAAGTAGAGTCCCCTGTACGAGGGGGCGGCATGAGATACATGCAGTACAGAAGATCTTTGCACACACTAGGAAGCACGAATCCTAACATGGTATATACCCAAATGACAGGGAGAAACCTAGTTACAAACAGTCTACCAAGCATTGTCTTCTCAATTAAACACAACTCAAACTTCAAGCAATTATATGGGAATGGCGATTGTTAGGAGTTGATAATCAACATTGGCTGATGGGTTTCTGAGATATTTACCTGCATAACACTTCTATTAAAACATCTGTTAAACTGCTCAGGTAAAACGTTTTAGCTTGTAACTTTACAGATCTCACATGTCCTTTGTTTTAAGACAGCTTACTTTTGAGCCCTTGCAGTTTTTAGCCCCATTTATTTTGGCCATGTCATTTCAGACAGGAGGCAGAAGAAAAATACGTCTTATCAAGGAAAGGTTAACCAATATCATGTTGACATGTGAATTAGGTATGTTGGAGATCACATTAACAATCTTCCACGTGAAAAACAGTCTCTCAACCTCTGAGCTGCAGCTACAGTAAGCTCACTAAATGCTAATAAATTACCTTGTTTTAATATTTTAAATGTTAAAAATGCTGCACATTTCTTCACCTCTTATTGGGAGCGCTGACTCCTTTCTCTTTCTCTTCATAAGTGGTCGGTCAGACAGATGCAAAACTCGCCGCTAAGCAGAAGCTATGCAAATATGTTCTAAGAATAACAGAGAATAAAAGTGGACTACAAAGAAATTGTTGCAGGCAGAGAAAAGGATTCCCTTTGGGCTTTGTAACCCAGCACACATTTTGCATCCACTGTGAAGCTACGTAAAACACAGACGGAAAGATCAAACACCCTAAAAGCACTGCAAGCGGATGTAGGAATAAACATTTACAGTTGAAGCTTAATTTAAAGGCTTTTCTGTTACCTGGACTCGTTTGCATTCTTCTTTAAAATTTTGACATCCCTTTTACCAGTTTCTAACTACAAATGAAATGCTAATAGACCATTTATAGCTTAAATTCACATATTTTTTTCAGAAGCTATTTAAATCCATGAGTTATATAAATTGTGTTTGTACAAATAGGAGTGGGGGGAAGAAGGAAGAAACATAATAGTGACTTTGACACCACAAACTATGAAATGTTCTAGTTGTGGTTTCTACATATTGATACTATAATTACGCTAAACCTTTTTTTCTAACAGGAACTACATTATCCAACTTCCTCTTTTGAAGTTTAGAAGAGCTATAACAAATAAACTTACTACCACTGAACAAATGGCTAAGTATGACTGATGAAGTAGGAGAAGATGGAGCCATAAAGTCCAGTGTACATAGCACCATTATGAAAACAGCTGGGTGAGCCTGATATTAATGAGACACAAGTGGTGGATCTGCCCTTATTCGCCTATGTCATCCAGATAACTGGGGCATGCAAGTTCACAGAAGGTCCATGAGCAAAACAGGCTGCTGTTGTACTGTTAAAGCTTCTAACTTGCACAGCTGGATCCTGCATTCTGACCATTACAAGTCAGACACTGATGAGTCCTACCTACAGGGGAGTTGTGCTGAGTGTGTGTTTGTGTGTGTGTATTTAATGGATTTATTTGTTCTGTTAAATCTGGAAACCAACTGGCTAAGCCTCTGCAGCAAGCTGGATTAGGCCAACGGAAAGAAAAACAACTCATCCTTTGTCTTGTATCATCACTTAAAAGCAGGGAAATGTCCTTCAAATGTTATCTCTGTGGTTGGAAATGTTGTCATCTGCTGGCTCAGTGCAAGTAGGAGGAACAGCTTCAATCTGATACTTTATAAAAGTGGGTTATAAAGTTTCTTGAAGTGCACAAAATTAGAATGAAGGCCATAAACAGCTGTTATCTCTTTTTTTGTAACACAATACACATTCTACATCTCAGCAAACCACTACAATCTTTCTGTTTTCTGTATCTTTTTGCTATGAAGCAGAAAACAATCCTGCATTGACACCTTCACCGTGCACAGCACTGTGGAGAAACCGGGCGGGCCGCTCCAGGGCATTCATCCACATCTACACTACATCATAATTTATGGTCATCCGTGTTCATCCTTTCCCACTCATACACTGTGATGAGCAGGAAGCCTGAGTGCTAAAGTAGGTTAGTGTCAGGAAAAGGGAGAGGCTGTGGATGGGCACTTTTAACCCAGGAACAGGGCTGAGCAGGAGCAAAGGCCAAACCAAGATGAGAAGCAACGCAGAGGAAAGTTAAATAAGTGGAGGAAAATAAGAGGAAATAAAACCAAAGGATGCATCTTTAAATTGTTGAATTGGGTTTTTTGATAAGCACACAAAAAGAGCAGACTTATAGCTTAAATTCACATAGTTTTTTCAGAAGCTATTTAAATCCATGAGTTATATAAATTGTGTTCGTACAAATAGGAGTGGGGGGAAGAAGCAAGAAACATAATAGTGACTTTGACACCACAAACTATGAAATGTTCTAGTTGTGGTTTCTACATACATGGATGACCATTTACTTTCAGAGTGGCCTAAAAGATGGCGGCAGGTTGGAGCAAGAATCACCTCGGGTTGCATTACAGACTAACATGGCTGCATAGACAAATAGTTAAAAGAGACAAGCGAGACAGTTTTGGCAAACATAGTTAAACCTGAACCTACATCCTCAGTTGCAGCTCACGGCACTGTTTCTGTCTGACACACATGCACGCAACAGCAGCTTCTTCATTGCTGGCGCTACAGGTGAACATCAACTGCAAACCTACATTATACATCAATGCTTTCACAGTTACACAGTTTTGTTTGAAGTGAAGTAGACTCAGTTGCATATTGCATCACTGAAGATGGCTGTCTTTAGTTTTTACAGCAGTCTGTAAACCTAAATGTTTTGTTAACATTGCACAATTCCACATCTGTTGTATAAATTAGTGGTCTGCAAGCTCAGTCTGGTTTTAAGGGAAATATCCCTCTGCAAAAATATTTGTTGTCAGCATGAATACATAGTACAATATCAACATTAATGGTGAGCAAGCCGCATTACATATGAAGGGAGAGAGTGGCTTCTTTTTTTCTTTTTTTTAGCCTTGGGCAAATGCAATGAATTCAAAATTTATTAAGCATAAGGCTTAATGAGGCCTATTACATTTAGGAGTTCCTATTATGTGCTCAGACAAATTACTGAGCTAAGTGACCATTCAATCATTATGCAGTTTTCCTCTGATTAACATCTTATGAGCTAAAAGAAAATAGCATGCCCACTTTAGCACATTTTTTCCAATTACATCATCCCGTTTTCAAGCACGTTTTCAGAAAAGGTGTGCTTTTTATTGGGCTGCATGGAGGTGTGGTTGTTAGTACAGCAAGAAGATCTCTCGTTCGAGCATCCACCGGGGGGCGGTTCAAACAGTGGCCTTTCTGTGTAGAGTTTGCTAGGTTAAGTGCAATCACTCCAAATTGTCCCCTGAGCCTGACACCTTCTATTTTTATCTATTATAGCTCCTCGATCAAATTTCAATGCACCAATAATTACTTTTTTAGAGCTCTCAGGAGAAATAACACTAATTTTCTGACTAAAGCTGAACGATTATTCATTTTTAAAGTCGGTATTAAAAATCTTGCAATTATAAAATACAAACAGAGCGCAGTTAATTTTCATGCTACATAGCGCCTGATCCAGGTTTCAAGCCTGCAGTGTCCACGGTTTACAATTCCACTCGCTTCCATCATATTTCCTGTTGTCTTTCTTGTGCAACAGCTGCTGAAACATCATGTGAATTCCCATTTCTTGGTTAATTTTCCATATATGACTGAAACCAAACAGAAAACAGTCCTGATGAAGTAAATAAAGACTATCTCAGATAAAATGTTGACGTAAATTAAACCTAAAAAATAATTTTGGATCTATTTTAAGCATTAATGCAGCTCAGAAATTACCACAATCGCAGGTAGATTCTGCTTGTTCAGCTCTGTCTCTGCGATGGACATGACACTCTCATCATAAAATGAGTGCTTTTTTATCTTTACCTGCCTGGGAGAGTAAAAAAAAAACAACAACTCATATTTCTGTTAAAGGTGGCTGAAGCAACATTTTTTCTGACATGTGTTCTCTGCGGTTGGAATGTGTCTACCTTTGTGTTCACGCAAGTGTCTGCGTGTGCGTTCATCAGGGCCGAACTCAGGTTTTTCTTCCCAATACAGAATCATGTGGAAAGAAATTACACACTGTGGAGTAAATAAGATAAATACCTGTTTAGTTTTTACTACAAGGACAAAGTATAAACATAATTTAGAGAAAATGTGACCTTTAGGCTTTGTTGTTTTAGCCACAGGTTGCATCTTGCAGTTGGTAAGTGAAGCTGTTCAAATCTCAACTTTGCATCCTTGTTACAATATAGAAAAATTCATATTCTTGTCATCTCATGTAAAAATTATAATTCTGCGTGGACACTAAATGGAAACTGGAATTTGAAATATAGCAAACCAAAATCGCAATAGTTCAGGCCTATTTGTGACATGTTCTATGATGTGCAGACAGTAATATGAGAAAGACACATGTCAGCGGGATACAAACTCCACAGCTCAGAGTATGAATTTATTTTCTGCTCCTTTAAATGATAAGAGTAACAAATACCATAGTCACTGCACTGTTTAGGTAAAAATCTGATTACTGTGCTGGGATGAGAAGTGAACATGTGTATCATGGGCTATTGCATGTGAAGTTGGTTTTTATTTCTCATCTATGCTGTGCTCTGCCAGGGTCCATTGTGTGTGTGCAGGTTCCTCATGCTGGTTTGGTGTGTAAGAGCCCATTAAACAGTATGTAAAAGAGAAGCTGCCTATCTGAAACCAAAGCCAATGTATTTTAAAACTCTGAATAAAGCAAATTCAGAGATTTAGGACACGTTATATGTATTAAATAACAGATGTTCAAAACATATTAAACATCTGAGAACTTGGTTTTTACAGAGTTTTTTTATAGTTTACATTTATTTTCCAAAGTCACATTTCAAGAAGAAGTGAGATTTATTTTATAAGGTGACCAAAAGCGACAACTTTTAACACTTTAATGTTATAAATAGACCTAGTATGTTGCATTAGCCTCAGACCAGCAACTTAGCTAATGATTTGTCTTAATCATAGAAATGCATCTACCCTAAATGTCAGAATTTGCATAACTTGAACCGTCTACGTCAACTAAAGGGAAATAATGCCAAGAAAACCTTTATTAATGCACTGGTTTCTTCCCGCTTCCTTTGGACAAAGACTTATTTTTCTTTTCCTTCTTTTGTATATTCCTTTTGTTTTCCTGTTTTTTAACTTGTCTTTTGTTGAAAGAAAAACTTCCAATCAATTCATCAATCAATCAATTAACTTAGGAAAAAGTGAGGCTGAAAAATACAGCATCACCACAGACCTGGCACCACACCAGCAGAGCCAGCATCAAAACATACTTTCGTGGGATAAGCAGCTTCTTTGACAACTGAAGTTTCAGGGGTAACTACTGTCAGCAGGCACGTGGTGAATTGATCATAGGCAATAGAGAGTTAAGGATTATCAACAACACCTGCCTTATTTTTCACCTATTTCTCTTGCTTTCAGTAGAGATATCTGGGAGTGATAGATACACCGTTAAACTAAAAGCACTCAGAGAGTGCAGACCTCCACCAAGCCTTTTTTTTTTTTTTTTTAGCAATATTTTTGAGTTAGAAGCTCTAATGGCAAAATTATCCCTACCTCCTAATAGTAAAGAATCCTTTTAAAAAAATCCTGGGTGCAGGATCACCCCCAAAATCTAATCACTTGTTCCTTATTCCATTTCTGAGATTTCTTGAAAATTTCAGACAAACCAATGCTGCTGATGGCAGAGGTAACAACTCTGTTGGTTTAGGGGTCTCTCTCTTCCCCTTTAGATTGTTCATGCTGCACCAGTGTACATCAGCAGTTAAATCCTAGCTAGACAAACCTATCATAAAATGCTACACAATTTAATGTTGGTAACATAAAACCATAGTTGAAGGCTAATTGAAATACCTAATATCTGCAGTGTGCAGAAATCAGAAATAATTTGAATTTTTGCACTTTAACACAGCTATTACAGAAATTGTAATCGTTGCTATACTATTGCTGCCCTGTATACCCAGTTTTTACCTTTCTAAAGAGTCTATTGTTACCCTTTTTTAATTCAGGTTGACTCCCTGAGTATAAGAAATTCACAGAAAACAATGTATGCAAGCAACAACCTCACCATTTACTATTCAAATCCGTCACATGGAAGCTCTTTGGACACTTCCCATTCAAGGCAGGCACCTTCGTTGTGCTTCATCTTTTCGCTCATGATGCGTACATCCCAAATCTGAATTGAACTCTGCGGGAAAGAAAGAGGTTAGTCTAAGTCACCAATGACTCCTCTGATTCAGCTAGCATGATATAGTGCTATTTGGTCCATTTAGCTTACTTTAGCAATCAATTTACCTCCATTTGGTCAGTACAACCAAGCAGCAGCTGTACCACGAGGATGACTTTCTTTCTGCAATCTTTCTGCTTCTAGCACAATCTCTGTGAGAAAAGCATCGGTGTGCCAAAGCTTTGGAAAAACTCTTTTCCAAAAAAGACTATTGCACACTCAACAACATGGATCATGTATGTCTACAAATAGCAAAATCCTTTCATGTATTTATAGAAAACAACATCATGCCAGGTGCAGAATTAACTAAGACTACAGGTGCATTCATTACTGATCTAGTCCTTTATTGAAGTAGCAGGTGCTTGTTTGGCTGCACTGGAAAATTGACTTTGCTCTTTTGTTTTTGATTTAGTGTTAGATCACAATCACAGGCAATCTTGAGGATTTAAAACTCAAAAGATCAAAGCTTGGCGTGCAATAAAGATGATTCCTCTGATTTAGGGCTGTTCAAATTTATCTCCAGTGGGACATTTGGCTCATTCATGTAGTTTTTATTGCTAATCTGTTTTTGGATATATTGCATCTGATGTGTAGGTGACTGCAGGTTAAGTATAATGGTGATTTATACACTTGTTAAATCTATCGGTGCTCTGATGTTAAGACTCTGCAGTAAATTGTGGATAAAGGAGTAGACTTAACCAAAAAGGTTCTCTCATCTGAACAGAAACCAAGTCAGCTATTTTCTCTCATCACTTCCTTTACTCATTCTACATGCTGATGGTATCATAATAACCACTTAAAAGTTGACTGTATACTTATGTAAAACCCTTTTAATTTCTCCTCATGGAACATTGCTATAAAATGAAGCCATGCTCGTGGTTTCTGACCCGATTATCTCTCCTTTACCCCTATATGTTCTTCTTTAACTGAGGTGCAATACAGCAAATAAATGTATTTCATAGTCATGTTTGTTTCCCTTTTATGATCTCTTACCTCTATGTCCCATTTTGTGTCTCAATCCACATCCCCTCCTCCCTCCAAAATGAATATTTACAGAACAAAAATTTAATTTAATTTAATTAAAAGCATGAACAATAACTCAACCAAAGATAGAGACATGCCGCTTCTTGCCGTGTTTTTGTGAGGTGCAGACAAACTCCTTTTTCACTTACTTATCCTCTTGTGTTTGCAAAACATTAATTCTCTCTGGTTTGTTACCTGACATTTTATCCATAATTCTCTTACAATGATTTTCCCCTCTGCAAAACTGTTAGGGGAATATACCTGATTATGTAACTATTTTCACATAATTAGTACTTTCTTAGATGTTGATAGAGCAGTTTGCATTTGTGCCGCTGCTATCAGCAACCAGCTGCATTCCTGCTGCACCATCCTGCCAAGCTAATACATTTATCTGTTACTGACACACACTTTTCACCAGTTAGTGTGTCACTCACAGTTTAAGACGAAACACACAATGCATACAAAACATGTTTCTCTGTCAGTCAAAATTAAGCAAACACATTCCATCTTCCTCCAACCTTAACAAATTAACTCAGTTCAGCTAAGACATTACCTCACATTATTGTGCATTTTAGTGACATACTGTCCTTACATTTTATCCAAATCCACATTTAAGTATAGTGTTTATATAATGGAGCATGCACCTGGAGTAAATACTGAGGGATAGATAACCTGAGTTTTATCTGAAAATACATTAAATGTCAGCAGCGTTGTAAATAAGAAATATTGTTCATTAAGGGTCAGTAGAGAGAGTCTTTGATTTCTCTGATCTTCCTTTTGAGGGAAAACATTTCATTTTGACCAAAGAACGTCATGTAAGGGTCATCACAGAAAGCTATCCTCTAGAAACCAAGTCAAGAAGAAAGTAAACAGAGGTGAGGAATTGCAGATCGAATGAAAAAGCAAACATGAAAAAGGAAATTACTTTGCCTGGGTGTGACTGCTGAGTAGTGTCAAATTGTAAATGACTTCAGCAATTCTACAGTTTCTGACCTTAAAAATGTGGGTTTCTGACTCGTTTTTCATGACACTGAGATTCATTATGCACATTCCTGGAGCTGTCATTGACCTGTAGCTCCTTGAGGCTGCGAAAGGAAACTTCACAACTTTTATTTTTTTCACCAGCCCAGGGCATAATGTGTCAGCTTCTTTTTTGGTTTATAGTACAGCGTCACACACTAGCAAATGGATTTCAATTTACTTGCAATTTTGGACCCTTCTCTGGCTGATTCCATAAAGAAACGCGGGAGGGTGTTTCAAACAGGGGCCTTTCTGTATGGAGTTTGCATGTTCTCCTGGTAATACAAGGTTTCTCTCTGGGTACTCCTGCTTCCTCCCACCATCCAATAACATACATGTTAGGTTAATTGGTGACTCTTAATTCTCTCTAGGTGTAAGTGTTAATGGTTGTTTGTATCTCTGGACTGGCAACCTGTCCAGGGTGTACCCGCCTCACGCAGGAAGTAAGCTCCAGCTTCCCCGCAACTTTCAATTGGAATAAGCGGTTCAAAAAATTTATAGTTTTTCATGTTTATCTGCAAAAATTCTTTATCTTCCATACAGTTTTACAGACCACAGATCTGTTTTCCTTTCTTCAAGAAGATGAAATATTTAGTATAAACTGTTTGTGAAGTTGATACACTGTTGAGCTTCATGTTCAGAGACCTATTTAATAACTGAAAACAAGGGGGGGAAAAAGACATTAGCCCTCTTTTATTAAACAAACGTACAACCGAAATCTTTGCGCTCGTTGATTTTCTTGCAAGGTTTGCATTTATCAATTTGATGTGAGCACAGAATATGATAATAGAGCCTTTTGATGCCCTGGCGCAGCCAGAGGAGCAGATGCCAGGGAAGCCAGGACTATCACAGCCCCCACTGGTGGTTACACATAGGAGACAGAAGCTGATCCGTCTAAGTAGTCTATACCTTAAAGTTGTGTAACTATTCTATTTTATCAGTAATGTTTCCCATGCTGTGAACTAAAATGTGCAGTTCTTTACTGGACAGGTGAAAATGCTATCAGCTACAAATTTTCTCTTTTGTAGGTTATAAAAAGTGGTTTTAACATAACAGAACTTTGAACACAATCATGCTTAACTAATAAAGAAAAAGAAAGTAAAGAATTTTGACTTTTGGTTACCAGGCTATTATCCAAATTTTAAAAAAGTACAACGAAAAAAAACATTAAGCATGAGCATATGTATGCTACTTATGGAGAATTTTATTCAAACTTCAGCTCAACTGCGAGGCTATTGGCTGCCTCTGTGATACTCTTTCATGTGGCCTCTGGATCACGAATAATAAAAGCGTGTGTAGTGTAAGTGTGTGCAAAAATCAAGAATTGCTTTCATAAATAAGTATTTTACTAAAGTCTAATCACAATCCCATCAAAATTAAAGCGTTCTGGTAACTTAGAATTAGATGTTTATAAATACATAGTGCACCCAACCTGAGGCTGCCATGTTGCATTGCCATCTTTGAATGCAGTAGCCAAAAGGGGACAAACTTGTTAGCCTTGTCATTTTACCTGCTAGTCCCCGCTGTTTCGGGGGAGGGGGAGGGCGCGGGGGTGGTGTAAACAAGCCAAGACGACCGTGGATCATTCAGCTTGCCAGCTTACATTGAAATCGAGGACCATCTATACTCTTTGTCCACGAGACGGAGAAATAAATAGCCAAGAAAAGAAAAAGAAAAGAAAAAGGAATTAAGAGAAAATCAGAGCGTACATTGGTGGAGCATTTACCAGATGGAGGCAGGGACTATAAAGCTATCGCGGAGGTTGCAGCCTTTCTGCTTGATAGGTGAGTTAATGCAATCTAACAGTAAAGTTTATTTTGGTGTTATGTTAGAAACAAGGCAGGGTGGTCCAGCAAATACTTTATATTCCCGTTTAAGTCGGATCATTTACTGTTACTTGCTATGAAAAACGACAGAAACAGCTAATTTGTTAGTTAGAAAAGCTTTTCAATTGTTGTTACTCTTCACAGAAGTCATACCAGCAGGCGACCGTGCGCTTCTTTCAGACGTATTTTCAGAGAGCTTTCTCTCATGTTTCATATTTTATTTCAGCTGATTTGTCAACGGGATGGGGGTAGTTGTCCTCCTTCTAGTCAGACAAAATAGACCAAAGTAAAACCAGTTTCTCAGCATGATTTAATCACCAGAAATGCAGCATTCTAGCTCAAAAACATCTCTTAGATAATAATTATTTTCTATCAATACGTCGCCCATCTCTCTTGATAAATCAGCTGAGATACATGTTATTAAACACAGCATAATGTTACAGCATCGCCGACAGTCCACTGCCCCTGCTTTTACTCCGTCTTCCTCTTTCTCTTTCTCATCAGATGATCTCTGAGTCTGCAAGTCACAAAAACCGATTTCACACAATAACATTAGCTATTAGCAGTAGCTTGGTACTAAATACATAGAGGGCATGCTTGTAACTTATTGGCATAAAAAAATACTAACTATGTATCGTTCTGTTCCTCATCACCTGACGGGACACTCGAACTTCACATTTATGAATCTCCGCGGCTTCCGTAGTCTTGATAATGCTCTTAAACGGTGAGGTTCCAGTAGAGCACTACTCGGTTGCTTGTAATATATTAGTGCACCACTAGATGTGAGTAAGTCTTACATGATTTAAGGGCCTATCATGTAAATCACGATGGATTTTAGCCACGGCCTCATCATTCCTACGCTGGGATCAATCGGAGACGAACATTTCATAAATGACATGTGGACCCAATCTTAAGCTCATTCCTGCAATCAGATGTGTGCTCATTTCCACATTCATTTGATAAGTGAAGGCCATTATCTCTGCATTGTATCTTACTCTCAGCTAGGTAAATGCCTGCCTGCCTGACTGCCTGTTCAACTGCCAGTCAATCTGTCTTCTCTCAGTTTTCAGCTTAGGCAAGCTGGCAGCACAGTTAGATTCCTTCATATTTAGCCAAATCCAGTATCATAAAATTGAGGTGGCTTCACAGGCCACCTGGTCACTACAATGCCAAATATTCCAGCTATGATACCACTCATGGTGAGATGAGGACAAAATCCTACTGAAAACACAAAAGACTTAATTTTAGAGAGCGTTACACCATTAAAGGTTGAGCGGCATGCTCAGTGTCAAATGTACACTTTTCTAGGTCGAATTAACCAAATAGTTTTCAATCTACCATCAGAGAGAAGGGAGTCCTAAAAGGATTCAAACAACAGCAAGTTTCCTACAAGCCTGGTGAATGTGGGGCTGCATTTTGCTGTGGGTGATGTCACTGCAAGGAGGCAAGCTGGGATGGAATTCCACAGTGACACTTCAAATGCAACACCAACATGAGCCAATGACTGAAACCAACAGCAACCTGTGGGTGCATTTTTGTCATAGCATAAATTACTTTTAGGGGTCAAACATCAATCACAGCAAAACATACAACCAGCAAGACTGCACAGGCTTTCTGAAGACAATGTGATTATGTAAAGGTCATTAAGAGTTTCGGTCAAGTTCAGTCTTAGTTCAGACCTTCCTCCCAAGACAAGATAACACCACTCTTGTCTGAAATGTTATGTTTTTGGCTGAAAAAGTTGCCTTATTTAGCAATTAGAGGGCTCTTCTGACAGAAATTAGGAATCATTGTGTTTTCATTGTTTCAGAAAGAGTAGTTCAGATCTTCAAATGACAACTCCAGTAGATTGTACAAACAAATCAACAGCTCAAAGAACGGCCTTTTGTGTTTAAAGAATATGTTTTAATAGTCCAGAGAAGCTGAGATGGTTACTTAGTTGCAATCAGCAGTTTCACCACTAGATGTCACTAAATCATACACACAAGATCCTGACTGTACTTTTTATCAAACATTTCTGTATTTTTTTTATTTTTTTTATTTTACAACTTATCTTTTTTTTCCCAAATCATGATTGCCATTGGGTGTAAAATGTGCTACATGAATAAATCTATGCTGCCTTTAACCACAAAGGTGCCAATACATGTGACCTAGGCGACCCTTAATGAAGGCTAATTCGGCATCTGTCTTTTATCCTGTCTTTTCCCTGAGCTCGTCTAGTGAGTAGAAGTTAGCCTAATGTCAACTCTTGTCTTATCTCTTGTTCCGTCACTTTTTATTTTTGTTTTACTCTCCTTAATATACTTTTCAGTTTCTTTGTTGAATGAGCCACAGCACACATTCAAAAAAATGTCAGCCTCGGGATGCAGCTGGATAAGACGACTCTAGAAATGTACATATTAAATGTCACTGTGACATCAAAATAAGTCAAAGGTAGTTTTAAAGACAGAAAGTTAATAGGGCTACTCTAATATAATAATTCATGTTTATAAAGAAATTATAACAAAAACAGAATTATGTCTCAGTGGTGTAACAACATTGATCTACATTGACACATTGATTCAATGCTCAACGTTCCAAAAGCATCAATCCAAAAAAAACAAAAAAACAACAATCACACATCTGTACACTGATAACTTGCTGCTTTAGTTGCTTTATATGGTTTGATTTGAATGTAAGTGATTGTATTAAATCAGCATATCGACCTCTGGCTCCTGAATTACATCTAATCAAAATTGTATTGCTGCAAAATTTGTGATATTGGGAAATCATTCTACATTAAATGGAAATAAAATATTGTGATTAAACTTGGGCCTTACACCCATATTATGCCTTGATTATGGCAGCACAAAGTATTGATGTGTTAATTTCACCACATGAAGAGTCTTAGTTTTAAGGCACATGCTGAAAGACAGGTGTGTGGTAATCTAAACCTCTACAGTGCTTATTTTTGAGATGATGCTAGAGGTAGGTGTACTGTAGAAAATGAATTAACTATGATTTCTATTTTAACATCTTTTAACACCTACTTTCATTCCATTACAAAGCAAATTTTAAGCTATTTTGACTACAGCTTGTTTGCACAATACAGCAAAGCTAAAAGACCAACAATAAATCACCAACACAACCATGAGCAGCCTACAGCTCAGAAGGTTCCACATATTTCTGAAACTGCCCCCAAGTGGCAGCAAAACACTGTAACATGTAGATGAGGGTACAGAACTATGTTCAGGCATATATTTTCCAATACAGGAGATTTCTCAAAGGAAAGATCAAGACATCATTATAGGGGGCCATAAATCCGTGCTTTGGCTGCAACATCTGTGCTGTGTCACTTCCCACCACAGTGTGTTACTGCATTTTATGGAGAGCAATATTTTCAGCTAATTGTTTTTATATTTAATTATTTGAGGGTTCAGAGAAAAAAAAACACTGATAATCAGAGCTCGACATAGAATGTGAAAACATGTAAAAGGCACTAATGAATGCATGCTGGCCAGAAATAATAAAATCGGCAGTACTTACAACTTATAATTATGATTTTTCTATTTTTTTTATCTTGCAAATTATTTACATGGACCACTGACACAGAAAGACCAACACCCCTATTTTGCATGATTACTTGCTCATCAATCAGCTTCTGTGAACATATGCGCAGTAATCCTAATAGCATCTCATTTGTAAGTGAGTTTCTGTTGTTTGGTCATGGCCGCCCAACATTTACTCAAAGCACATGTGGCCACATGGGGAAACAGATGTGAGAACCCCAGGAAGCATCATTAGCTTTCCAAACATTGGCCACAGCCGGCCACTGAGACCCCATCAGCAAGCAGCACTGCAGGCCCTAAGTCAGTCATGTTTCCATTGGATTTTTTTTTTCTTTTCCTCTCACCCTAACTGTTCTCACACTCCTATGCAACCTCCTTTTCCCAAAGGAGTGAGGTCAGTGAGTGAGATAACTGGCCTCTTATTTGTTTGTCATGCCTGTCAAGCAGTGAGTGGATCTGGAATTATTGAATCCCCATTTTATCCAAGGATATTTATGCTGATGGTCCTGCTTGGCCTGTGCTCTCTGAAATGCTTCATGCAACTCTTCCAATCTCACTCCATTAACATAGTTATTTTTTTACAATTCTTTAGACATCTGTATATCTTGTGTATCCATTTCTCGCTATCATTTAAATCTACATCATTATCACTCCTTTAATATTCCACTTCTTTGTATCTTCTAATGAAGCACTTGCCTCCCATGTGTAAATCTTTGTGTCAATGTTGTTATATTTTATTTTACCTTGCTACCTACAAATATGTTGTGCAACTGTATTTTTCACCCACATTATTATGCCGGTTGTAGGTTTTATCTTTGACTATGATGGCACATCCAAAAATCTCCTCTTCTTTGGTTCATTAGTTACTAGGCACAGCTCCTTTTTATTATACTACTCTGTGGCCGTTTTGCCACTTTCATCCTCTTCTCTTTCTTATATCTTGTCCCTTTGTAGTGTCAATCTGACCTTCATATTTCTCAACAGTGCTTACCAGTGCTGTTTCAATAGACTAACAAACAAAAACCTCCTACCTGCACATCTCCTCTAATTAGGAGTCACGAGAGAGGCCAGATTGCCGCTTCTTCCCTCTCGTTAGCACCACTCCCCAGCAATCCAGCTGCAATCCCACCCTGTGGCAGGTCTGAGGTCAAGACCGGGGCAGAACTGAACAGACAGATGCACGTGCTCAAGTCAAGGCTGAGCTGCTCAGCAGCAATGTTGTGCAGCTTTTAAGATTAGCTGTGCATGAAAAATGTGCAGGCCAGATGATGCACGGAGGGCCTCAGCTCCTGCAGATGAAGTTGAAGCTGGCGTCCAGGAACACACAACCGGATAAAACAACAACGCTCAGTCACGCTGATGGAGGGGACGTGGGCTCGCTGCAGATGGAACCCAAGATGTTTCATCAGAGGAATAGAATGCCAAAGGCTCAGCTTTCAAGCTCGGCAATAACAAATAAACCTCATGATGAAGGAGCAAATACTTTCACAAGGGGCTGCAGAGGACGCAGAGCAGGGACGGAGAGCAGCCACATGCGATCACAGTAGAGCCAAGTGTCCAGGATGGTTGTTGGAGCTGGAAAGGCTATCACTGCAAAAAAAGTCCCTCTGCTGTAATGTTGCCATCTGCTGGCAGATTTTTATCAATGTGTCACGTCAACGTGATTTTGTGTGACTCTCAATGACAGATTTTTCTCAGAACCACATGAAACTACAAAAACTCGTGATGCTGTTTGATACTGAAGTCCAGACAACATCTTTTCTTGTTTACTTGCTGGCAGAACATTGCATCATGATTCCTGGGAGTTATGCCATTAACTGGCACAGGACACTCTGGGCACTCAGTCACAGCGTGTTATTAGAAATAAACATCAAAGGTAAACAACAATATTAAATTCTGCAGGGTTTTGGACAGCTAAAGTCTGAATCTGCTTTCCACATCTTTTCAATTTTCACAAAGCATGCTTTGTTCATCAACTCCTGATGTTTGTTTGGAAAATTTTGGGGAAATTTGTTTCTTTACTTTCTTGCTCAATTAAGAAAAAAGGTTTAAATTGCTCTCATTTTATGTGCTAATGAAGGAAGGGGGAGAGACTGGTTGGCTTTCGCAGAACAAGTTCTCCACTCCTAGGTACACTTCATATTTTTCAACAGTTCAACTAAAGTAGATGAAAGTTTTAACAATTGATAATTGATTAAATTTTGTGACCATTGGAAAGAACATGGCTTCTGTTTTCATTATTTAAGCTAATCTAAGCTAGGCTAAGCATACTAATAGGTGGTTACTTCACTGTTATCTGAAAAGAAATTAACATTGCCTAATCTTCTGATCTCTGTAAGGATGAAAATAAGAAACTTGAACAAAAAATCCCAAAAATTCCTTTTTTAGTAACATAAAAAGAGGCTCTAGAGTCAAAAGAAACAACAACACTGCTGTGTCAGCTAGAACAAGCACTGTGTAATAGGACAAAAAAGAACTGCCAACTGAAAGTAGCCTTTTGACCAACTACGGTACATTTACATTTATCTTGACTATTTATTGGTTAGTGTACACTGTCCCTTTTTGAATAAATAATAGTGCCTGTGTTGGCTGTGTTTCTAGCGATTAAAAATTATTGAGAAGTATTGTTACAATTGGGGACAAACCTGGAGGAAAAAAAAAAAAAAAAAACAGCAGTGAACATCCATAAAATTTATTATTATTATTATTATTATTATTATTATTATTAGTAGTAGTAGTAGTAGTAGTAGTAGTACATACAATCTGAAAAAACACCTATAATGTACTTTCACTCTAATTGCAAATTGTTTACATCTTAAAACCCATATTTTCCATTTCTATCAAGATATTTGTGAATTACATTGTTTATAGAATTTTATTTTTCCAATTTTTTATATAATTTTGTATATATTTTTTCATATATTTTTTTAATTTCATAATGGTATTTTTGATCCATTATTTATTTTTGACTTTTTTAATTTGTATTGATTTGTTTATTATGTTATTTAATCTTATTCTATTGTTATAATGCTGCTGTAACACCTCAATTTCCCAGCTTGAGATCATTAAATTACATTTACTCTAATTCTGCTGCATTAGTTCTGAAACACTTGCTGAGTCTGTTAATTTTTGGTAGGTCATAGCAATTCAATAAGTTGTTTCCAGTCTCCCAAATGTGCATAAAATCTTCTATTAAAAAGACAAGAAAAACACTTCAAGCAAGTGTATACATTTTTTTTATTATTATTATCATTCTTTTTTCTTTATTTTCCATTTTAAATTTTTTAATTAACTTTTCTTTCTCTTTAAGTTTCTCTATTTTACATCATTGACAAACTGCAGCAACACACTGAATTGGGAAGTAACAAGTTTCAGATTAGAGAGTTGTCACATTTTTTCTAAAAAGCCATTAGTCATCTCTGGGAATACTAAAACTGTTAAAATACGTCAAACAAATGAATCTCTTAAATTATCGGCCTAACTTTGTAACTCCTTCTCAAGTGGGCCGGTTTTGTGAAATATCTAATTAGGATTTAATCCAACGGATCTTTGGGACATAGCGAACTTACTTTCTCGGAGATTCAACATCCAGTAGACGCTGCCATCTCTTGTTCTGTTCTGCAGGACTTTTCCAACCTACATTGGCCAACTGAGAACACTCTGCAGCTACCTCCTCTTGGCTTTGCTTTATAAAAATCCATGCCTGCTCTCTGCATTTAGGCTTGGAAGTGCAGAATGCTGGCACACCTGAGCAGGATGCAGAGGAAGCTCTGCTACCATGCCAGGATAGAAAAGAAGGCTGAGTAAAAAAGAAAATCCATCTTGTGGGTACCTTTACAATTCAACTGCCAGAGAATTTTGTCAAGTAAAAGTGCAAATAACATATATATATATATATATATATATATATATACACTCAACAACCCTCAGTTTCACTCAGTCACTTTACAGATGGGAACAATGAGATGAGTTTGAAGGCTTTTGCAGTGTAACTGAAAAAACTCAGCCTTGTTAACACACTCCAAAAACTTGCTCAATCCATCACTGGCCAGATGTTCTGTGAAGCCTTTTCCTTTACTCCTCAAGACGGACCAATCCTATGAAATGAATTCACTTCCCATTCCACTTGCATGCACAACAAAGGCACATGAAAACTAAATGGTTAGTTTGTGGATTTTATGATCAAATCATCAAGCTGAGGAGCATGTTTTGGAGAACAAGAAATGTTGTTGTTGACCGACGCTCACTTGGGACCATTTCCCCACTGTGACCCCACTTAATCCTGCCATCAGACCCCAAAGCCTCCCAATCCTGCAGACTTCAATACACTCTGCTCGCTGAATTAGGACTCTGAGAGGGATCATTTCCTTGAGTAAACATCAAAATCTGTTGCTTTTGTGGCTAATTTCCTTCTGAATTCCAGCTGAGTTTTTAGAGAAAAGGCATGTGGTGAAGTGAGTGTGGCAGCCGTACCCTGCAATCAACTCTGATTTATATCCATTACATGTAGAGAACCATTCATTAATTTACCAGTTACTCTCAAAAGTCATACAATTTATTATATGTTTGATAGAAATGAAAAGGGTCTGGTGTTACACATATTTACCAATGAACCTCTGAGGTTGAAATAAAACACTCCAGAAAATCTACAGAGTGGCAGCAGCCTTGGAACAAGGGTTAGAGGTATATTAGACCAAATTTGTTAAATAAGTAAATACAAAACTAAGAATTACCACTTCATACACATAATGAGAGACAAGTGCCATAATAAACAGGAACACAACAGAGAGACTTGCTTTGCTCTGCAGCCCTGTCAGGTGCCAAATTACTGGATAAAGACAAAAACCTTGTTTCTCTGAGAGATGCCAGGGAGTATATTGAGGTCAAAGCCTCCCACACACACTGCACGCTTCAAATCCCCATTCAGCAAAAAAAAAAAAAAAAAAAAAAAAGTGTTTCTGAAGGGTTCTGCCTCTACACAGATCAGGCAAATTGAGTGTGAGCAACAAGACCCTCCAAGAATTGCTTGAGGTATGTCATTATGTCACCCACAAAGAAAGGTCTATTCCATTTAGGGATGGACCCACAGGCCTGTTGGACCCCACACAAACACATCACACCGGCACAACTTCCAGGAGCCATACACAAATATAGTCTCATTCATTTGCCAAGTGGTAATGCAAAGAGTTTGACCCAAGGAGAAGCAATGAAAAGAAAAATGCCACTGCAAAGCAGAGACCTTCAGAGGCAGCACTTGTTGATCCCCCCTCCCCAAGTCCACCCCCACCTAACTCTGCGACACACTGTGATGTTTGTGAGCAGATACATGTTCAGTGCTGACTCCTGCTTACACACATGGGAAGGGTGGTCATCTGTTGACCACGTGGGCAGGAGAATCTACTGAGTCACCATGCAGTCTTGCTGTGTGACAGAGATATAAAATAATCAGATAACACTTGATTCGCAGAAGTGGGTGTAAGGAGAGCATCACCTCAGACACTGTTGAAGCTGAAAATACAACTGAAATACAATGCTGCAGATTCAGGGCAACACAAGACTCTGGCTAGGAAAGGACTGCACAGTCTCGAGCGCCTCTCTGTCACCTACTGATTACAGTGCGGCCGTGCCCAACCGGACTTTGTAGCAGCCAGTGAGTCTAAAGCCCAAATCACCTTGAAGTGCTATTAACACCTGTTGTGGTCATTTACACATGCAGTCAGGGGCACCCCTCCCCTCTGCAGTATTGGGCCCTAAAATCTGTCTGCGTACAAAACTACTGCTTCATGTTCTTCAAACTCCTGCTCTGTTAACATGACTAGTGCATGCATGTCAGAGGGCTTTAGGAGATCATTTGTGCAGTATTGCAGTGCTGATGGTTATTGGGAGTTGGATGCACTGAATTGTATGTTGGTTTTAAAACTGAGTTAACAAAGAGGCAGGTGTCCCCTGTGGGGGGCTCGAAACAGTTTCAGGGGAGGCTCAGTAAATGGCAAAAGGAAATATTACATTAGCTGTTACCTTAATAACTAAAACGCTTGTGATGTGGCCGAAGAGCTCATAACGATTAGTTCTGGAGGGATTTTAAGTGTATTTCACATTTAAGTTTAAAACTAATAAACATATCGTAAATTAGACATTATATAAATGTCTTGGTATAATTGGGGTTAAACAAGATCGGTTTTCAATGCTTCCAGGAATTTGAAAAATAAGTGAAAATCCCAATAAAAATATTATACCATATTTTAAAGATATATTTTTATAATCTTACATATTCTCTTTTCCCTTTTTCCATCCCATTAAACTTGATGAGAGCATCCCTCCCCATCAGCAGCTTCAGCATCATATGATCACTGAGTTCATGAAATGAAAATGAGAAATTTAGATATCAATTCTGAAATCTTTGTTTATTGCAATGAACTTTCTTGTAAAACTAATTTGAATTGGTTCAGTGACTGTTCATCATCACTAAGGACTCCTGTATAACTAGCTGGAACGGATATAATACGAGTCTGCTATCAGAAGTACCTGAGTCTATTTTCTGGCTGATTTTTCCTTAAAAATCCGAGGGCAGATCAAACTGAAAGCAACAGGTGGCTCCTCTCTGTCTTAATAAAATTCAATAAAGCAAGTCAAACTGAGGAGACGCGCCTCCTCCGTTCCTGTAGAATGACTGAACCAAACTGTCTGCAGCTTACCTTCGCGTAGACGGCGATAAGGAGCAGCCCGGCCGTCCACAAACAGCTCCCAGTCATCTCGGACCCGAACTAATTTAATGTAAGTTAAAAAATGTTGACAGAAGCCTATGACTGGCCGCTCTCTGCCCCAGTCTGTCCAGTCTCTGGCAGAAGAAGGTCCGCTCTCCTCTCCTGTCCTCTCCGCGCCGCGCTCCGGCTTCAGTTTCCACAGAGAGGCAAAGGTAAAAGTCAGCCAAGAGAGGACGCAGATGACATGACACTTCACGGTCGCTTCTAGATATTTTGTTCCCCCAGCAAACACGTTGCTGCTAAATTTATGTTTGCATACCAGACGTGCGTCAGGAAGAGGGGCTTACCCACCTTGTATTCTTAAAGGAACACAGTCCCGGGGCCGTTACGCGCCAATGTGCTTCTCAGTTTTGTTTTGTTTTGTTTTGTTTTGTTTTGTTTTGTTTTGTTTTGTTTTGTTTTGTTTTGTTTTGTTTTGTTTTGT
>JBAMHW010000005.1:8784534-8797285 GCA_037177495.1 Rhadinocentrus ornatus | reverse complement strand
TTTTGTTTTGTTTTGTTTTGTTTTGTTTTGTTTTGTTTTGTTTTGTTTTGTTTTGTTTTGTTTTGTTTTGTTTTCTTGTTTTCTTGTTTTCTTGTTTTCTTGTTTTCTTTAACTAACATGTTATGGTTGACTCTCGTCTTAATGGACGGATGCGGTGACTGAAATTAGTAGTCACAGAGTTCTTTTCCCACACTGCAGCTCGTGACTGCGTGGTTTTTATTAAACCTCCAAAAGTCTAGACTAGTTAGAGCAGAACACAATGACACAAAACATAGAGCCTGGCTTTATATATCCAAAGACTGACACAAGAGCATCTATAAGGGGTTAAAACTACACACAGAAAAGAAATAATCTTCAAGTCTGTGCACTGCAAATTTGAGTCTAACCACAGTTAATTTTAAAGTATGTATATATTAATTAGGCCCCATTTGAGCTCATATGTGCAAGTCCAGTTGATGCTAGGAAAATTTAGCCCCTGATGAGTTCAATTGTACCTCAAAGTCTGGGGGTTATTTTATTTTAATGATGCACCCACAGCTCTTTTGAGCATTGACACATGCTGCTTTCAAAATTGCCAGAAGTTACTTTTCCTGATAATAACAACATAAGAAACGTAAATTTACTGATGTTTCTTCACGAAGTTCAAAGAGTTTAACTAGAACTTTCACCATGAGTTGTCAACTGAAAACCAGCTCAGGACTTTGCCTACTTTTCACAGCTTTCAGGTTTAGTCACAAGTATGAAATGCATTAGGCTTTCAAGTTAGGCATCCAGTGCTGCCAACCATGCGCCATTTAAGGTCAGGGGAGTATTATCTGACTCAGCCTCTGACTGACTATGAACTGAGATCAACTAAATGGAATGAAATGTTCATATTCATGGCTTTTGCTGGCACATGACTGAAATCTGTCATTGTTTTGGATTTACTTTGATGAGATCCATGTCATTCCTTTCCGAATCCAATTAAAATAGCTGTTTCCATCTGTTTTGATGCAAATCATATTTCTTTGTGCAGTTCAACTGTTGCATGTTGTTTCCTTTAAGATATATCCCAACCTCCTTAATATGGGCTCAATTTTGGGTCAAGTATTGACTTTAACAGATCTGAGTACTGTAAATGAACTTCCTCTAAGTTGTTATATTATGACATAATTTTTATACTAGATGCTTTTAGTGATTTAAAAAGGATGGCAGGGAGTTTCATTCTGCTACAAGGCTTGCAGCTCCTCTGTTTGATCCTTAACTTTCACTCGCCTAAGAGACATTATACTCTTTGAAGCTTTGCCCGCAATGTCAGTGCATTAAGACCTTGTCTGTGTTGAAGTTGAAGTTGCCTAGGGCCACTGTAATAACAATGTTTCTAGAAAATACCATCTGTCCTTAGCCAAGCTAAAAGGGTTGAGGGAAATGCCCATTGAGAGCCAAAAAAATTGCATAGGTATGTTTGGTATGAGTGACCTGAATTGCTGGCTGACGTGCAGGCTTGATTTCAGCTCAATCTCTAAGAACACCGAGCGATAGAATGTAAATGTTTACTTCCCTTGGAGATGTGGGTAAAACTCTACCTGAAAAAGGGGTTTAAATCATTTCCTTTTCACCTCTGGGTTAAATATCGTCCTCGACAGCTCCTTGCTCCCTCACAGTCTTTCTGCTCATGCCAATCATTGTGAAAAGTCCAGTGTCTTTGAATGAGAAACCACCCTGGAAGTGTCTTGTTGAACTCTGTCTACTCCCAGCACCCTGAGAGCAGCACAAACACCCCACAAAGTCCAAGCAAGCCGTGGGTAATGCTTTGACACATGAATAGTTTACATTCACTGTTAGTGCATAGTTTAACTACGTCCGCGTGTTACAAACCTTACTGTTTACTAATGGACATCACTTGCTCAAAGCTCCCACCAGCAAAGTTACAAAACCACCGCACCCCAGCATTAAAATGTATTTATAGGGCCTCTACACGCTTAAATAGCATGTGTGAGTTCTTTGCTCAACAGATCTGACAGGAATTTGTTTCCGGGAAGACAAATAAGAAGGTGAGGCAACAGCTAATGACAGTCTTTAGGCTTAAATCCTTTGTTTAAATGCAGTGATGGGCAGGATGCTCTTTTAACTTCTGTCCGTATACAAAGACAGACACTGAAATGGTGTAAAAAAAAAATCTTCTGGTTGAATTTAAATACAAGTATATTCAAACTCAGATAAACAACAGCAAGCTATAAAATAAATACATAAAAAATAGTGTGTGTAGCACAAAAACTAAGCACACTCAGGAAGTAGGAGCCAGATGTTGCTAATCATATGTACCGATCATCAGCAAATGAGCACCTTGCAGAGCTTTTGTGTTTACGCAATGGCTAGGAGATAAAGCTTCAGTAATGATCATTGAGAAGCAACTGCTGGTGTCAGTCAAATAGGGAAGGGTTTGGAGGCAAGGTCATTTCTAAACTATTTGAAGTCCATCATTCTGGTGTGAGAATAAAATGTTCAGAAATGAAAAACTGAATATGTCTTCAACTCAGTTAGTTGCTAACTGTTAAAGTTTATGACAGCAGAATAAAAAAAAAAAAGAAAAAGTGTGACTTTCTTGAAAGGTTGTCAACAGAAAGTTTTCTTTCTCCAAAAAGGAACTTGGCAGTTCAGCTCAGGTTTGCAAAGTTGCATCTGAAACCACAAGACTTCTGGAAAAATGCTGTTTGGATGTTGGAGACGTAACAACAAAGTAGATATATTTGGCCATAATACACAGCACCATGTTTGGTTAAAACTATACAAAACATATCAGGACAAACATCTAATACCAACTGGGAAGCCCAGTCACAATCAGTGTTTGTTTAGCATCCACAGGCCCTGCACACCTTGCAGTCATTGAGTCAATGGTGAGCCCATCTGTGTACCAAAGAAATGAGCATTAACTGACAGCAAACCCACAACAAAATGTATAAAAAAGAAAAGAATAAAGTTGCATTAATAACTTAGTAATAATCCAGAGTAAAATGCTGTGGTGGGAACTGTTCATAAACAAATATCTGTAAACCTCAAGGAACTTAAGAAACGTTTTATTTTTCACAGCTGCTTCTTTATTCTTGTTGTTTTTGGAGCTTCATCTTTGTTATGAAATTGGTTGTTGTCCTTTAGGCTCAAGCTAACTTTGAACAAATAAGCATTTGTGCCACATTATCTGCGGGTTATAAATCCTTCAATCAGCATGGGGTTGGCACAGATAGACCTGCTACCACAAAAAAATCTTAAAAGTATGTCTTTTCATGACCGAGGGACTTTTGTCCATCGCTTGTGTAAATGGCTTCTAGCTCAGTGAGATTCTGAATTTTCTACCAATTATCTGAATCAAATTGTTGATTCTCTTTACTGAAATTATTCTGTGACCACTGGTTTCAACACCCTTGAGCCCCCCTTATGTGAAGCCACTAGAGAGGTGTTCCTTTCATGCAATTCTCCTCATTTCTTAAACATACTAATTATTGTACCAGGTTTTATGTAAAGGTCATAGTTTGTTGTTGCAGTAGATTGAAGCTGCTAAACCTACCAGATCTTTTTTTTCCCTTTATTTCTTATATTTATTATATTTGCTTTTCCAGCAGTCCTATTTCTTGATCTTGGAGACCTAAACTTTGTCTCCGCTGTTCCTCATATCTAACTTTGGAAATGACATGCCTGAAAGGTGTGAGCTCTGGATATTAGTTAACTTTTGCATGTTCTTCTTTAAAACTGTGCAGAAATGAAAAACAAAAGATTAATCTTACTCAGAATGTTAAAAAGAATTCTTCATCTGTAAATTAATGCTAACTTTCTACAAAAAAAATAATTGTTTAAACCTTTCCCTGCCGGTGCACCTTCTTACTCTGCAGTTCATACCCATGAACATACAAGCATGGCTTTATGGCTGTATGACTTTACATGTGCAAAACAAGGCTACGGTATGTACAGTACATGTGTTGGTTTCCTAGCTAAACATACTCAGAGCAGGTCAGCGCCCCTATATGAGTAACTTAGTTGTCTCCCTTAAGCTGACACCAAACATTGCTGTTTGATCAGTGATATTGGGCCTCAGAGTCAAAGAGCTGCTTGTCACATGTGTTCAAAGAGAGGGCCGGAATTTGCCAGATACCAGGGAGAGAAAATACCCTCCATGAGACACGACATACCTTGTTTTTGCGCCAAAGAGGCAGCTAATGGCTTCTAAAATAAACAATGCCAAATTCAAAACTTGGTGATTAAAAAAAAATTTAGTAAGTAAAAACTAATTAGAAATTGGTTGAGACAATTAATAAAAACTTTTAAAGATCTTCGCTAATAGGGAAGGTGAAGTCGATGTGCTGCATTCAATCATTATATATCTTTTTTTATCTTATTCCGTGGACATGCAAATTAATTTCACTTTGTACAGCCCATCTTCTATATCTTATCTTTCATCTCCACAAAATTTAACCATTTTGACTGAATTTATTGCCAAACTTAAGCAAATCCAACCAGCTTCAGGCACAGATAACCAGAGAGCATTTCTCACAAGGTGGTACTCCCGTCCCAACATGCAACTTGGCATGGTGTACCACCACATTCTAAAGCTCAGATGCTTATTAGCTAAACTTTGAAAATTACTTAAAATTAGCAGGCTGTCTCCTCGTTGCAAAAAAAATAACTTTATTTAACAACTACTGAGTAATAACCAAGTCCAAACTTTCCACTTCTCAGTCAGACTTAAAAAGAATTGGTCTTCAAAAATGTTTCACTTTTATACATTATAAAACATTGACATACACTTGGGTTTGGCTAACAGTAAGCAGATGAGCATGCATGAGCGTGACATCAGTCTTCTCGGCTGACTCTGCAGATTTTCTCAAATGTTCCACCAATTCCTGCAACACAAAGTCCCCCCCAAACTCCTCCAAATATTGCTGTACCTTGTTACAGCTCTAAATCCCTCTGTGCAGGCAGCTCAGTGCCACTCGCTTGCCTGTCTCATCTGTCCTGATTGCCTTTACGGCTCTGTGGAATTTGGCAACCTATCTGTATGTGTGTGTTTGTACGTGTGTCTGCTCATGCTTGAGACTCCAAGGGAAACGAAAGCTCTTGCCATTGCCGGGCCTCCGTGTCTCAGGATGCCAGGCTTGCTTAGGGTACAGTAACTTGCCTGTCTGTCAGCGCAGATCTGTTTCAGCTGCAGGCATCACCTTCCCCCGAGTATGTCATATCTACTGCTTGCTGTCTAAAGACAACATACCACAAACTGTCAAATGTAGATGCAAAACACTCACAAGCTGTTGCCAATGATCAGTCAGGTTCTTTGTGAACTCAAGGGTATTGCTTTTTCCTTTTATTCTCTGGAGAAGTATAACATTACATACAAATCCTGGCTTACAGCAAAAAGCAATCTGTAGCGGGATGAATATTCATAACTACTTAGTGAGAAATCAGGTTGGATCAAGTTTGATAAGACTAAAACTACATACTGGAAAAATCAAGCTATACTGGCATCTGATGACAAAATAAACACAAAACAAATCTGAGGTATGTCTGTCAGATTTTCCATTAATACAACAGCACAGCAAAAATAGTAACAGCTAGTAAAGAAAAGAAAAGTACTGGAAAACACGATTAAGTTGCAGTAAATCCACTGGAAGTTGGTTGCTGGCTGGAGGGCTGGACTGATGTGTTATTTGAAGGACAAAACTTCTACAGTCCAGGTTTGGAAAAGTAATGGCCCAAGCACACCAATAACTTTCTTTGTCACTCTTTGTTTTTGCGGTTAAAACGTATAGACAGCATTTTGTTTTTGCATTGTTTCATTGATTTCTCCACAAGGATTTTGGGGCACACTGTGCTTGATGTTGTGTTAGAGCTGTCTGGAGGGGGGGGGTGATTAATGGAGATGGCAAACCTGAGGGTCAAGCAACTGTTCAGTGCTGCAGACATAGACCTCATGGGGATTATTGCTTCTGCTGGCGTTCTTGCCCCCTGCAGAACCCTGGATATCCATTCAGACCACCTGAGCAGAGGTCTGTTTAAGTGGATGTCTTGTGTTGACAACAGTTAGTGTCTAAAAACAATAACAACAGAGGCAATGGCAGATAGTTTGGCCTGTCTGTCAGCTGCTACTCGGTTCCCATTATAACCTCTCTCAGATCCAAGCCTTGTTTCTTTGGTTTCTTCAAACTCCTGAACGCCTCAGGTACTGTTTTGGAGGTCAGATGACAGAGAAACTGCAAAGGAAAAGCCTGGAGAGAAAGCAGAAATGAAGTAAGGGCTCTTTTCCCACGTTGTTCTTGGCTCCTGCCTGCCCCTGAAGACTTGAGCGAACACTTCCAAAACAAAGAGATTGTCTGTGTAGGTGCCCAAATAGCCAACCTACGCATTTACGCACACTTGCTCAAAGACAGAGACATACTCACATGCTGGGACTAAAAAATGTTATTCTAATTCCTTCTAAGTGCCTGTTTAAGCAGCTGTTTTCTGTAAACACTGCTTCGGACGGCACAGCTCGGATATTTGGTTTTAGATCATTCTCAATTATGTTATAATTACCAGGACTCGCAGCGGTTGTCAGCAATGGCACCCAGAAAATATAGCTGTGAATTGCTGCCCCATTGCCAGCACAAACAGCCGGCCTGCTAATCCCAGCACAGCTCTGTGAAAACGCTCTGTGATGGGATGCTGTGGAAACATGGGGAGGTCATGTGGGACGGTGTTGGAGCCACACAAGGGCAAGCTCGTGGTCATTGTCTAATCTGCAAATTGATCCATTCAAAGTATGTGCTCATTGACCGACTCAGCTATCATATCTATGCCTCACAGGGCAGAAACCAGTGTGATGCTCTTCCAACGATGCTACATGAGACTTCTTTGCACCTCTCTGAGAAAATCATCATGGAAAACATCAACAAGGTGGAATTGGGGCAGGGTGTGGCCCTGGAGGAACGCAAAGGATTTAATTATGAAAGCAAAACTGATCACATACTGACCTTTATCTCACATTTCTAATCTTGTACAGTTGTTGACTTATTGTTTTAACTCAATCCCCACAGTGGGAAATATAGATGGTTGTCTTAGTTGATGAGTCGTACTTATTACTTGAGGATTATATCCAACAGGTGCACACAACCCTGCTCGAAAACCACTCCTTTCTAAACACATATTGTCTGCATAGATCTGTTGATTATCAAAGGTTGAAGTAATGCATATTTCAAGAGGACAGGCGTCATCTTGTTAAGAAGTAATTCATTTCTGCATGCATGACCTTAGCAGCTCTTGGCTAGAGTTGAAGCTGCAAAACATAATAGAGCGAAATTTAGCAGCAGGACCTCAAAAGCCTGTGCAGCTATTTTTCTCCAAGATGTTGAAATTCTGGTGTAAATCCACTGTAACACCGAGACCACTACCAACATTTAGTCTCCCTGCTCGATCGAAATGAAAGCCAAACCAGACTACTCTATGACAGCAGATGTTTTTTTATGTGTGTAATTTCTGCTATGTTTTAACCTGACTTAAGATGAGAAGTGGTAGATAGTGTGTGTCTTTCAGGAAGCAACTACATTTGTGTCAGTTTTTAAAAATCCCTACTTGCTATTCAACAAAATTACTATAAAATTTTGTGTTTGTTTGAAGCTGCTATTCGGCATTAACAAGAGTGAGTTTAAATTCTTCTTTTGCATAAAAGGTTTAGTCATGAAGCCATGGCAAACTATTAACAGTAAGGTAAGTAGGTAACTTCAGTATTAGTATCATTCATAATGGTGATTGATAGTACTGTCTATCACGTTAGTCTCACATCTTCTGCAGGTGTTTTATGGAGCTTTTTCAGCCACATTGACATGGAATTGTTAACAAATATAGGCCAACAGTGACATTAATTCAGCTTCAGTACTTAAAACGAACAGAGTATTTGCTAATATCATTAATAAGAACTTTGTTTACCTTCTGTTTTGTGTCAAAATGGTTTCTATGATAGAAGAAAAAAGGGGGAAAAGCATCCATTGGGATTGTCATCTGATGACTGCAAAGGCCAAAACATATGGTTCACATTAGTTAAATACTCAACTCACTCAGTGACCCCTCATGCCCTGTTAATTTGGGTGTTTTTATCATGGACAAGAATAAAAACTTTTATAAAGTGTTTCAATGCAGGATAAAGGAGATCACTCAGATCAACTTTGTGCCAACTCTCCCCTTGAAAAGGACAAAATGCCCCTACAGCATAACAGGACCACTGGATCCTCTCATTGTAGGGATCAAGAGTTCAGGTTTATAATATATGACCCATCCACACTACCCGGTTAGAAACACTCTGACCAGCTGTTCTGTCTGAAACCGCAGAATTTGAGTACATCGTTCCCTAAAGAATACCACTGAACCAAAAGACATTTGCTTTTTTTCTCCACTTTAAAGCGACATTTCTGCCTCGTCGTCTAAAAAGCTTGAAGGGACAGCCACTATACAGCTGCTTTCTATCTCCTCCTGTCTGCGCTCTTTCTTCGGGCTGTGACTGACTGTGTGTGATCTGGAGGTGTGACACTTTCCCAGTAGCCCACAGGTATCCGTTACCCAGTCAGGAGCCCTGGCACGCTGCCTGCAGCCCTGCCTGTCTGAGAGGGCACAATAGAGAGATTGATCTCCAGTCCTGTCCTGACAGAGTCTGTACCTTTACTGCCAGCTGCATGCCAGCAGACCTCTCAAGGAGCAGGTCAGCTTCCATGACTGGTCTTAGTTTTTATCTCAACTGTCTGCTGAAGAAGAGGAGCTGGTAACGGGTCTCCATCCTCTGACTTGCAGACATGTTTAAAGGAAAAACTCCCTACTTTCATTTGCCTTCGTATCTTGTTTTCCATAAATTATATAATTTGAATTATTGGTGTCTACTGTCTTCAATCCTACTTTGCATGTTGGTCACTTGACTTATTTTAATTGCAGATACATCCACAACTGCAGTAAAATATTCAGCATTTTGTAAAAGATCAGACATAGAGATGGATTACTTTGCTTTTATTTAGAAAAAATAAAGTAATGGGAAGGATCTGTTAGACCAAATTTAATATATGTATTAAATTAGGTAGGAACAGCTTAGGATGGTTACAATTTTGTCTAAGTTGGCGCCATCTAGTGGAGCATATCTGTAAGGGCTTGAAGATTAACCAGAAATAAGAGTGAATTCTGATTGATTTGTCTTTAACATAATTCAGTAACTGAATCGGTTACTGTTTAGGAGTTAGGACCACATTAGCCTTTTAATTCATAGATAAACGATGGCAAAACAAGTAGTTTCAAATCATTGTTACAACTTCCAGTCTCTTATGTTTTAAAAGTAGTAGCAGCTGTTTATGTTTTTTCTTTTCCACACAGTCTTTAGCATATGTCTGATCCGTCAAGTGAGAAAAGATTTTTCCTCAGAACAAAAACATGATAGTGTTTAAACAAAAAAAACTTTTCCTTTATTTTTTTTCACAGCAGCGAAGTCTGCTGAGCTGAAGGAGTTCAAGTGAGGACAGTGAACAACAATTACTCAAACTATGTCATTATTTACTCAAGGTGGAAAGTCAGAGGACTGCACCTGCATCCTGCATGGACACACAACTCAAACTGTGGCCGGACTGGCCTGTATTTTTGAGTGCAGGTGGATTTTATAGTTTCAGCCTCTTAAATACTATTTAAATATGAAAATGGCACCATTTCTCAGTTGCTTTGTTGATGAGGGAGAAATCAAATTATCCCTTCTAATTGTAAATGACAGCGGTATGTATAACTTTGAACTTTCAAGTCAAAATATTGCTAATAATTTAGATCAGCTGATCTAAACAAAAAATGATTCAATTTCAAAGCATTAAACATTAGTGTGATTTTGCTCCTATTGTAAAATGTGTGATTAAAACAAAAGGAGGACTTTACAAAGGTTTAGTCGCCCTAAAATCTTTGATAGCTACAATAATCTTTTGTGTTCTGCCCTTAGACTTGTGGCCAGGTGATGAAATTAGCAGCCAAGACGTCCTCTAAACAGCAAAAAAAATCTGAAAATTAAAAGAAGTGATACCTTCAATGCAGGAGAAGACTGTAGGAACACAGAAGCGTACCTTCAAGTAGGTGTTGGTAATATGAGGGAGAGGAAATTAGCAGGAACATAGAAGTTTAAGCTGAAGTTTGAAGACAGTTTTCTGATCAAAATGACCATAGTGCTAGAAAACAAATGCCAATTTTGAATCAGAATCTTTAGAAACACTCAGGAAGTGTTAGTGTCCTTTTCCAGAGATTTTCTGGAGGTTTCTTTGATCCAGTGATGCAGAAGCAGATAGAACTAGGGTCTGGTCCAGATGTTCTGACAAAATTAGAGAAGCAAGATAAATCCAAGCAAACAGTATCAAGAAAATTTTTAGAGACTTGAATGAGGCTGATCAGGCAAGTTTAAAACCTGGCAGAGATTTGCTGTCAGAGATTAGGATGATTGGAGATGACAAAAAAAACGGAGGCTGGCACACTAGACACCACTTCTATAGGCTCTGTTTCAACAGAGAAGAAGTAAAAGAGCAAGTCCAGGGGACAGATTAAGTTAAAAACAGAACTTCTTAGCTGCATTCAAATTAGGTTTATTTGTAGAAAGAAAAAAAGAAAATAGTAGAACTTAACAAAATGATCCCCTTTAAAAAATAAATTTATTGGTTTGTGTTGCAGCCATGTGACAGGGAGAAAAAATACTGGTAGAAGCAAGTTTACGCCCATATTTAATAACAGAAATCTCTGATTGCGAAAATAACACCCCAGTATTCAAAACTGTTAAACGCAAGAGCAACAAGCCAAAGGTCTTGCCATAATCCTCACAATTTCCACACCACTGGAGATATGTGTACAGACCTCAAATGACTGATAAGTTTAAGAGACTAAACTGAACAAGATGTTTTTTAAATGTTTTTTCAAACAAGAGTTCAAAGTTTCAGCGAAAGCTATTCAGAAGCTGTAAAGGTAGGGGGGAGAAGCAGATCCAAGCTTTTGCTCCTCACTCCTTTGCTTAAAATACCACAATAATGTCTTGTCCTTATGCATCTAGAAGTCAAATAATCTTCTTGTTGCTTCGCTATTTAAACTTAGAATTTTAAACTGAGCGCCCAGTTTCTCCATGCCTCTGTATGTAAGAACAAACATGGGAGAGTTAATAATCTTTATGGATTGCTGTTTTCCCAAAACATCAAACCTTAAATGATACCAAACAGTGTTCTGATACCAGTGAGGGATTATCACATTACCATACTATCCCAACTTTATTTATAACACACTTTAAAACAGCCACAGCTGAACAAAGTGCTGTACACAAGTAAAATTACTAAAATGTGTGTTACATTATCACATGTTACATTTCCTGAATGACTACATTTTCATTCATTTGAACCTTCTAACACAAATTATATGATAACAGAACATTCTTGATTTCATCATATCATCCCCATGAGTCAACCACTTGCTCTTTGATTCACATAAAGGCGGATCAAGCATCTAAAAGAATATGACATGTACAATAAAATACATCAGATCAACGTCCACCACAACGTGGAGTGTGTGTGGGAGTAGGCCTATATTACTGGACGTTCAGTTAAATGTTAATCAGTTATCCAATATTTTCTGTTTACTTTTGACATTTTTTAGGAAGTCAGATTGAACTTAAAGCCTTTCATCTTGACAGAAGCTCAGCATCTGTGTTTTACTGTGGCCAACATTCTCATATGGTGTAGATTTGAATTACATAAAAGCTGATAAATGAGCCCCAGTGGGTTCATCTAAAGCATCCAGGGTTGCAGAGCATGTGAGCCAGTTGGAGGACCCAAACTAAGTCTGTGTTTCCTAATCTGGTGTCCAAATGTTTTGAATCCAAAGAAGCTGCATTAGCATTTATTTTTCATTTTGAAAACACACTCAAAAACAGAGAAAGCACTGACAGAGAAAAACACTGAAAAACTCTCCAATTTAAACCAAAACTGCTAAATCTAGCAAACATAGACCTGCTTATTTGCTGATGAACCACTTGTGTATGGCACTTTACAATTAAACTAGCATATCTGGAAAGAAGAAAATAAAAGTTGTACTTAGGAGTTTCTTGAAAGATGTTTTTCACAAAAATAGGTGTACAGTGGGATGTGTACATACAATATCTTCTTGATTGTCACATCTAATGTGGTACTTTGTGGGTCTTATATACAGCATTAAGCTACTGAAAGCATCTTGTTTTGGTTAAAAATGTGAAATAAAACATTTACATTATTATTATGGAATTTAAGGTCTGGCATAACTTATCATAAAACCTGAGTTTTAAGAGCTATGTATGTTTACTGGTTTATCTGTCATATAAGCAGAAGGTTTTCAGGACTACTATGTGGTTTGTGGTGCTCTATGAACACTATTAAAACACTATTGCTTCTTTTTAGCACACTGTGCTTGCAGATTATTGCAAGGAATTTTAAGGCATCAAGAGTTTTGCATAGTTTTTGTTCCACAGCCTCATGGTAGCTTAGTGGTGCTTTATAATTGCACTAATAGTTTTAAGGCTCCAGCTAATCAGTGGTGGATGAATTATGTAGATCATTTACTTACGTAATACCAGCAATATTTTGAATTCAAAATATGTTACAACAAGAATATTTGGTTCAAAATTCTACTCGAGTAATCAAAGTATAAGTATTAAAATATTAACGCCATAAATTAAATAGAATGGTCCAATTCAAAATCACATGTAGCATTAATTGCATGTAATATTTTATTCATA
>JBAMHW010000005.1:8761069-8777818 GCA_037177495.1 Rhadinocentrus ornatus | reverse complement strand
CCCCCCCCCCCCCCCCCCCTCCCCCCCCCCCCCCCCCCCCCCCCCCCCCCCCCTCTACAGTGCTTAATTTTTTTTTTTTATTTATTTGTAGCCGATTTCCAGTTGTGCTCTATAGGCTCCAGCATCTTGCTTGAAAAAGATTTGATTAATTACCTCTTTTATTATTAGGTACTCGCCTGAGGGGTTGAGACATCTCACAGGACTCACTCTGCAATAGTGGAACGTTATGTCGTTACGTAATTACGTAGTTACGTAAGCAAGCAAATAAAAACATCCACGAGTAGCATTAAATTAATAAAGCAATACCATTTTTAAAACGATTTACAAGGTACTCAAAAACACTTCACAGATAATAGGAAAAATAAATTAAATTTATAAACAACAGCATGCAATTTATTGTTAAAGCACGTTAAAAAGTTGTGTTTTGAGAAGTGATTTGAATGTGGACAGGTCTAGTAGAGTACCAGAGAGAGGGTGGCAATTAATTAGAAAACTCACCTTCATGACTATGGACACCTCACTGGCAGAAATTCCCTCCTCTAACAGCGCCAATCCAAGAGTAAGATGTGAGTAATTGTTTCGTTTTTTTATAGTCTTAAAAAAAGACATCTTTAAAACTTCAAGAAGACTTACCACTCATTAAATCCTTTAAGTGCGTGTTTTTAAGAGAAGGGGGCATCTTCATCAGCTCCACTGAGAAGACTTTGTCCACGGTGTCCAACAAGTTCTCCATTTTGACTTCCACCTCGTTCATGCGTTCTTGTGCTGTAAAATGAGATTGTGATGCCTTTAAAGACTAACCGAATAACCATACTGGGCTGTAAAACCTCACACCTAAAGCGTCACTACCTTCTTTCTCAAACTGCTGGATGAAAAGCGTCAGTCTTTTCTGTCGCATCTCCCGACTTAACTGTTCTTTGCTCTGGACGCTTTCTTGGACTTTCAAACGACTTAACGGCATGCTGTCCTCCTGTATTTGCACAATTAAAAAAGTTAGAAGCTCGATTTGTGAATGAATCAACAAACGCACGTTTCTAATTCTTCGCACACCTGTTACTCAATTGTATTTAATTAAGGTATTCATGCGCTAAAAATGAAGTGATAGGGTCATGTTGTTTGGCGGAAGGATACCATTAGAATAACTAAAACCTTCTCCTTCGATGCCAGGGCTTTCGTTGTTATTTTTCATTATATTTATTTTATTAATATTATTGACATTAATTTTATATTGCTATTAAAATTGTTTTAATTAGACTTAGCTCAGTGGTGTACTCATTTCGCATTGGCAGCCACGTAAAGTGTTATTTTGGCTACGTGTGGCAAAAAGGTGGTTCGCTGTTCATTTTTTGGCTATGGCTCGTATTTTATTGACCAAATATGGCCAAGATGTCATAAATTGGCATTGACATTGGTTACAGCAAGTGTTATGAAGGCATGATATAAACCAAAGCCCAAAAGAAAAAGCAGTTTTTGGCCATGTCTGGTAGAAATCATGGCTCATCCTGAGTCAACACAATACTATCAGTCAAGGCAAAACATTGGGCATGAAAAACTGTTAACTGCTACCTGGGAGTCAATCTTTATTTTTAGTCATTCACATATGCGGCTATACAAGTGTGTTAATAAAACCAAAAACAAAATGTACAAGCTTTGTATTATAAAAGTACACTCCATGACTCAAAAGCATGTTGAATTACTTTCACTTGAATTACTTACTTTTCACATTATGAAGAGGAAATTTGACCCAATAAGCCACAGCTGTCAGACAGATGGCCTTACATTTGACTTTACACTACATGGGCGGCAGTGACGTGCGGTCAGAAAAAGCAGGTGAGGTAGCGCCTTACCTGTCATAACATAAATAAAGTATATAAAATAAATTTTATTTTTCACTGAACTCTGTTAAAAATGCATTTTCAGTATGACTCTACACACAAATTGCCAAATTTGAGTATTTCCTGATCAAATACAGGGCAGAAATCCCAGATGAGGCAATGGCGAGCTGTGCCTCACCTCTGACTCCGTCATCCAATACAAACTGGGTTGCATGACGTGCCCGTTTCTGTTCCTCAGCATATCACCAATATGAACTTTACAGATATTTGTTATACACCATGACTCTCTACAGTCTGTGTAATGTCTTTAATGCATGTGTGAGAGAATTATTCCTGCTGATCGTACAATAAAGTGCACGGAAAAGTCAGCAGGTGAGGCAGGCCGTATTCTGCCTCACCTCAAGGGGGCATAGTTGCATGCTGTTGGATGAATAGTGAAATTATATGCTCTTTTCTTACAATTGTAAATCTGACTCCAGAAGAGTCAGTGCCTCACCAGCCATGAACCTCACCACACATCACTGATGGTTGGCCAAATGACTGCTGAGGAGTTCATGGTCGGCTCAATGACAGCAAGGGGCCCAGGTCCTGTGTCTGCAATACAAGTCCAAATCATCACCCCTCCACTGCTGCTATTTGACAGTTGCTATGTGTGGATTTCTCCAACTGTGGTGGTGTCGATTATGATCAAACACCTTAATTTTAGGCTCATCTGTCCAAAGAACATTGTTGAGGAGTCTTTGGTGTGTTCTAATGCAATTTTGAGCACATGAAACCTACACCATGCTGTTTCTTTGAGAGAAGGGTTTTCTCCTGACAATCCTTCCAGTAATGCCATACTTTTTCAAATTGTACTGCCATGAACTTTAATATGCTAATGCCTGTAAAATCTGAGATGTAGCACTTATTTTTATTTTTTTTTACTGTTTCTGAGCATTGCAGTCTCTTGGGATGAATTTGCAAGGACGTCCTCTGCTGGAAAGATGGACAGCTGTCTTGAATGTTGACAGCACTAAGATCATTACTGATATTTTTCCTCCTTGACATTGTGTCAACTCACACTTAAATACTTGTTGATGATCAGTTAATTAAAACCACTTGATTATCAGCACTTGGCTGCAACTTAACTGCTCATCATTTAGTAGGTTTGTTCTTAGTTTCACACACTCCAACATTCAAACGTATCCTTCTCAATAAATAACCAGTGGTGTAATTCATCATGTGTTGGTATTCACCAGAGGTTGTACTTACCACCTGCTAAGAATTATGTCTTGATATGTCAAAACATTGAAAGGAAAGAGGATTTTATTAATTTTTAACAACTGTAAAAAGGAATTTGCTGCAGATCAAAACCAATGCATGCTACTGAACAGAACAATCAAGACATTTTGTTTTCAATCAGTTCAGAAACTCATTTATTGCAGCGCACTTCCGTATAGACATTCATTTCCTTTCCACAGGACGGTTAGAGATCATTTAATCTACTATTTAAAATAAAGAAAAAAGTATTCTCTGTACAACCAAGATGATCAAATTTACAGAAGTCAGTACAGGATGGAATCCCTTAGGACAGATTAAAAGGGAACAAGAGGGTGTTAGTAATAAAAATCCTAAATTAGCACAGTATCTGCAATCCCAATGTCAATAATACAAAAATAAATAATTGAGATTTTTTTTTTTTTTTTTTGCTTTGAGGAAACACTGCTGTATATGTTGTTAATGTTCAGATGCAGATTCATCTTCTCACCCTGGGTTAAGGTCAGGTCTTTATGTATGCAGTGCAAGTGGAATATCTTACATTATCTAATCTGTACAAGTCACTCTCCCAAAAAGAGTTCAGTCTATATCAATTTCCCAATATTTCATAAAAGCACATTTCCTGATTTCCTGTCTGTTTCAGCATTTAGTGGAATGTCATGTCAAAGTCTTTCTTTCTGCACGCGGTATCAGCAGTGCTGAAAAAGCACTTTGCTCTGGAAAAGTTCTAGTTGCTAGCACTATTTCTGAAAGATACTAAGTAAACCTTAAAAGGCCGCCCAGTCCGCATGTATTCCTCACTTTAAAACACCTCATTCTACGCTACAGTAAGAAATAACCCAAGTACATGTGAGCTCTAAGCTATTCTAATGAGGCATATTAACTTTAGTACAGTATGTTGCTGTAAAAATACTAAAAAACAAAAACAAAAAAACTGCCATTAATAAAAGCGCAAGTCACACTCTTGACTGCATAAGCAAGGCAGTACACCAAGCTGCTGTTTGTCTTGTTTGATTTGTTGGAATCAGTAGTGCGGCACTCTTTTAAGATTGGGGATGCTTTCTAAAGATCTATGTCTATAAATAAGCTGCTTTCGCTTGTGGTTAAGTGTTGCTGCAAGTATCAATACTTATGCAAGACCTGCTTTGACTGCAGGGGATCTGGAATGTTGTAAAACCCTTATAGTGATTGTCCACGGTCTAAGTCTTCTATTTACTAGCTTACTGCCACCACATATCCACACGGACAGAGCCCCCCCCTTACATGAGCTTGTATATTTACACTTAAACAACTTGAGCATTCATTAAGACTTGGATCAGGCAAACAGTCAATTCATTGAGACATGATGCCTGAAAAAATAGGCGACCCTTGTTTCAGATTTCCCACTCAAGTGAAAAATATGTACAAAAAGACACAAAATCGAGTATTTTTTCCTTTTTTTTTCTGTTCTTCTTCTTTAGAAATTGCACAAACAAACAGTCTGGGTCTGTACTCTCGACCAACTCACACTGATCTGATCTGGAAATAGTTGGGAAAGATTTAAGCAAAGAGGTGAAAAACTATCAAGACAGGGAATTGACTGTGATTGAACACATACACGGAGAGGGAGGTTAACACACTGTTCAGCAATTAATCTTTCTATACACAATCTGTAAAAAAGTCCCAAAATATTCATTGCAGATTTTCCAAACAGTGGAAAAATACAAAAACATCCCATCTAAACAAACATCAAGAAAGAAAGAAATCATATAAAGGTTCAAAACAAAAAAAAGCTAAAGAACTTGCAGCTTCCAAGACACAAATAAGAAGTACCACATTAAGCAAGACGGTGTTTTTGAAAGTTCATAATTTTTTTCCTCCTGTCTTTGTAGTGAGATTTTGCATCTCTGCTGCAGAAGACAACCGTATTCAGATGAAGGGGACTCCAAAACATTTAAGGCACCACTGGACGCTGGGGCTGGGCGGGCGATCGATGCGGTGCAAAGACTCTGTGTTCAGCTCATCGAAGGCCTGGCGGTATTCCCTGTCAAATGCCTCTGCAGATTATAAAAGAGGATAGGAAAAAACCTCTTTACTATTAAGTAAAATAAACTATTACACCACCTTAGGATCTAAAATATTACTGGGCTATTTCCTTTTGCTACACTCACTTACCTATGTCAATATTCTCTCGTCCCAAAGCCACCAATGAAAGAAACAGAATTTCCCTATAAATACTCCTGAGAAATTCAAAACAGAAACAAGGCATAAGACATGATTTCCCTGAAACTCTCAATGTGCAAATCCGAGCTTTATAGAAAGACTGTCAGACCTCTGCCTTTTGACACCATCTGGACGCCGTTTGATCTCTCTGTTAAGCAGGTTGATCGGCCCGTAGACATCATTAGTCTGGATGTTGCGAACAATGGTGTTGAGGAGAGTACGGATCTCCTGGTGGTCTGTTGGAGCCAAAGTCCCCTTCTTCTCCACTAGAAGCAAATAATGCATACATCATCAACACTTCTGCTTCAAAATAATACTTAATTTGAAAAACAAAACAAAATACACATTAGCCTCAGCTCCGATTTCTTCCGACCACCAAAGATACTGTAACAAAAGCCACTATGTGTGGGATTTGAAAACTTGAGTTTTGCTGCCCTCCAGTGGCAGTTTAATTTTTTACATTCATGCTGTGAATAAATCAATGAATGAATCAATTTATTTCAAGCCAAAGATGCTTTAGTTGCAAGTTCTGGTACTCACAAAAGGCCCTCCAGAGCAGGTAAAGAGGCTCTCCGGGTTCCTGATGCAGGTTGATGTTGTCCCACAGGAGCTGTACAAACACCTGCTTACTGTCCTGAGACAGTGTCGTCAGGGGTAGCTGCACCGATAAACATTTATATGAGGATAGAAAGTAATGAAATTGCGTAAAAAAGAATGGAAGGTAGCATGCTTTTGTTTACCTGTACTCCATTGTTGCAATGTTCAGAAGCAAGGATAAGGCCAGGTAAGTGAGTGGGCAGGTCCAGGCGGCGGAAATACCACACCAGGTTCCAGAAAATAATTGGATGTTGGCTAAGGAATTTGTGGGTGTAGATCACCTGGAGAGATGGAGAACAGATGCTGTCATTTAAGAATGTTTTGACTGTGGCTGACAGAAATGAAATACAGTGGACTGTATTTACCTGATCTCCCTCATTCTCCAACAGGGTCTCCAGTTCTTTGCGTAAGACCAAAGGACTGAGGTATGGTACAGACACAGGCTTGGGATTTGGCCGTTTAGTTCCGATGCCATCCTGTCAAGCACAGTATTCCATCAATCATTTCCAATGCAATGCAGGAAAAAAAAAAACCTTCATGCTTTGTATGAGACAGTGATGGGAACTAACCGACACCTCTTGCAGACTGCAGGGCAGGCTAGTGGTGGAGACACCGTGTCCAGGTCTCTGAGAGTGGTCCAGGCTCTGGAGTGGGCCTCCAACGCTGTTGCTGCGCGTCAGTGAACTTCCACTGCATTTCTGCTGCTTCCCCACTGCCTGGTGCTCTAGGAGACCCAGAGGGTCTGACTGCACGGGCTCTGGAATCAGACTGAAATCACAGCAAGCAAAGAGGAGTCAGGGGGAGGTGCTGGTGGTGGGGACTGGGCATGTCTCAGTAGTTTGTGCTGCAAGCAGGGAAGCCCTATCACATTTTACCTCTTGTGTGCTCCAGGACAATTATCTGGATTTTCCTTCGGTTCCTCCTCGGGGAAACTGATGAGATCTGGTGCCTTCATGTCAGCTAAGCTGCTCGCCATGGGATGAGCACTGCTGCTGTGGATACTGTCTCCTGAGGCACTGGGATTTATAAAAAACCTGAGTGGAAAAAGCCATAGAACAGGTCAAATCTACGTTTAAATCAACATAAACAACAAAGGAAAAATACAGTGCCAACACCGATTCTTACCCAGGCATTGCACGCAAATCATGAAACTCAATGTGCAGTAATGGAAGGAAAGCTGTGCGACAGAAAGGACAGTTCGTATTGAGGTTGGAGTCATCAGCTGTCCAGCCTGCCATGATCTCCTCATCATACACCAGAGCTTCACATGAGCGACACTGGGAGCAACTGGACATCAGCACCTGTTGGTGGGAAAATGTGATCAAAAAGACAGTAATTTTCCCAATCCATGTTTGTAGTGAAGGCATAGCAATAGGAAAAAGGGTGTTTCTTTATTTCCAACCTCCAAAGCACAGTTTTGGTATATGCTTGAGGAAGAAGCATGATGTGAGGAGCTTTGCTCTGAGTCAGGACCCCTGCCTGAACGCCCTGGAATTGGGTCTGCAGCCAAACACAAAACAGATGTTATCACAGGCCTACTGACCTCAGAAGGATTGCCTTCTGGGTCTTGAGTTTTCATGCCTTTTAGATATTTATATCTGCAAGTGAGTGCTTACGTGTCTGTTGGGTTCCTCTGCCTGTGTCACTGCTGCCACTGCTGCTGCCCAGGCTGGTGCTGCTCCGATTTAGACCATTAGCCCCCAAACCTGGGATGGCCCTTCTCTCAGGGCTGTCATCAAAGTCATGTGCAGACAGGATGTGTTCATCCAAACGAGCCGGGAAGCCACTGGCACCCTGAGTTTGTTCCTCCTGTGGAGAAAAGTAATACAGAATAACCCAAATGGCTGCACATCATTGAGTTCATGAGAGTTCAACTTTACATTAGATTAGAAGATATGAAGCAGACAGGCCTCAAAGTAAAAGTATGAAGAACTGAGAAAAAAAAATTAGCATTATTTCAGTAATACTCACCTCATCATCTGAATATACATAGGCTGATGCAACAGCGCCCCACACTTTGCTGGCCACATTAGCTGCCTGCTTCATGCTTGATTTAAGCACGTCAATTTTCGGTCCGGACAGCAGGGTGTCCATTTTGATCCCTGAAATGGTGTTAATGACAGAGCCCAGTGACCCTCCCTGCGAGGACTTAACTAACGCTGTCAGAGAGGATGATCTAGAAGCTGGGCTTTCTGTTGTGCTTACAGCCATCTTTGTCTTTGCTGCAAAAGTCTTGGATCGGGTGATTGTGCTGGGGCTTCGTTTGGGTTTGTCGACCGGTGAGCTAGCTGGAGTTTTGACAGGAGGCACTGGGAGGCTGGACCGCCGCTCCAGGGGCTGTTTGGGCTGGGGACTGTCAGTGGAGTCACCCTGGGACTGCTGGAGCTCCATGCTCGAGGACTTGGGACCCATGGGGCTTTGCAGACTCATATACATTTCAATCTCCTCAGCCAGGTTACGGGATACCACAGCAGGCACGGCGCGTGGTGGTTCCTGACTGTTAACAGAAGCTGACTCTTCGCTCTCTGACACCATAAGGGAGAGCGGGTCTGCTCCCACCTCCACATCTGCCCTCTCCAAGGTAGCTCCTCGCACTCCAGACTCATCCTCATTTGTTTCAGTATGCTCCCTCTCTTGTTTTTCTTTCTTTGCCTCAGCCCCTTCCAACTCTTTATTTTCTTTACTTTCATCTGGCAGCTTAAGTGACACACCCTTAGCTTCTGGCTCCTCTTCCAAGTCTTCAAATAATGATTTGGACACATGGCAAGGTGGTGGACTTTGACTTCCAGAGAGCGCTGCAGCCAGAATACGAGCATCTGCGCCCATTTGGCTGGCCATGTGGTCCACGCCTTTCTCCAAGAGCATTCTAGCTCGGGTTTCAGCGCTGAAGCTACAACTACGTTCGGAGAAGGCCTTCTGCCGCTGCTGCTGCTGAGACGGCTTAGCTCCGTCCCCTGATGGCAGTGAGGTTTCCTCATCAGATAGAGACACACTATCATTCTTGCTGTGTCTCCTGAAAAGCTTCCCTGCTCCTAAATAATGAAAACAGAATGGAATAAAAGTGGGTCAGCAATAAAAGTTAAAAAGCTTCTTTCTGACTTGAATGTTCAGTGAAAATGTCCCAGTAATGTCCAACAATTTCATTTTAGGACCCACGATAGTTTGAATTTTTTCCTCACCTTTTTCCCTGCCACTATCAAAGCTTCCTGTTGACAGTTTAACAATGCTGGGGACAGGCAAGGGTCCATCTACAGGACTTGGGGGTTCTACCACTGCTACGGCACTATCCACTGACCCAGCAATGCCACCTCCTGGTTACAGAAATGAATACAGGTATATGCGTGAAAGTAGAAAATTAAATCCTTGGTAGGTAATAGAATTAACTGCATCATGTGAAGCTGACCATTATGTTGTGCTTTAGCATCATTTCTCTGCTCAGCTAAAGGGACAGCTGAAGGATCTGCCAGCTCTTGGTGCAACTCATCCTTAGAACCATAGCCTTGATCTGACTGTCTTCCTGTAGATCACAGATTCCCACACACCAGGATGTAGTCACAATTATATTACTTTTTGTTCCCTCTTTTCTCCTCCAAGATGACCCTGTAAACTGGATGTAGCTTTCAAAGCTTGAGACATGCAGCTCAGTGAAATCGGTACCTGTACTACAGTGGCTGTCTGCTGTGTCTCCCATGTCACGGCGGGGGGCAAAGAGATTATGTTCCTCGCCATTGACATCATTTGAGCTATCAGCACTTCCGTGGCTCAAACTGTCAACATCAGTGACTGCTGATCCATCCACCAATGGGTCTAGAGGACAAAGCAGGAAAAAAGTGGGTAGAAAGCAGCAAGATAAAAGAGTCAAGGTAAAAAACTTGGTCCATTCGCACCTGTGGAAGTTAACGCGGACCCCTTCTTGGAAGATGTGCGATTTTGAGTGTGTTTGAACTGCACCACTCCACGAAGCACATTACGCAACTTGGTCCACATAAAGAGGCCGCTACGATTTCGGCTTGGCCACGGGCTCTCCAAGACAGCCTGCAGAGAGCAGATAGAAGCAAAGATGTCTAGTAAAACAGCCAGACCCAAATGATTGATTAATGAATGGATAGATAAACATATCAAATCTTCATTTTAGAGTTTAGCAATATATAAAACCTTGTTGTAGTATCCATATGTGATGGCGTTGGGATGTACTCCAGCTTTTTTCATCTCAACTAGGACTCGCACAGCCATAACAGGAAGACCCCACACACCACAGAGCTGCATCACCACTCTGTAACACACCTGACAGCCATACACACAAAAACACATCTAAATAAATTTGCAGGATTAGATTTTATTGAAAAAAGAAAAAATTCATGAGACAATGACAACTGAACTACACATGATATAAGACTGCATTATGGTCATCTGTAAATCTTGCACATGTAATGTGACTGCACCTCATCCAGAATCTCCACCTCTGCAGCCCTCATCCTTAACAGGACGTTGTAAGCCTGCTGCATGGCTCGGCTCTTGGACTTGGCCAGTCGTACGGCTGCTGGCAGGCAGATGAACCACAGACTGTAGCAATGACTGAACAAACAGCGAGCCCACAGCGGTGGGTTGGAGTAGAAACGCTTCGCCATCTTGTATGCAAGCTTGATCTCCTGTTGGATCAGTTAATTTGAAACACATTAATATTCAACTGTTGTGATGTCTTCTGCTGAATTTGACTTTGTACATACAAACCTGCTTGGTTCTTTTAGCCAGTAGTGCAGGGCTGCTGGACAGACTGGCCCCTGCTGATCTGCTGCTAAGTGCTGGATGCAACTCTTTGGGACGGTCAAACAGACTCATTTGGAGCCGCGGGAAGCCTTTATAGCTGGAAAACACATAATAAGATTGTCTACATGTCTGATGAGTACAGACCTCTTATCCCACTGGGTAAACTTCTGGGAAACTACAGCTAAGAAAGACTCACGTGTATCGAGGAGAAGGTTCAGGCCCATTGTCAGCTGGAGGTTCAGGAGGCATTACAAAGACGGTGTGTTCACTTTTCTGAGACTCGTCAAGTTCCAGCAGTTTTGTGTCCTCAGATGACTCTCCTTCAACCTGCAGTGAGAATCAGATCCAGAGTCAAAAATGCAAGGTTTAGAAAAAAAAAGAAGAGGTAATTTCCTGCCCAATGGAAGAAAGTAAACAACTACAAAGCACATAACAACCTGTGAAGTTTTTCCAGTCAGTAAGACATGCATGTTTGAATTGTGATTAAGATGTAATGGCAGAGGAAAAACAGGAAAAGTCCACGCTGCTTGCTGCATATGTTTATCAAAAGGGAGAAATTTGACACACCTTAACCTTTTATATTAGTCACATCGCAAACATAGAGGGAAGAAAAGCTGAAAGAAAATCTGATTGCAGCATCTGTAATTACCTTGGTACCCTTGTCGGTGATTTTATCAGAGGGAAAAAGCTGCAAGAAAAGGAAAGAGAGCAAAGGCAAAGGAATGAATTAGAGGAAATGTCGGTTTCCTTAGTCTTTCCCAGCACACCAATATAATTTTGCCAATAAACCACTGTAAAACAAAAGCTTGTTCCTTGAAGGAAACAACCAATGGGAGAGGAAAAGCAAAACAACAAAGGCCTGACACCGGCTGGCAGTCACCTTCTCGATGCAGTCGTCAAAAAAGGCCAGGCCGGTATCCTTGTCGCTGACAAAGGTGCACTCCTCAATGAAGCGGATGAATATCTGAGTCTTTGTGAGCTGAGAATAGAATTTCTGATGGGCTCGATCTCTGCTTTTGAGGAAACCTACAACAGCGTAAGGAGACATTTTGTCATCAGTCATGATTAGACTTGTGTTTTTTTCTATAACACAGATTTGATTTAAAATTTAAACATGTCCCCTGTAATGTTGTCTTTTTGGCCTCAGTGTATTTATTACACCTGAGTGACCATCAATCAATTAAGATGCAGCTATTTAGAGATGTGCTGATATATGCAGACTTGAGAGGTTTGTCCTTCATTCTAATCATCCGCCTAAGATTGATCTGTGTGAGTGATGGCAAATGGAAGGCAGCTGAGGAGAAAGGTAAGTCTAAAAATACTTACATAAAGTGATGGCTGAGATACTCCTTAAAATATGCACCAAAACAAGTCCACAACAGCTGGTACTATATGATTTATGGAAGTAAATTTTGCATAGGCTACAAAAACCAGGAAGTGAAGAACAAATGTCATTAAAACACCTTTTAACATGTCTTGTCAGTTGCTCACCTTGCAGGTCATAAAGAGAGTCTGCAGCTGTGGCCTTTTCCGAAGGCGCCTGGGTGATTGGTTTAAGGTAGGAACGGTAGCCTTTCAGAATGGAGGCCATGAAACGAAGGAAGGCCTCTTGGATTTCCATCTCCAGGGCCATTTTTTTCTTGTGCCATGTGAAGTCTGCCTCGATAGGGGTCAGGTCGAGAGCAGAGTCTTCATGTGGTGTTTGACGTATTGAAGCTGAAAGGGGAAAAAATAGTGAAATGACTCTTTACGAGGTCTTCTCATTCTTCTTTTATTTTCTTTCCTTCGGTGTGTTAGCTATGTTTGCATGTAAACGTCTAATCTGTGCTTGGATGTTTGTAACTGTACACCCCATTGTAGTCTAGGGTTTTCTCGTCTATCAATATTTTTGACTAATGCTAACAAACTGGGTAGTTTGGCAAACCTAAGAAAAAAAGGGTATGTTACCTTTTTTCTTTATGTTAACTGTGCACTAATAAGTTCTATGAATCTTAGTATGTAGTTTTTCTCTCCTCCCTGTTGATTCCTCTGTTTAAGTAGATAACTGGGTGAGTTTTTGTGGCATGTGGGAGTGAGATGCTGTTTGTACCAGTGGCCAGCTGGTGGTGCAAGTTGCTCAGTGAGTGAAGAAGACTCTTGCAAGGCTTCTTTGGGAGGTTCTTCCAGCTGCTGTGTCTCTTCTCATCAGACCTGTGACATACAATTCCATGAAGTCAGTTAGCTGGAAGTAACAGGAGAGCTGCACACACAAAATTCTGCAATGGGCTCTTGGTTTAACAAATGCGCTTGTGGCCCTGCTGAGATCAGTCCTTAAATGCTGTAGTTGTAAATACACAGTAGACTGAAAGGGACAGCTTACAGGTAGATCGTGTTGGTGTCCAGATCCACACAGACAACATCTGGCGGGGGGTCGTACAGGTCAAAGTAACGGGAGTCTACACCCACTATGAATGGGCACGGGGCGTTGAGGACACCAGCGAGAGAGAGTGGGCACAGGGGGATGTAGGGACACTGCCACTGAAAGGGGAAGATCATCTAAAGAGATGCAACACAGAGATGTTAATACGTGAGCAATAATGGGGAAATGTTAATAAGTACATAAGATAAACAACATCACAAGTGAAGGTTTGGTTTCTTTTAACACTTTATTTCGGTATTGCATTTTTATTGGTATGAATTTGCTGAATAGAACTGAATAAGACTTAAATGTTGTACTTACAGCCACTACAGCCTCGGCCACTCCGGTGAGCACTGCAGGCCGCAGCGAGTGCAGCAGGATCTTACTCTCCAGCAGGACGAAATGCAGCAGTGTGGCACAGTTCTCCGAGCCCAGATTCATCAGCAGAGTGCCATAGTCTGCCCCGCTGATAGGGAAGAAGAGAAGAAAGGAGTGAGATTAGGCAGAGAGACGGGACAACAAAATAAAAAGGGCAGGAAAAGGAAAATAAAGGATGGATAGAATGAGGAAAAAAAAAAGTTTTAAAACAATGTTTTATAGAAGCGAGAAACAAGGAAGTACTGTAGGCAGTAATACATGTATGTAATTTAAAACTAATCTAATTAATGGTTTCAACATCAAAATCATACAATCGTACATTTTATTCAGTGTCAACTTGATCCACTGTTTTCATTAGTTAATGCAATGTTGCTGTGTTGCTACACTACTTCATAATGAGACCACTTTGCGAGCCCTTATAATTAGAACAAAATAAATTTCCTCCTTTGTGCAGCGTTTTGTCTAAATCCTTGTAAATCACACCGACAGAGGCAGCAGCATTAGGTCACATTAAGTTCAGTATCAATTAGCAGAATGTTAGATTTACAAAAGAATATCAATCTCCATTATTGTGAGCTGGTAGGCTTACATAATGCAGCAGTCAGAGGAGCAAAAAGAGGACAGATGGACACTGACTGAACTGTTAATATCAGTCGCAGAGCTGTGAAATCATGCAAAGTAACAGCATAAGTAAAACAAGAATGTTTTCGGAACAGGATCTCATTTCGAAAAAACTGAGGAGAGTTTGGACCTGTCACAGTTATTACATGATAACCTGATCAGAATACTTGAGCTGACAGTGACCACGTTGCAGCTGAGATTATTGTTTAGAGTAATTCCCTTTCAACATAATTTTTTTCCATCAGGGTATTCTCCAGTTGTTTTGTAATTTTTGAGATTTAAAGCAGAAAGGTGACAGGTAAAAGGTGCCAACACAGCTAGTGCCAAACTAAACCTGGCAATAACGGTCATAAAAAAAAATAATAATAATTATTATTTACCAGCTAAAATCTTTTCAACATAATCGTCCTACAAAAGTTAACATGCTGCCTTTTCTTAAGCAACACGCTGATGTTTTTCTCTAATACTCTTTGGGAAAAAAACCCCATCAAATTATGAAAACTATTTGCGAGAAGGTTAATGAAGATTAAATAGATTACTTTGTTAATTTAGAGGGAAAAGTACCTGAGGGGTAAGGGTGTACACACAGGCTGGGAGAGGATCAAAGTGTCATGTGCCGAGAGCTGCAGAGGAAATGCAGTAATGTCAATATTGAGAACTTCTAAAGTAAAACTCAAGAATAATCTAACTCTTTCTACATTAAATAAAAAATATCTGCAGGCATTTGTAGGCATACAATCACATTTGCCTACCAGGCTAAGTTGAACAGCAACACAATATGCAGGATGAATCCACATTTAAAAAAAAAACTTTATAGCTTTTAAGGAGGAACCGGAAGGGCTTCTTTCAGAGGAAACGTTTGCGTTAAACAGGTTTTTCCAGATCTACTTCACAAGCTTTTCTGCAGAAGAAGAACACATCAGTTGACTTGATTTCAAAAGGTTCTTGAGGTGTTATCTGATCAAAACCAAGAGAAACCAGTGCGCCTCAAGCTAAATGATCAGCGCTAAGCAATAAGATGTCACACTGCATCGCTATTGTGGTCAAGTGTTAGTTATTTTGATAATGTCAGTATTGGTATAGATGTTTGCACACCAAGTTTTGTTGCTGATCCAAGAATGTCAGTCATTGTAGGACAGATTTGTGTCTTTAGGAGCTGTTCCAATGCCAGCTTTTGCTCAACTTAAACATCACTGGTGACAAACTAGTGCCATATTAGAAAGCTGAGCAGTCATATGGATACTTAAAATCACATAAACAAATCAGATAGGTAAAAATAATTGGGAAAATGAGTGGGGATAAGACTCTTCTTTTTTTTCAGGATATCATAACAAGCCATGTCTCGGATTGTGTTATTTTTAATTGTATGGCTTGTGTCTGTTTAGGTTGTTATTGTATACTCCCTTCTCTTTTAAAAACTAATGTGAATGAGCAGTGTGTACACTACAAAGGACAGTAGCTTTCAGTCTTTGTTTTAGCTCCTCAATATGGCCGTGCCACCCTATTATGCTCTGCACTGAGACAGACGTACCCATGTTTTATAGTAATTTGCGCATGTGCCATCAACACAGCTTTCTCTGCCATTTTGGGGGTACCTGGTTACTGTTGACGTCTACACTTTTAGTTTTCGCAGTAGTAAACTGTCTTAAAAAAACATGTCTGCAGCACACGGACAAGAACGTTCTTCCCGTGATAAGCTCTCAAGAGAGTTTATAAGTCGTTACGATGCAGAAACACTAATTATTAATAAGGTGGATCATTACTATCTGCTGAACAATGAATTAAGTTCAGGTTGAAATGTATTGCCACCTGTTTCGGTCTCTGACATTGGTGTTTATCTGTTGTTTGGTTTAAGTTCCTACACCCATCATGAATCTAAAAACTACCAATCATTAAATGTTTATGCAGCCATTTTTACAAATGGATGGATTAAATCCTGCAAATCTCCCAACTGTCGGCTGCAACTATACCATCATACTGATTATTTATATTTTTAATTAAACATCTATTGTTTCGATATTAGGATTTCAAAATTGAATGTAGTATCTGCTCATCTGTGTGAATTCATTCAAGATAAATTAATATTTTCTGGGCATTATAAAAAAGACATATGTCTAAATATGCAGGATTGAGTTTTGTCAACCAAAAGGTGCAGTAAAACTAATAAACCAATAATAATATTAAGAAGTACAGTGAGGAAAATAAGTATTTGAACACCCTGCTATTTTGAAAGTTATCCCACTTAGAAACATGGAGGTGTCGGACATTTTCATCGTAGGTGCATGTCCACAGTGAGAGACATAATAAAAAAAAAAAAAAAGTCCTGAAATCACAATGTGTGATTTTGTAACAATTTATTTGTATGATACAGCTGCAAATAAGTATTTGAACATCTGAGAAAATAAATGTTAATATTTGGTACAGTAGCCTTTGCTTGCAATTACAGAGGTCAAACGTTTCCTGTAGTTTTTCCACCAGGTTTGCACACACTGCAGGAGGGGAGGAGATTTTGGCCCACTGCTCCACACAGATCTCCTCTAGATCAGTCAGGTTTCTGGGCTGTCGCTGAGAAACACGGAATTTGAGCTCCCTCCAAAGATTTTCTATTGGGTTTAGTTCTGGAGACTGGCTAGGCCACTCCAGAACCTTGATATGCTTCTTACGGAGCCACTCCTTGGTTATCTTGGCTGTGTG
>JBAMHW010000005.1:8740105-8760969 GCA_037177495.1 Rhadinocentrus ornatus | reverse complement strand
TTTTTTAATTGCATTACAGGAAATAAAGAACTTTATCACAATATTCTAATTTTCTGAGACAGTCCTGTATATATAAAATATAAACTTATGTCTGATTGGCTTGTTTTGATTAAAAAGGAAAAAAAAAACTCACCTGAACCAGGATTCTGGGTCGTTGAGGGGAAGGAAATGACACATTATGCATGAAGTGTGAGATGTGCCTGTTGAAAGAAACACACAAAGAGATAAAACAGCTGTATTCAGTCTCTATTAAAATGTATTAGGCCTGTCGCAATAACAAATTTTGCTGTGCGATACATTTTCTCAGAAATTATTGTGATAAGCGATAATATTACGCAAAGCGATAATGTCATTTTGAGACCAATTTTGACTAATATAATGATAATGCCATAATAATGTAAGTACACCCTTTCAAAGATCAATAAAATTTCATTTCTAAAGAACATTTTACACTGGAAATGGAAGCAATTTTAAATAAAACAAAAACAATAAATAGAATGGACTCTCAGTCTCATTAACAATGAATGGAAACCAAACACAACCAAAAAGTATGATGGATAATAAAGTCTTTGTTCTGTAAACAAAATTGACCTTCAAAAAATATATAAAAAAATATTAAACATGGAGCTCAGACAGGAAAAACCAGCAAAACTTTGCTGTACTGTTAGTACCATTGTACAACAACAACAACAAAAAAAAAATATACTGCTCATCGTTGTTGTTTGTGAAGCTGAAATACCTCCCCTCATCACTGCATGTCAGACTGATCTATGAGCAGTGAGTGAACCGCGGTGCTGCGTAGCGGCGCTTTTTCACATATGCCATGATACTGGCCCAAAAGTAATGCGGCCCACTGGGAATCCCCCCGAATCTCTCAATTAGCCGGCCTTGCTCTTGATGTGTATTTTTTTTATATACAGTAGTATTTAGGCTGACTATTTGTGTAATGTGCATGCACATTACGGGGGTTATTACGGTAGACCAGGAAGTGGGGGCTTTGTACTGACGTTGTAGGCTACATGTGTGTGTTCTGCCTACATGTGGGGAGCGGCGATACAATACATAGGAAAGTGCGCGCAGCTATTTTTCTCCTTTAGAATTATTTACATGATTTAGCGTGAAAATCGGAGGTTTAGCACGAGAGTGTAAGAAGCCACTCAAATGAGCGAGTCTCACGACTGATGCGTGAGAGTTGGCGGCCCTGTAAAACAAATGCAGCATACTAGCTCGCACAGGTGCTTCACCACGGTCTCGTGCTGCAACATGCTGCTGTCAAGTATGAGTCTAGACTAGAGATATCACTTCGCAAGAAACGAGAACGTTCAGTCGAGATACTCCATAGTGAAACCTATTGTCATACACAGTCTATGGTAAAGTAAGATAAAAGTAAATAAATAAATAAATAAAAAATAAAAAAATATCGTGGCTGGCAAACTTATCACGCTCAATTTTTCTTACCGTTCAATTAATTGACTTATTGCTTATAAAAATAAGCCTAACCTTTTCAAAATTAACTTCGAGATCTGCATTTATATGCAAATTATCTGAAAATCTCAAGAGATGCAAACAGATTCCTACTTCTCAATAGGCAGTGGGTGTGGGCCAGAGACTGAGAGCTTGTAGATGAACATCAGGAACTTGCGGAAAGACTCAAAGAAGGGCCAGTGGGAGAGCAGACAGATACACTTGTTGGAGTTAACAGGCCGGTTGGGGATCATCTTCTTCTCCACTGTAGTAAGCAGGCCCAGCTGGATCTTCTGCTTTTCACTCAGAAGATCCACAGAGTACGGCTCGTAGAACTGGATAGCCGACCCATACACCTAGGACCAAATAATAAATTTTGTAAATTTGTCACTTTTTGACTTCTGAACCAGCCCATCTTTAGTTTTCTGATTAATGACTGCTTGATCTTGGCTGATGCACAGCAGCATCATGCCTAATATTAGGGATTGGAGAGTGTCTATGGAAAATGGGATTGGTGGTGGTGGTGGTGGGGGCTGTGCATCTGTTTGAGTGTGTGAGAGAAATTGAATAGGTGTGTGTTTTTAATTTGGTTAGGTTAAATACTTGGGTATCTGAAGATCTTTCTTTTTTTCTTTTTTTTTAAACTTGTGTTGAAATTAATTAATTTAAAAGTGCTATATGAATACAATTTGATTGGTGTCTCATACCTTTTCACCAGAAGAGATGGTTAAGACAAATGTAGAGAACACCGGTAGGGGGTCACGAGTGTTTGGTGCCCAGCACTCAATCTTGGCTCCCATGGGTAAACAGAACAGGGGAACAGACTCTGACAGAGGGAAAGACTCATAGTCTTCTTCTGGATAACGAAAGATTAAACCTGCAGAACAGTAAAAAAACACAACTAGTAGGTTATAACCTCATAGTGCTGCAACACCATAGTATAAAGCCAGTCTGACAGGTTAGATGTTTTAGAAACTTTATCTGTAAGCTGATGCATTGAAGTTCAAATGCTTTCATACGACACCAGACTGTACAATAACTTTCTGATCAGTTCAATTTTATGTTGGGTGAGATGCCATTATGACAAGACATACAAATTCTTGTGTCAACTTGCATATACATAAACAAACCTGCAGGCACACAGATTATGGGTGTGACAGGAAGTGCAGTTGTCTGAAATGAATAAGCAGCCCGACTCACAGGAAAAAAGCCGGCCAGAAAAATAAAGCTAATCTTGCAGGGTGTGTTTGTGTATGTGCCTAGAGTCATTATTTATGTGTTGCACAATGAAACGTTCCAAAGGCCAGGCTGTTAAGGAAGCATTAATTTAGGGAAAATGTCACACATCAGTTCAAAAATACCGGCCTTAAAAAGCAATTAACATCAACAGTAAGATCTCAGATTAACGCTGAAAGTGCCGCTTGCCAGAGCTAAATGAAAAGAAATAAATTATTAAAATCAAAAATACCAAGTGCGGCTTTTTAAGGTAAAGCACAGCGTAGCATTATATATAAACTAGAAGCCCTCAGAGAGCGGAGACCTCCGCCAAGCTATGTGTCACTGACCTGAGAATAAACCCAAAAGGCCCAAAAGCCCTCACAGTACCCTGTATATTTTAAACCTTCTGGTTCAGATCCAGAATAATAACAATATCCTGGTCAAACAATGTCAGATTATAACATCTACCATGATGTCGTCTTGAATTTTTATGTACACGTTGCATCAGCAGAAAGACTAAGCGATTTTAATATTAAACCAAATGTTACCAAGTTCAAGATGAAGATGTAGTGATATACTGTGCAAAAATAGCCGTAACATTTCAATGTCCGACTTCTACTCACCAGCTTTGTAACTGATGGAATTTGAAGCCGATACAGATTTCTTGTAACACAGGAACACATTGGAGCCCCACTGAAAGATTCATCACCGCACAACACTCATTTTAACCTCATAGAACATACTGTGATTATTTGAGAGATGTGGTTAAGGAGTAATATTCAGACTTACCATGCCACAGTTGAGGTTTTTATCCACTTTACAGAAGGTATGTGGGGGTGTTTCGCCCTTGTTTGTGACAATTACACATATATCTGTCACTGCCAGGGAATTTTGAGGCTGAACAGGCTGTGCTCGGCGGAAAGTGATGAAGATACGCTGTGAAGTTGCAGAGCTGTTGTTGATGTTGGCGCAGCGGCCGTACGGCGTGGCCTGGATGACCTCGCAGCCCTGGATTAGACGCTCCTTACTCTCATACAGCACCCTGTAGCAAACAGTAAGTAAAAATGCTAAGCAAGGATAATGCCTGACACAATGGTCTAGGTGCATACGAACTGTGACCATAACTGTTTATACCTGCAATTGAGGTGTGTTCCAATCACTGCAGTTTCCATCCTAAACAGTGTATGTCCCTACTAAGAAAATAATACATCTAGAAGCGCACTAGAAAGAGTGCATTGCTCATATACAAATGTGACCAAAAATTTAAACTTGGGTAACTCGGTTTTACTTTTTAGTGGTTTTTCTATTTTGTTTTGTTTTTCTTTTTAAACATTTTCTGCATCTACTTGGGTTTTAATGGTTTATACAGATGCTTGTAGAGACAACCCTGCTGTCACACACATTTTTCAAACACGTAACACCAAACCAAACAGATGCACGATCGGCTAAGACACCGAAATATTCAGTGTTTACAAAGCTGAGAACCACCACTGTAAACTAACCATCAAAGTTTCACTTAATACAACAGAACAACTTTTCACCTTTTTATAAGAATAAAATAACACAAATAAAAAAGCTACAGAGAAATTATAAAACTACCCATATAAAACTTGAAAAAAAGACTAAGATAGCAGGCTCAGACAAAATGCTGTCCCGGGATTGGTTAGCTAGGCATTGTTTATGTTGTCTTTAGACAATCTTCAGTACTAAAACAATTTCATAATGCAAATAACTGGTAAATTAGCAACAAGCAGTTGAAAAGAAAGGATAATTAACGATCCTCAGTAATGAGCTCAACAGCCTGAAGACTTCCAAAAAACCCTCAGCCCAACAAGTTGCTCTTACTGCCTTTTAACTGACTGCTCAGTTACAGTTGTAGTCCAGTTTCCAACAGCCCTGTGGTGAGTTGTGTGCTCTGATTGAAAGTGGACAATAGAATAATCCCCCAAAAATCTTTGATTAGACACTTTCCATATTCACTCACATGCAAGCCCTGTGTGATGTCAATTCTGGCATCTACACTAATCTGGAAGGGTTCAATAGTTCTTTCTGCAGCCAACTGTGTGCTTTCCAAACCTTTGTAACCATGGACTGACTTTGCATGCACCTGGATCAATCTCTGTGCAGCAGATCCCCCCGAAAAAACACATTATAAAAGGAAAGCAAACAATAGGTGAGCAAGTTGGACCCAGTATAATGTGCACATACTACATTCCTATGCATGAAGTTTTTGGTGCAGCTCAACCAAATTGAACTGATTGTGTCCTTTTGCCGTGTTGCCGTGTAGGTAGGTTAAAGTGAGTTTTGAAATGGTTTTTGTTGCATAGATAAAAGTTACTGGTTGTTATCCAAAGGAAATAAAATCATCAAGAGTAGCAAGGATCTGCAGAGTTAGGTGATAGCTCCTCATGACTACCTCCTCTCAGATGCAAAGGCTATGAATAAATAAAGAAAAGAACAATAATTTATGATGATAAAACATGTAATTTATATCTTTTAAATTGAAATTAACCACCTGCAGGAGAGGCCATGGGGGTCGGGTGCAGAGTGAGTTGGGCAGCTGCCAGAGGCGGGTACCCTGGCGGTCTGATCCTCGGCTGCAGAAGCTAGCTCTAGGGACGTGGAATTTCACCTTTCTGGCGGGGAAAGAGCCTGAGCTGGTGTGCAAGGTTGAGCGGTTCCGGCTAGATATAGTTGGGCTCATATCAACGTACGGCTTGGACTCTGGAACCACTGTCCTTGAGAGGGGCTGGACCCTCTTCCATTCTGGAGTTGATCCCGGTGAGAAGTGCCGAGCTGGTATGGGCATCCTCATTGCCCCCCGACTTGGAGCCCGTACGTTGGGATTTACCCCGGTGGACGAAAGGGTAGCCTCTCTCCGCCTTCAGGTGGGGGGATGGGTACAGTTCAGAGTACCCACCCTTTTGGAGTCCTTGGAGGGGGTGTTGGAAAGCACTATTTCCGGGGACTCCCTCGTTCTGCTGGGGGACTTCAACGCCCACGTGGGCAATGACAGCGAGACCTGGAGGGGCGTGATTGGGAGGAATGGTTTGGTGGCCTCAGGATTGGGTCTCTGCTCTTTGCGGATGATGTGGTTCTGTTGGCTTCATCGGACCATGACCTTCAGCTCTCACTGGAGCAATTCACAGCAGAGTGTGAAGCAGCTGAGATGAGAATCAGCACCTTTAAATTCGAGACCGTGGTCCTCAGCCGGAAAAGGGTGGAGTGCCTACTCCGGAGTCGGCAATTGGGTCCTGCCCCAAGTGGAGGAGTTCATGTATCTCGGGGTCTTGTTCATGAGTGCGGCGTCAGCACTGATGAGGGTTCTGCAACGGTCTGTCATGGTGAAGAGGGAGCTGAGCCAAAAGGCAAAGCTCTTGATTTACTAGTCGATCTACGTTCCTACCCTCACCTATGGTCACAAGCTGTGGGTAGTGACCGAAAGAACAAGATCGTTTTCTCCGCAGTGTGGCCGGGCTCTCCCTTAGGGATAGGGTGAGAAGGTTGGTTATCCGGGAGGGGCTCAGAGTAGAGTCGCTGCTCCTTCGCACCGAGAGGAGACAGATGAGGTGACTCAGGCATCTGGTCAGGATGCCTCCTGGACGCCTCCCTGGTGAAGTGGTCTAGGCACGTCCCACCGGAAAGAGGCCCCAGGGAAGACTCAGGACAGGCCACATCTCTTGGCTGGCCTGGGAACGCCTTGGTATTCCCCCGGATGAGCTGGTGAATGTGGTCGGGGAGAGGGAAGTCTGGATTTCCCTGATTAGGCGACTGCCCCCGCGACCCGACTCCGGATAAGCAGCAGACAATGAATGGGTGGATGGATGGAAATTTAAATAATTTACAATGGCAATTTACAAAACAGGCGTACAGGTCTTATCAAACGTATGCATTGCTGTATTATATCAATCCATATAGAAATGTCATACTTTAAGAAAGAGGCTGAACTGTGTATTAGCTTCTTATAGTTTGATGATAATCTCTGGTTCTGCAGCTCTTTAGGGGTGTGTGCTTACCATCACTGATTTTTTTTCTAGTGTTCTGGTTTCCCTTTGAAGCCTTAATGTCTTTAGTTGGAAATGTGATTCAGACTATTTTATGAGTTGACTCATTCAAATCCCAGACAGTAAAGGCGTTCTCATATCCAGCTAATTACTATGAATATTGCTGCCTAAGTACTTGTTTTATTAGTTTTATTGTGGGATATGCACACCTAAAAGATGCAGCCAGGAAAATGCTCGGTGCCCCACTGGGTTAGATTTTTTGCATGACTGCAGGCTCCTATGGCAGTGCTCCATGTACTCCCTTTCCATCTGGACAATGCCATGTGGGAGGACAAAAGATCTAACTGCAGCCCTCTTCAAACAAAGTCTAAAACATGCTCTTTTTTTACTTTTACTCGTGGGTTGGCTTCAAGGCAGCCATGGCAGATATAACAGACCTGAAACACTCCATTCACTTTGAACAAAGCACAGGAAAAAAAAAATCTAAAAAGGCCAGGACAGACCAGTTGCCCAGAAATTCTCATTTAGGAAACAAAAACAGTGTCCTAATTTGCACAGTATGTTGAGATGCTCCAGAGCCCCAGGCTGAGAAGGCTTTGCTGACAGTAGATAGCAGCAGGAGGAATAAATGATTTGCATTTTGCAAGATTTCCATTAATTTTTTCCACTGGATAAATGGCAGGTTTGTGAGTTGTTAGCCGACGTGAGAGACAAACATCAACAAAAAATATTTACTTATCTTCCATCTCTAAGTTCAAGAAATTTGGCTGAATGCATGTGTTTAGCCTTGCTGTATTGTCAAAGAGTCTAGATCAGGGATCTCTTAATGATATTTTTGCCAAGCAATGTAGAAAACAGGGTAAATCATATTAAGCTGATCTATTTCCTCTAAAGAAGAAAACAAATAAAAAGCTTCTATTCTTCTAATCTCTATGTCTACTTGCATGCTAAGCATGATTGCACAATCTCTAAAAGGAAACATGACTTAACATACAATCTTTTGTTTCCACCCACTATGACTGCAGTGATACTGTTTCATGAAGGTTTTAAGTAGCTCTACGGTTTGAAACTGCATTTCTACAGTCATTTGGCAGACGTTTTTCTCCAAAGCAACTTAAATCTGAGAACAACACAAGCAGGAATTCATATGGTAGTCAGACTGCTGTGAGTCCAGTTGGACTCAGGTGCTGTCGTGCAGTGCTAGAGGCAGTGCTTTTATTCCCTCTCTCTGTAATATTCCTTTGTTTCATCACACAATATCATCTTGGGCGTAAGTGCACACAGCTTACTCAGTGCTGAGGAAAATCTTTTTATTTGTCCAGCATTTAACAGAGAGGGAAACAGTAATGACACTTGAGCTAAATCATTAAAGTAGAATGCAGTCTGATATGGTGATGACTATATGTAATTCTTAAGTCTTTATTTTACATGAATGAAGATAAATCTATCGGTCTGACTAGAGTCACATTTCTTGTAACTGGAAACTTAATTTTTTTTTGTGGGAGAAACAAACAGGCTTCAGACAAAGACTTGTGTGTGGAGAACTTAAATTTGCCTCAGGCTGGCAGTGAAGCAGATGCAGTGACATTGCTAATTCATTCAGGACAGATGAGCTAACAGATAATCTACATTTCATCATAATGTTGCATAAGTTTTTGGCTTCTCTATGCATAAGTGAAAATAGTGGAAAATTTAATTCGGTTAAAGTAAATCATAATAGAGTGCGCTTCAAACAGATAGTTGAAAGAAAGCAGGAAACGTGAGGAATGAGAGCTGAAAGGTGTGGCGTGATGGAATTGCAGCAAGTGAATGTCAAATCTACTTCCTACTTTCACTAAAAAAAAGAAAAGAAAAAAAAAGTCATGTGATGCCATCAAATTTGCGTTTAACATGAACGTCTTAACACATTTCAGTTCACAGGTTGTCACACCAGGATGGTCACAATGTTAGTTACAACATTTTCCTAATAACTTGGTTAAACTGAAGAAAATTGTTATTTTATCAATGTTTTAGCAAAGAGCCTTTATCAGTATGATCTTATCTGAATTTTGTGATCTAATTGTGATCATAATTAGTGGGTCTGAATAGACAGTTTGATTTGTTACAGTTTGATCCAATCAGGGACAGAATTTGCAACTGCAACTTCAGTCTTGCACACAGTTTTGTGCTTTGCATCTGTGAATAGGGTGGTTGGAACAGAACTTTATTTTTTCACAAATACAAATTTTTTATAACCATATAAATCTGTTTTTGTTTTTTTCGCACATTCACAAACTTGATTTTTTTAGGCAGACTTTTTTTTACAGGTTGATTTTCAGTTACAAACTGAAATTATTTGCAAACATTTATTTAGAACAGCAAAATCTATGACTTTATATTGAGCCCATAGTCGGCCTCTAACACAAAGAGCCTACCTGTGTATAAATTGTACTTTCTACACAACCAATGCAGTGTTTTACTATACTTTAATTCATTGAGTATTTTTTAGTTTATTCTTGTGGTGTTTTATATTGGGTGTTGAATGGGTGACTGCACAGTCTCAGTAGCATGTTTGACTACATTTCACTTCCATCTTGTATGTGCTTTTAACAAATAAACAACTTGAACTTGAACTGTTGTACCGACTGCCTTGGATCGTTAGTAGTACAAGCAGCTATGTGTTCTTGTTAAAACAGGCCAGCATTGCCTCAGTCAATCCCTGTTTGTTTGACTTACAACAAGATACACAATCTCAGCTGTGTTTGATTTAGTATCATCTAAGGCTGACGTAAACGTCAGGTGTGCACTTGTATAGGCCAAAGGTTTTAGAAAAAACAAACAAACACACTTAGGAATTATTTTCTATACTTTTGTCTGAACAAAAATAATATATCACTTAATGTTCTTGTTCTATTAATTTATATAGAGTTAGACCAATCAATTAACTCATATGACAAATGATCATGGACCCCTGAGGCTGCAGGCACATTAACATTAAAAAATAAAAACACCAGCATAAATTAATCACTGACTCACCCAATGTCGATGAGTGGAGGCTTCCCTCGACCCCTCTTGTAGCACAGGAAGAGCTCGGAGCTCTTAAGACTGCCGTGGTTAAGGTTGGCAGGCTGGCCGCTGTAGGTGTTTTCGATACACGTAAAGCCTTCTGGGGCAGTTTCTCCTGCTGATCTGTTAATGACAGCTAGGTCAGTGATAGGAGCTTTGGGCCCACTGGACTTGGCCTCAGACAGGTCCTGCTCCAGAGGGGTGGACTTGTCTGTCAGTCCGGCCACCACAAAGTAGTCGGTCACACGGTGACCCTTGTCCTCAATCATGGCTGGGTGCACCTGAAGGTTGGGAAAATAAAAATTTAAAATTCAATCAAATCGATCCTCACACAGCCTGGATTTAAATAACCCACTAAAAATAAAAGTTCCAGCACAGTTTAGCTCATGTACAAACCTACACAACTTTCTTAACACACTGCTTTAAGCTATAGCCACAGAGCACACTGAACATTGAAAGCAAAGCTGTTACATTTCACTTTGGGATAGTGGGACAGACCTTACACTCAAGCATACGCAGAATGCTAAATAATACTGTGACCAAGGCAGTAAAAAGACCCTTGCATCACAACGAAACAAACAAACTGGGGAAACACAAGCAGTAAAGAAGACTCTGACAACACTCTTGACATTGTACATCACAGCAGTGATCCTTACAGGATGAGACTTATAGCTCTAGTGGTTTCAGAGAGCCATGGGAGAGCAACCAAGCCTGGAGGAATGCTCAGAAATGCCACATAGTGTAAATCAAACAGACACAAGTCTATACAGCACTTGAAATATAGTCTCACATGTGACTTAAATAATTAAGATATGAAAGATGATACACGTTTTTATGGTTAGAGCAGCTATAGTGCCTCTAGCCTTTATGTATTCGACATTTAAATCGATAACTCTTAAATGTTCTTTCTGCTTTTTAACCCTCGAGTCATGATTCAGCGTTTTACCAGCTGTTTGTGTCTCAGTGTTCAGTTATACTAAATTTCACTACACTTATGTTTTAAAGATGGCTTTTTAAGAAATGGGTAAACTGGTTAAAAGAATAACCAGAGGGAAAACGTTAACCCGTGGTCTGTTCTGAGATACATTGTACATGAAATTAGAACCATGATCGTGAACTACAGAGCTATGTGGCAAACAGTTTCTGATTGTGGCTTCCTGATAAAATTTAGGTTAATTTATCATTTGTTACTGTCCTGCAGATGTCAGCCACACAGAGTGAGGTGCCTATTTTTGTGTACAAGTTGTTGCCGTCAGGTTCAGAGCTTCCACATGAGACCTAATGGTTGGTAAATGTGTTTTTCTGTAAAGGAAAATTAGCTAAACTCTCACTTGCAGCCCCAGGAGCAGCACCCTCATTAAAAATTTGTGTGCACACAGGTGTTGTGTTCCCATTAATGCATATTGGAGCCAAACCCAATAAATACTCAGGATTTCTGCAATATTTGAAGCAAGAATGAATACTGACCTTCCTGCAACTATTAGGTTGACAAACGAGAAAAGGGGCAGAGACAATCTGCAAAAAACTAAGTCTACAAATTGTGGAAGAATCTCAAAATAATGTTCCTCAGTGTAAAATTGTGAAGGCTTTGAATCTTCCATCATTCACATCCATCATTTACAGTACATAACATCATCAACAGTAAGTGCGAGCGTGAGTGGTTGTTTGTCTTTCTGTGTTGGCCTTGCGATATGCTGGCACCAGTCCAGGAAGTACCCTGCCTTGCACCTGGTAATTCAGGGGTGTCCAAAGTTGGTCCTCGAGGGCTGCTGTCCTGCAGGTTTTTAATGTTTACCTGCTCCATCACACCTAACTCAAATTAAATGGGTCCAACAGCTTATGACGTTCTGCACAATAACTCAATTTATATTCAACTGAATCTATTACAACAGCCCAGCTTCCTTGTAGAAGAGCCTGGTGTGCAAGACTGGTGTACCTGCAGTCCACAGCTTTAATCAATAGAAAATATTTGGTGCATCATGAAGAGCAAAATACAAAAAAAAACACACAGAGCTGTTAAGCAGTAGAATCCGATGTTAGACAAGAAAGGTTTTACATTCCTCTGTAAAACCTTAAGCAGTGGGTCAAGTGTCAGGCATTTATACGTTCCTGTTGACGCAGAGAGGATGGCACACAGTGGTAAACATAGCCTTGTCTCAACTTTTTGAGTTGCTGCCATCAAATTCAAGATGGTCTACATATCTTAAATAGTAGAACATCTCACTTTCTATATTCGACATGTTTTCAGTGCTCTGTAATGAATAAAAAATTGGCTCATGAGATTAATTGTTGACTTCTGTTTTTACTAACATTTTACACTGCATCATGATGGAAACCTGGTTGACTAAAAATGTTATACTTCCTGTAATATTTCTGTCCAACAGTGCTCTGACTTGACAATGAATCACCTGAGCCGATGACTTCCTAGTAAGCAGTCAAACTTAAGTTACATTGTTTTAAAACACAGCTAATAAGATACAATTTATTTAAGTGTTTATTAATTGTATTCTGCATACAGAGAAAAGAAAAACATTAGACTACTGAAACCAGTTTACATCACAACAAACGTACCTAAAAAAGAGCAAATTAAAGCAAGTTCGTCATCTTCAAAGAGCTTTCAGTAATGACTTGGAAGTTCAGTTTTTCCAATGATGAGTCAGTTTGTGGCAGGAGGGCAACAAAAAAAGAAAATAAAGAAAATACTTTTTACAGCCACAGCAAGTATACACATGAAGCACACTTCATGACAGATTAATGCATTGTAATCATCTGTTTTATGCAGGTTTACTGATCAGTTTTACATTTAGCAAAGACACCAAGAATCAGAGCCACAATACAGGCATTCTGAATACTATTTAATAGTGCCACTGGATTTTCCTTGTGTACACATTGTACTTGTGCTGCTGAGGTGGAAAGAGGCAGACAGACCTGACAGCCTAAAAAGAAAATTATTCACCCACAGCAACACAGACAAAACCCCTACAGCTGACACACTTTCCACACACATTGGCAACGGATAAATCGTGGGTTTTTTTAATAGATTTTGAGCCTTTAAGTTATACTGGAACATAGCATGTTCAACACAACAAATATTCTGGAACAACAGCATGTGACTTAAATATGTCAAGTTGTGTTTAATTTTTTTAGACCGCAATATGAACAATGAATGCAGTACTTGGTTGTTGGCTTTTGGTCTACACTCAATAGTTTGCCTTTGTTCATAAGCCAAATTTGATTTCTTTGAATGCCAGCCTTGTGTTACAGGCACTTAAATTGTAGATGGATATTTGCCCAGAATTAAGCCCATTTTCTCACTTTAATACCAGGAAGGAAGCGGTTCAGTAATAGTGTAACTGAGTCAACCAAATTATTATGCATTTAAAAAACAACAACAACACAATTTTCATACACAAGCAGAGGCTAAAAGATAAGCTTTCCACTAAAAAGAAAAAAAAAAAACAGTACATGTGCATCTCTGAAGAGAGACTGAATAAGCCCAATCTCACTGAAAAATACTGTTCCAGCTATCTGTAATTTGCCTTTGGTCAGGATTGTAGCTTAACCAATTGCTTTCCTTTCCATTCTGAAAAAATGTCCCTGAAACTTGTGTCTTTATTTGTTCTTGTAAATGATTCCAGATAAGTTTCTCTATTTTTTTTTAAAGCACAATGAAGAAAATTGTCTGTGCCACGGCCTCATGCTAGTTTTAACTACATTCAGCTCTTACTGTAAGATGCACAACCACAAAAACTTTTCGCACTGGAGACATTTACTGCATTGTATCCATGGCAACTGCTTACTACTCAAATCCTATTCAAAAGTCATACCATACTTTCTCTGAAATGAACAACAAAATTAAATGTGCTTCAACGAAAGCCTGGTCAGTAAATTTATTATGGTGGTTTAAGAGGTGACGTATGATCTGCCTGTATTTGTGGCTCCATTAGTCCCCTTTCCACAACCAAAGCACAGGCTTGCAGCTACAGGCATTACACAACTCCCGTTTATGACAATATCACTTATTTTCTAAGATGTGAACTTCAAGCCCAGATTTAGAGATGCAGATTTGTACTCTTCTTATATGATTCAAAACTAAGCAAACAAAACCTTAAAAAGAAGAAAAGAAAAATAAAAAGCAGAAAACAAACATCTGACTAGCTAAGCAATCAATGTCTCCTTATTTAAATGCTCAAGCCTTTCACCTAAGTTTCCTGTGGTATAAAAGCCAACCAGAAGAGCACAATGCGACGACCAAAGGTAACGTCCTATTTCAAAATTTTCAACAAAAGTGATTCAGATCCACACATGATTTTATTTGAAAGGGCTTTTCAGTTAGCAGTTAATGCCTAATCCTGGTAACAAACAAAAATACAATGCAGAAAGCATGCCTTCATCTCAGCCCTGCTGAGGTGGTAGAATAGCTGATTTTACATTAAGTTACCTACTTCAGTGCAGAACCTAAAACAGGAACAGGGGTTGCCCCAATTAAACTAATCCACTATCAAGGCACTTATTCACAAAATTTTTGAGTTTGCATCCATGTTTTATGCATGATCTATACTAATATCTGGTCTATCTTCTGCCCATTCACAAGTCATGCAGCCCCACTCTTTTCCCACCAATAATGTGATAGTTATCTATGTGGCTGACCTTTTAACAGTGCGTTTTGCCGTGAATGTGCTTCATCATTAGCCCTGCCTGGAAACAGGAGCTGTGGACTCTGCTCTTTTATATTTCAGAGAGATTAGTTCTTGTTGGAGAAACAACCACAACTGAATCAAAATAGAAGAACATCAGAAATCATTTCAATTTAAGTTCTTGTTAGACAAGAATGAATTGATTCAAGAAATCCGCAGTTACACCCCTGATTCTGAACAATATGTAAAATTTCAACTAACTTTCATGTTCTGTGAAACGGTAAGGTTGCATGCCATACAGCGTCCTGAAAGCATGGGCACAGATCAACACATGGAGGCACAATAAGAGGACAATGCAATGTTGATTGAAAAATAACAAAAAAAAAAAAAAAAAAAAAAAAACATTATCCAGGGCCAAATACCCATTAACACCAGGTTTGCCCGGAAAAACGTTTGAAAACTATTTGACAATCCCCCTGCATCTCGACCAGACACCCCACAACCATACTAATATCTCACAGACAACTCATGGTAGATAAGCACCAATGCTGCTATAGCAATCCAGCCCCAACAATGCCAAGCTGCTCGGCCCTGAGCTGCGACTACTGTTACTCGAGCTCAGAAAACTGATCTCAAAGCGTACCCTTAGTCCAGCAGACATGCTCTCTGTTGTCTGTTGTCGGACTCCAAGGTCACTGGAACAAACTTAAGTTTCAGTTTTAGATGTATACAAATTAAAAGTTAGATATGGCTCATTTTATTGTCCACTCGGGTTAACTGAATAGTTGACATAAATGTACAGAGAAATAGACTTTAAAAGGTAATCTTTAAGAAAAGCAAGGTTTATTGTAGGGTTTTTCTGCTTTCACAAGTGGACAAGACGAAAAACCATTTTAAATCTTAAAAATGTTTTTTTTTTTTTTTTCAAAAAGGGGTAAAGTGAATGGGTCAAAATTGGTCATTACATTTCCATTATATTAAAGTCTGTTGTAACTTGAGCCCCTGCATCTAAAGGCTGTGTTCTGCCCCTCCCTTGTCATTTGAAAACCTGTTCCTCTGTTACTACTGAGCCCTGATGATCAAGTGTCACCCCTTTTGTCTGGGCTCCACTCAAGCTGCAGGGTCACAACAAGCCATTACACTTGTGTTACCTTTTTTTTTATTATTATTTTTTTATCAAATTGGGAAAGGTTTAAAAGATTGGTCATTCTAAATGACAACACTGTCTGACAGAATATTTTTACCTGCACTCAGTCTAGGGTGGCAATCCTTATAAGTCTTTTTTGGAGCAATACATTTATAATAAATGGCAGGCTGGTCTTTCTAAGATGCACTCAACTGACTGGAGAGTTTGCAGTTTTATTTTTGCTAGACTTTACTTTGGCCGTAAACTGTTAATCAAAGCATCTCAATTAACAGAATTCATGATTTGTTGTGGATTTTGTATATTAAAAACAGATTATCAGGAACTTCTAGTCTATGTGGAGTCTTTCAGGGTTCTGTTCTGGGCCCGGTACTGTTCTTGCTATACATATTCTCACCTGAGCACAGATAGATAATAAACCCACTTGATTTAATATGAAATCTATACTGATGATATCCAGTTGTAATGCTTCTTTAAGAACTCTGAGTTTGACTAATCATCACAGTTAATCAGCTGCTTGACGGACATTAAGAGATGGTTAACTGATAATTACCTCCAGTTAATCTCTGATAAGACAGAATATCTAAACATTGCCCCAATAGGGGGAAAATATTGGCTCTTTAAGCTTCATTGCTTAGTTGACTGACAAATTTAGGCATTTTGTTTGACCAGTCCACATGTTTGGACTGTTACTCCAAGTAGTTGGATCAAAATTGCTGTTTCCACCCGAGGTATATTTAAAAAAAGATTTTTAGATCATTATCTATGTTTTTTTTTAGTCTCACAGAAAAGGTTGTTATGCACTTTTTACTTGCCTAAACAAAAACAAAGTCAGCAACACCAATCAATCACCCTTGGACTCAGCCTCAACGTCTTACAAACAATGGCACCTTTTGCAAATGCATATCAATACAGTATCTTATAAATCATAAGTGCAAAACTAAGTAGTGCAAAACTCAAATGTATCGTAAGGTTGTATGCTGCAGCATTTTCAAAGCCAGATGGATTTGCAGAGGGAACAGAACCTATAATATTATCCTTTTTTAAGTAGAGGAAAGATTTCCCCCCCACCAATGTTTGGCACAGTGCCTAATTATTAAACTAATTTTTTCGACTAATGTGATTATTTAATGTATAATATAAAAAAACAGCTAATGATGTTTTTTTTTATCAACAATTGTTTACTTTGGGTGAAGCTACTTAAGGACTTAGATCACTGCGGCACAAAGACTTACACTTCAATGATTAAAAAAAAAAGAAGTGTTTTTAAACTTTTTTTAGCCAGATCATCAGTTTTATTAGAGTTTCTTCTTCAATATTGACTGTTTAACTTCAGTCGTCACATCTGGGGTTTTTATTGTCACCATGGAGATGGTTGGTGAGGTGGAAACAGATTAGTTCTCATAGTTCTCTTTTCTATTGAAGAACTTACTTTAAAGAATTAAGAGTAAGCTAAATAATTTCAAATGCTTCTTGCAGCTTTTAAAATTAGCTCTGCAGGTCACTCTGAAGAACAAAAGATATGCATATAGGTGTATATTTAATATGGCAGCTCAGAAAATGTTTGTTTAAACGCTATTCCATGCACACACTTTACATACACCCTTAATGACCGACTCCACCGACCACAACAACACTGCACACTCCATTTCCTCACCGGCGCCATGGGAGCACCACAAATTGCTACCTGGTCTGTGGGAAACACTCAATATAAATACTTATATCAAGATTAAAACATTGAGCTGCTCTGAGATCATTTACAAGAGCACACAGGTGGGGGAACCTTATCAAGATATCTCTAGATAAGACTAGATAAGGTGAAATCGGATACAACAAAATATAATGAATCACTGCGGCCTTTACAATTGGCTATTCTTTACCAAGGAACATATTAACATTTCAAAGCTGCCCAGTAACACTTAACATGGAAAATGGCTGATATTAAAGTTACGTTGTGCTTGTGTAATAATAATAATAATTAAAAAATAAATAATAAAAAGAAGAAAAAAACAAAGCTGATAATCAACATGATATTTGACCTTTATTAGTCTTAAACTCCTGACTGCCATTCCTGACATCAGATTTTCCCTCACTGGGAAGTTTACCATAGCTGCAATAGTCCTAACTCAATTGCAAACTTTCTTATGCTGGACTTTTCACCCCAAGAACCCCTAAGGGAAATGCTCAAGTAGCCATAAATAAAACTAGGGAGGTCCTTCTCACCTACTTGTACTTGTTGATTGCATTTTAGGCAACCACCTCGTTCACTCTTTTGTTTAACATACCTCAAAATATATTCAGACAAATAAAAGACCTCTGTAGAATATAAAGAGACATAAACAAACACAAAAAACAGATTTCTTTATTTTAGTGTACAAAGTGGAACCCCTTACTCCATCCCCCCACGGTCTGCCCCACAATGATCTCATTCCTTTGATACAAAAGAGCCTGGAGGCTCGTTCCCCAGGGGTGAAAGAGCCTGCCTCTGTGAGTGTGTGCATGCTAAAGTGTGTATGCAACGCTGGACAACAGACAGTGCTGTGTCTGTCTCGGTTATTTGTGCATGAGGCTTGCTATGCACATCCACTTACAGCTTTCCTAAAACAGCTGCCGAAGATAATAAACTTTCGTGTTGTCTGAATGCTGCAAATAATAGAGAAAAAAAAAAAAAAAAGTGTGTAGTTGCACAAGAGAGTGGACCCAGCTGAATAAGGAAGTAGGAAAGCTTACCCATCACATCAACCGCTATATACCATAACAAGTGTAAATATATGTGAACTTCAGTGCAAGTGTAACATAATCCTGTCCACTTAAACACACCTAAAACCATGCCTCAAAGATCAGGAGCATCGTCCAGGACAAAAAAGTCTGAGTCAAAGAAAGTGTGAAGAAAGAAAGTTATTAAATCTTAATTTAGCTGCAAAAGCCTTTAAACCAATATTTTCTCAGTCTGAGCCTTTCTGTGTCAGCCTCTGCAGTACAGGTGTCTGCTTCAAGTAGCACTCAGTGGCTCTGGATTTTAGAGTATCTGAATAACAAAGTGGCCCTCCCTGCCACCTATCATCACAGTAAGCTGCCAGTGATGGAAGCCAGATTGAGTACCAGGTGCAAACGAGGTGACGAAACCTCAATCTGAACAGACGATGACCACAGACGAAGCTTGATTCTCTTTCTGAGTGGAATGTGGATTAGGCGGTTAAGAAAAAAAAGCCAGCTGAGCTGCTTTCTGATTTAATTCATATTGTACAAGATAGAATATTTGTGCAAATTAACTGTGGTCTATAAATACTTTGCTAATTTATAACAGCGTGCTGTGATGAGACACCATAGCTCAGTTGAATGAACCCAGACAGCGTTGTGGTTGAAAAGCATAAAATAAAAAAAAGACTCACAAGTAATATTGATTAAATCTTTAAACATAACCCAGTTTTCAATATTTGTTTTCCTGAGAGCAGAGGAGGTGGAACATTCACAATCTACCTGTTTGTTTGGGGGGCTCTAGAAAAGCTTGTGTGATAAGCTTCCTAGAATAGGCATCTTGTTTGCCAAATCACACTGATAACAGAGAGAACAAATAAAGTTAGTTGTTTTTGATACATGCCATTTATTTTGATCGTTTGGGCACAACCTGTTTAGAAAGCTCTGTTCCTATTAAATTACTGTTCATAAATGTGCAACTTGTGTTTAACAACTATACAAAAAAAAAACATTTTGAGGTTTTAAAGCTGTAACAAAAAGCACAACAGATCAATTGACTTTCCAGGTGTTTTAGCTCTATGACAAACATTCACTCCTCACTAAAATTTTCCATTTCCCTCTAGTGTGTTCTCTTTCTCTACAAATCTTTCCAAGACCACAATAAGCCAAGATAGCATCAAAACTAAGTCCAGTGTCTAAGGGCATTTGGTAGGGGGAGAGGTGGCACAATTCCTACTAAACAAAACAGAAACATTTCCACTTTCTCCTGCTGGGTCACTGCAACTCTAAAGATACACTGAAAAAACACGCTATTTAAGAGACAGGTATGTTAGAAAACAATATTCTTTAAGTGTTAAAAAACATCCATCGTCTCCACAACCAACAGCAGGTAGGCTATGCTTCCTAAAACCTGACTACAACACTAAACAAGGATGGCTATAAATATTTTAAATATACTCCGTTTAAAAAGTTTAGGGAAAATACACATTTTCAAATTACAGAAATTCTTTGGATAGATTAGACCATGAGCAGCAGCTCAGAAAAGTGAAGCTAGACTCTGCAGAAACGTCACAAGACTGCATCCCTCTTAGAGCGTGACAGCCCCACTGCATAGAGCATTCTTTCCACTTTGAGAAGAGTGGAAAGAGGGCAAATTCATTAGACTTACTAGCTAACTTTAACACTACCAACTCAGACTCAAGCTTGCTGAATGAAAAGAAGTGACACATAACAGCGAGGGCCAGAGGAAGAAAGTAGGTTACCTGAGAGGGGTTCTGGCTGGATCACAAGATCCATGCTTTTGATCTTTGGCTAGGCACAACTGTCTGGAGTTAATATGTCTAAAGATATGAAAACAGGTTGTTAAATAAAAATGCACTGAACTGTTTCAGTTACATATTGGCTCAACAAACCGAATTAGCAATGTAGTATCAAACGAGCACATTTAATAAGTAAAGGAAATGCCAACATAGAAAATCAGGTGTACTAAACAGGTCAGCTTAAGTTGCTGCTGAATTGCTGGTGATTACTTGAGATTCTCACAGTTGAGATAAAAAGCAAACGCTCTTACACATTGTAGGTGTGGAAATTTCTCAGTTCTAACGTTGCGTACAGGGACAATGCCACACTGACAAAACAAAGGTCAATCTTTGCGGTCAACACAAAATTATAGTATATCATTGATAATGGTTTAGTTAATGCAATGTGTAAAATCTTCCTCACAAAAGTTGAGTACTTTGCCTCGAAGTAACATTACGAACAACAGAACCCCATTTTCACCCTGACCAAGGAACACGTGCAGTATGACCAATCAGTCAAACATGAATAAGGTGCTGTGAACTTAGTCTTCCAATTCAGAAGACAGAGAATCCCCAATGTCACTTTTTCTTTAAGGATCTATCGATCTGGGAAAAAAGAAGTCTGAGTTTAAGATGCTGAGGACCTTGGAGTCATGATATAAGCTTGTATCACAAACTTTACTTTATAGAAACAGCTATATGATATGATACAGCTGCAAATAAGTATTTGAACACCTCTATACCAGCTAGAATTCTGAACCTCAAAGACCTGTTAGTCTGCCTTTAAAAAGTCCACCTCCACTCCACTTATTATCCTAAATTAGAAGCACCTGTTTGAGGTCGATAGCTGCATAAA
>JBAMHW010000005.1:8714819-8738754 GCA_037177495.1 Rhadinocentrus ornatus | reverse complement strand
ACTCGTTAAGAGACGACCAACATCAGGGGAATTATTACCGCAGTGGATCCTGTATGATAAGGATCCAGATGGAAAGAAATCATGGATGCAGTTGTGTTGCATATTTCTATGCAAGATTTGAAGTCATTTATACTGTGGTAAAGTTATGACATTATTTATTGTCTTTTAGCTGCCATTCTTTGACGTAATTTATATAAATGAATGCCAGCTAAAAGAAAGTAAATATTGTCAGTGATCTGAAAAGCAGGACGGGATTTGCGGTAGAAAAAAAATCGATTAAATCGGAAATCGGATTTGGTTAGAAAAAATCTGAGATTTTATTTTTAGGCCATATCGCCCAGCTCTAGTTACACCAATTGTGATTTTTTTTAAGATGATGCTGCAGTAATAAAGTCTGTATTTTATTACTGCAGAGAGAGACTCTGGAAATGCTTTAAGTAATTGCGAGCTGTGCTGACATGAAGACTTAAAGATTGCTTTTTTTTTCCAGTTTCTGGTGTATTCAGCCTTCTGACAATAGAGAAAAATATGTGAATTAAAGAAGTTTTGTTGAAAGTTTGGCTGTATTCATATACATTTAGGCTTTACTGTTTATACAAAATGTTGCATGAAGATGGAACTGTGAAGCATGTGTGGTATATTTACGCCTGGCAGACTCAGTCTGGTTGACCTTACGCATACAGAAGTGATTCAGTCCCAAACTGCATTATCTGGTTGTCTTTGTTGGCTTAGAGAAAGTTGATTTCTTAAGATTTTGGTCAGACTAATGTGCATGTGCCTTTTAAAAATCTAGACTAGCTAGATGAATACTAACTTGTTTTTCTATTGTCATGTAAGGATGATCAGTGTCTAGAGTGTTGTTGTTTTTTTTTGGTCATGCTAGCTCTCGCTTACATACATCCCATGACTTGGCTTGATGACAACCCTTGCTGCTGGCTTAAAGGCACATCAACCTTGACCATCATTTGGTCTTTGTACCTTACATATAAAAATGCAAGGCTTAAGGAAAGTGGAACAAGTTTTGTTATCTCTGTGTCTAACGGGTTCCCATTCAAAAATGCCTATTTGTCTTATGACTCAGTCAATGTTTCCCACTAGTTTAGTAGCAAGATGCTACTTATCTTATCAGTATGCTCTTACTGTTAGAAAGTCTGTTCCCTTGTCTTTTAAATTGTACCACATCAGTTTGAGAAATGCATTTATGGGATGTACAACAAAGACAAACTTGCCAAATATTCTCTACCAATGCTTAACAGCTTACTCTGTTATTGACCCTTGTTTGACATTGTTTGGACTTAATTATTGCAGACTGAGGATAAATACATATTGGCAATCTAACAATCAATTAACAGTTTACATTTCCACATGGTCTCAGAACCATGTGGAAGGACAATGAACAACATTCTGGGAGCTCTTTCTCAAGCCCATTCCATCCCTCTTCACACAAATTCTTGAGGTAGTCTCTGATGAACCCAGCTTTGAGTGCAAACAAAGCCACCTTGGAGGTTAGGGTTGGGTTCCAGATGTGAAGATATGGGATTGCCACTGGTTGCATAATCTCATGTCAATATTTCTCTGAACTGACATTGCCTCTAATAATGACAAGCATTGTTTTTTTCAGGGATGGAGATGGCGACCAAAACTATCACACTATCTCCACCAAAAGTTGTTACCTAATCGGCGCAGAAACCAGCATAGCGTTCTCTGCATGCAGGTTTTTCATGGGCACATCCCACAAATGCACAAATACATTTGTCTTAAAAATGTGGCACCATTTAAAAGAAAAATTAACAGGCTTTTCAACTGAATAATATTTACTGCCACGAAGCATTGTTACAACAAAGTAAAAAAATAACAAAACATGCTTTCCTTAGTTTTTGATCAGAGTTTATATTGCCCCCCCCCTCCTCCCTTTTTTGTTTGACAAAAGAATACCTGAGATCTCACAGTCATGCCAAGGCAAATAATAGCAACTTAAATAATATAATTCAATAATAGAAGAAGGCAGTTTAACAAATAATTACCTTGAAAATGTTGTTTAACTGACTTTAACAAAGGGTTGTGCATATATGTATGTCAAAATATGAGTCACGTTTGTGGCTCTGTCAGAAAACCTCCTCTCATTTAAATCCAAAATCAACTTTAGCTTTTCACACACCCATCAAAATCCTATTTGAGTTTTATCCAGTTAACTATAATCTGCCAACCACCTTAGTTCTCCCTTAACCTATCCACTCCACTTTCTTAGTCACCTGACAAAGCCGTTGGACAACTGGTGGCGGTGACAAAGTGCAAGTTCAATGTACACAAAACCCAGAGTGCAGCCATGACCCACTTTATACCTGAAGCCTGTAACAATGAGTAGGAGAAAAGCACTCCTCCTTTTTCAGCTCCTGTCAGGCCAAGCCAAGGTCAAGAGAGAATTTACTGCTGTTTCCACGTGGCAACTACTCAGTGAATTCTGCCAGAGAAATTTAAAATGTTTTTCACACCCCATAAGCCTCCATTATCCTGTTATTAAAAGCACCAAATTGAGAATAGGAAGACTTTTTTTGTACTCTGCAGGAGAAAGTGTCATTCTTTACTTTGTTCTGCTGCAACTTGTGCCATGGCTGTCATAATAGGAACACCACAAACATGTCATGAATCACCAAAACTGTGATGGGAGGATGAAACAGAGTGTGCTCTCCTGTCTTTGGGGCATAGACTGCTGCTGCTGCCTGGCAGTCAGTCAAGTGCTGAGGCATAGATATGTGAGCACCTTGGCACTGGATTCAGCCCACAACTCAATCAAACAGCCGAGAGAAAAAAAAAGCATCTCATATAACTTTATAAACAGTTAGTCTGTCATCCTTGTACCTTAAATACAGTCATATAGTCAGGTTTCTTTTTTCTTTCCCACATGCCGGTGTACATAACAATTGCTCAACATTGTCTGTTTAACTGTCTATTTAAGTACATCCAGAGCGATGACGCAAGTACCTGGATAAAAAGCACACTGCACGCTAAAAAGGAAGTCAGGTTATTAGTTCCTCATCACGAGCGCAGTTTTGAATGCGTTAAAGGGCAACACTTCTCTGATATTAACTGTTATCCAACTAATTCTTTGAACTCCAGCAGGAACTTCTTTTTACGTGTGCTTCAGAGCAAGCACCTGCCAGAGGTCAGGCAAGCTCCAGGAGAGCAGGGTCCGATTATCTGGCGTCAAGAAGGGCCCGGAGAGCAGCAGGAGGAAGGAGAAGGAGGAGGAAGAGGAGAGGGGTGTCATATTCCCAACTGTTGCATCCGAACTATAACTAGGTCAACTTCGATGCAGGAAATACACATCACCGCAGACATAACAGAGGGAATTTCCTCCGGTAATCAATTTAAGCAGCGATACGTGGCTATGCCTCTCTGGTCGTGGGGTTGATAACGAGGAGAAAGGTGCACAAGCAGAAATTTATGTTCTCAGCTGGTCACCTAAGTCACAGAGAGCTTATAAAAACCGTTAAAATAGTCCAGCCGCTATTTCTAATTTCCACAAGTAACTCTCTTTAGTCTTATCTCCCATGTGAGATTACATGAGTACTTACCAGCTGTTACACCGCGACGAGAGACAATGTTGACATGTAGGCAACTCGCTGTTTTACCGCTCAACTAATTCCGTATTTGTGCAAAAACAGGAGAAACCAGAACGACGCGGGAGCAAAGCCAGTTCGAATTTACTCCTATACAAACTTTGCAGGCCACTTCTTCGCCACACTTTCATCTGAAGTTGTCGGTGGAGGTAGGCGCCATGTTTGTGTCTGCGCTGATAGTTTTGTTGGTGAGCTTTCTTCCTAAACGTCTTTTTCAGGCTGGAACCGCCCAGAGCAGAGGAGCGGCTACACTCAATCCCCACTGTAACTGACACAGGCCAGCGGCCAGCAGCGGTTAGCAAGCTAGCGGAAGTTAGGGTAGCAGCTTCCGGGGAGCCTACTCAAAATAAAACATTCCAGTGACGTAGGCTTACTTAAAAACACAAAAATGGCGTTTTTCTGTTTTTATAACAAACATGTAATAATGTATTTGATAGTTATTTCAAATATGCTTTTTTTTCATGGATATACATTTAGTGTATCAATGGGTAAAGTCAGATTCAGGCAAAGCCAAATTTCTTAGAGGTGAATATGTTTCAACTACCGGTTTAAACTTGTCTTCACTGCTGCCTTGACTCCATTGTGATCATGTGCCTTGTTTTTGTCGTTTCTGACGCCCCCAATCTTATCGGAGAAAGCACACACGCGAAACAGGTGCAAGAATCGCGTCATAAAAAAATGGTTGTGTAGTACCCATTGTAGCTCCAAATGCATTTGTAGTAACTTTACCACTCGAGATATCCATTACAGTAATTACTTCACGCAACATGCTCACCTCGCACCTAAAACCCCAAATGCATAACTTTTCCCCAACTCGATCACACTGATTGAACAAGTGATTGCACTGGTGGGCAATGGTGTATTCCAATTCAATCCACTTTATTTATATAGCACATGTTAAAACACATGGTTGCCAATGTGCTGTACATACAAAATGTAACTGTTGAAACAGGCATCCCATACACAGCCAGAAAGAAATGCAAAGACTTGAGAAATGTACTAATATCTTTAATACACTAAAAGCAATTCAAACGTATATAAAAAAAAATTTTAAATTTATTTTAAGAAAATGGTGGAGCAGGCTACAATCACACTATTGAAAGAATAAACTAAAAAATGTTAATACTAAAAATAGTCTTGAAAAAGATGAAGTGTATAGTTCAAGCAGGTCTGATCTGTAAGTTGGTGCCGGTCTATTTTTATAATATAAAAAGAAATGGTCAAGTCATTAAATAAATTCTAAAATTGACAGCCAGAGCAGTGAAGCCAGGATAGGGGTGATGTGCTCATGCTTGTGAATGCTAGTTAAAAGCCAAGCTGCCACACTTTTGACTAACTGTAGATCTGGTTGAGCCCAGCAGACAGAGCATTTCAATAATCCAAGCGAGATTTTGAACTTTGGAAAGTTTTTTTTTTTTTGTATAGACGCCACAACTGATAAAAACTGGATTTCATCACACCATCGTCATCGTCACCATTGAGAATAGCAGAAAAATGGTTAGCGACACACAAAATTCTGCATAGGCGATGGATTTTAACTTCAACTTCGGTATGCAATTCAAAAAATTCTTTATTACAGGTCTTTAGAAATACTTCAGTTTTATTAAAGCAGCTCATAAGCATTAGTTTTTTAAATCCAGAATTAAAACTGGCGCGCAACAGATATTTTACAGCTATATACATGCATTTATTACAAGTTTAAAATTATACACAAATTAAGACAGTCAAGGATGAATACTTGAAGCTAACACTTCCTGTCATCTATAGGGGAGAATGTGATCAGTTCGGGGAGGCTATACTCTTGCTTCTTTTGGGGTGAAGGCGTCTTGATTGAGTCTAGATCCAATGAAAACACCTTTTCTGTGTTTTCCTCCGATGCTGCTGGTTCCAGTCGCCAGTCCAGAGCAGAGACCTTGTAATCCATCAGAAGGCGCTCAGTTGTCCTCACACTTTCCAAAGTGCCATCATTACTTGCTTGTTGGCCCAGACCCAGATGACGTGCAGTTAACGGTGACTGACAGGGGATGGTCAGCTCTTCATCCTCTTCACTCCTCATATCCACAGCTTCATCATCAAGGATCAGACTTTCACAGCTTGCCATTTCAGGGAGGGTCTCGTGATCGAGGCTGAACAGGACAGCACTGCTGCCGGTGCCACTTGGGGTGTCGAGGGCTTCTGCGTTGAACGTGTCCCACGATAGAGTGGATTCGAGTAAGACCCCCTGCTGGCAGACAGAGGGGCTATCTTGGCTTGTGACAACAGAGGTGGTGAAAGAGACAGCATGGGTGTGAGCATCAGAGCTCACAGCTGCATTGCGGGGCTGACCAAGTCGCCCACTTAGACTGTTTTTCACCTCTGCTGACTGACACAATTTTTTAGCTTCGTCTTCTTGAACTGCTTTTCGCCAAGAGCTTTTCACATCCATAACTTAGGAAAAAAAGGGAAGAGGAAAAGGAATCTCATTAATAAAAACATGACAAGTCAGTTTCCCTAATGTAACTTAATACACTGACCTTCAGATTTTGAGGGTAAATTACTTTTAACTCACTCAAGCTCTCAGGTGTTCGATGCAGCTGTTTTCTTGTGGAAAAGGGATCTCTCTGAAGAGTGTTGAGTAGGCACTCCAAGTCCAAACCTTGAACACGGCCCTTTGGAGTGGTTGTAGTTATAGCATCTGCAAACTAATAAAAGACACACACACCAGTGATTCGGCGTTTATTATTCAAGGTTCCTGCATTAAAAGCAGTGAAAAAAAGAAGAAAAAAAAATCTATATACCTGATCAGCAAGGTTATCATATTCCAAGTCTAAAATCTGAGTCTTGGTCCTCATGGGAGCCACCTTCCGCTGGCTTATCTTCCTCACGCTGGCCTAATATAAAAAGCACATGAATTATTGATGAATACTTGGACCAAATTTGAAAATATTGAGTGAATCCAGTTGTTTATGACTAACCACACTGGAGGTGGTCTGAAACACAGCTCCAGACTGAGGTGCTGGTGTAGGTGGAGCCTTTCCAAAAGGGGATGGTGGCGTGTCAAACAGCCAGTCCAGAGACGTATTTGCTCGTGGTTCAACAGTGACAACGGGACTTTGAGATGCTTTAAGTTTTGCAGGACAAGAACTGTTCTCAAAAGAGAGTACTTGGTTATTTAAAAGACTTTGCACAGTGAAAGGCTCACTTTCCTGCAGTTCAGTTCAGAGAGAGGAAAAAAAAAAAAATCCATCAAGTACATTTATGTGGCCATTAACAGCCTGCTGTTGGTTCTTGGCACAGCACTAATCCTCAAGCTTAGTCACTCTGCACCTGATGTCAATTAGCTTGAATAAATGAGTGACTAAGAATCAGTGTTTTGAGTTCTAATAAAGTAATAATTGATCAATCTTGAGTTTGGTAGCATTATGAAAATAGTTGCATAACTTTTGATAACTTTAAAATGAAGTGTCTGCTCCGTATCTGTCCGTGACGATTTCTCTTAATTCGCCCCGGTCATCAGAAAGCAGGGATACTCTAGGGAGGGTCAGTGACGGACAGAGCACTGCTCAGGGCTGTCCAAGTATCTGCCTCCCACCAGAAGCCAACACACCAAGCACTTAATCAAACAAAAGTGGTGGCAATTAGTTCAGGTTTCCCCCCAGATGCTGTTCAAAAACATTGTACCTTTTTAGGTTTGAATCACCATGGTTGACTACTTCATGTGAGTCACTCTCTGTAGGCTTCTCTTCTGAAAGTCAAAATGCACAAATATAAACAAAAAAGCGAATATTTAAGTACAGAATGTAAAAGTCCAAGTTTGCTAACCTAGAAGCTTAGCAGGATACTGGGAGAAGATGCTACTTCTGTACGTAGTCTCAGCAGCTGGTTCAAATGACAGTGGAGCCATTGGTGACAGAAAACCAAGAGCCTAAAAAACAAAAAAAACTATTAGGATCAAGCAACAGGTTCACTCAAAATGGATGTGAAAACAGTTAAAGAAAAATTCCACGGTTGACTGACAGGATCTTCATTAAGGAAAGAGACTAGTGGAGCGTCTTTCAGCTTATCCATCCACCTCTTGTCCCAGTCAGCCTCCAGCTGTCTAATGGTATTCTTGATTTCTGGAATTTCTTCCTTGGAAATCCTCTGTCTGGAGGGATGACAGCATGAGCAACAATACTTAACATTGACTTCCAATCCTGCTATAGTAGCTCAAAAAAATAAAAATCCAAATTGGTTCAGATCAGAAATGCATCCCACAAAGTGAGTACTGCTCATTATATACCTGATGAGGTGGAGATCCTGCAGCACACGGGCCATCTGCTGATTCTTCTCCTGCAGGAGTTGAGGACTGAGCCGGGACTCAGAGGTAGGGGACACCTGACAGCGTTCCTCCTTAAGGAGCTGCAATGCGTGGTTCATCAGCTCCATTACACAGAGGAGGTTAAGTTGGCCAGCTTCATACACATTCCCCGAAGTTAACTGAAAACCATTCAGACACAAAAATAAAAAGACCAATGAGACTTCTAATCTCTATACTTGCTAGAATATGATCACCACAAAAAACATGTGCTTTGCCTTTACTGTAAATTTACTGGGGAAAACAGCTTTCCTCAAACCTTAGGCAACAGCAAAATGACAACTGATGTTATAGACAACATTTTTTTTGTGCAAATAAGTCTGGATTAGCAGAGTGAACAGTCTCATTATCATCATTATCCTCACCTGATGAGGGAGCCGTTCAATTCTCTCCAACAGACAGGAAGGAATTTTGAGTACTCGATCCGTCCCATCCAGGACGTACTGGTCTACTTCGCCTTTCAAAACACTTTCCACTGCACTCTGCTCCTCTTTGATTGTTGAAAGCATTCTTTCAATATCTGACCACAAGGAGCGCACCTTTGGAGATCAAGTATAAAAAAGTTTAACAAAACCAATGTACACTGTAAAATCTTAAGCGCTTTCCTCTGAACCTCCAGCCATGTGCCAAAGATACTTGATTTAAAAAAACAGTCAGTGGGCACATCATGCATTTAAAAAAAAAACATACCTTTTTGATCTTCTCAGCATGAGAAGCTTCATCCGGAGCAGAATCATTGCTGTAACGCCTACAATTAGATAATCAATTTTGATCAACTTGCTCAATAAGTTTAAGAACTGAAGTAGAAAATACTGTGGAAAAAAAGAAGCTGCACATACTTAAGAAGCTCATCATACTTGGCACCATTTGCTTTGATGTCCCTCATAGACTTCACAAGATGCCTGTACAAAAGGAAATAATTATATGTTAAAAGAAAAAAAAGAGCATTAAGATGCAGTAAAAGCTATTTTGCATATACTAATTAAAAGAAATTCCTCTATAGCAAGTTTGCCTGAATGCACAACATAAGCACATTATTAAAATAGTTTAAAGCAAGTAGTTTCCTGTCATAATTGGAAAACCCAGGCTGCATAGCAATTATTCAAAATCTGAGATTCTTTTCTTTTGATCTGGTTGCAAATTAGTTTAGCACCATTAACAACATTTTTCACATCTCTTCTTCCTGCTGCAATGACAAAGCAAAATGTTTGCTGTTAAAGGTCAATGACTGTTAACATCTCCAGCAGCTGCAAGACGACCTCATGAACTCAATTAGTTAATGTGAAACAGGTGCTTTTTGAAACAAAAAGCCAAAGCGACACCATAAACACAGACAGCAATAGAACAAAACTATTCTAATCAATAAATCTGAACAGCAGACGACAACATATTTAGAGGAAAGACTGATTGTAAACTGAATTTAGAAAAAATGAAACATTATGATTACTAAACATTTTATTTACTGTTTCACTTTAATCTACTAATTATGTCAACATGGTTTTTCTTGATGACAGATTCACGCAGATCAAAGAAAGTTGACTTTATTGTCATAACCTGCCAAATGAGTGTGAACGCTTCAGTACTGCTTGCCCCCATCTGATGTCAATATGAATAACACTATGGACAAAATGGAAAATAAAAGGACTTACTGAGCCCCTCTCTGGTACGCTTGAAGGAAACAATCCTGATCAACTGCAGCTTTCAAAAACCTTGCACGAATTAGACTGAATCGTTTAACTGCCATGTCCAAGGTGGAGGTTGGCACAGCAATGGCCTCAGGAACCCAACTGTCATCTGGCAATGATAATATTTCAAATTATTTAATTGATTTGAATTAAATAAACCATGACTTGTGCTGCGTGGTGCTCTTAGACTGTGGACACAGTAGATACAAGCAGTTGGTATAGGTACAAATGGCTCTTCTTCAAGCCGTACCTGTGGTGAATGTCTTTATTTCCTGCAGCATGATGTGTTTGGCTAAATGAAGCATCAAGCTGGTAAACTTTGGGCCTCCAGGTGATAGAAATAAAGATGCCACCACTTTGGATCCTGCATTTGCAGTTTCATCCTACACACACACACAAAACCCCCCATACACAAACCCTGAATAGCAGCACATTATACATCACACTTAAAGTTTGTGTAACAAATATAAGACATTTTAGTATGAGATATTCTAGACGTCTACGGTAAACAGTGAGGGGAAATAATAAATGTAGTTGGAGAAATAATCAGCTATGGGGCTAGAGTTTTAAGATCACAGGATTTTCACAGACTAGAAAGATAAATTGCCCATGGAAATGTAACTAAGTAGTATATTAGTTGCAATGAATCAAATGAATGAAAATTATAAATCTTTTTTTTCTTTGTAATTTTTTGTTTCTTTATTAATGATAAAAGAACAGATGATAAAATTCATTGTTAATAGAGGATCTAGCATTTTAACACAAAGTTTCATTATCCACAAAGAATTTTCCTGGTCATAGAATATTACTTCTGAATTCCAACACTTAATATATTGTCTTTAACTATTTTCAGTTAAACATTGGGCTAAGTTGCATTATTACACACCAAAGGTGCAGAAAAACCAAGTATATACATAATTTTAATAATCATTTTCCACACCAGTGTATTACTGGAAATTTTATTTATAATAATTTGTGAAAATTAAACTTGGAAATTTTAGTATTATGATTCATGCATCTAAAACACTGATTTTTCTTCTTTGTATGTAACCGTTTTGACTAGGATAAGACATTGTAAAGAAAAAGAAAGAAAGACAGAAGGAATGATGCAAAATAAGAATATGGATGCCTTTCTTTCATTCTAAAGAACATACATGAGGCAGGCAACTGTAAGAATATATACACTTATGTTTACATCTGAAAACTTAAGGACGAAACATCATACCCAGATTCTTACCATAATTTCTCGCAACCAAGCGCAGGTAACCTTGCGAAATTCAGCATCTACTTTGTGGTCCAAAACGGGCCAGCAATGTCTATATATATAAAAATAATAATAATAAGTGACATATCGCTGTGTATAAATCAGACACGAAGAGAGAAAGATAATAACAATCAAACATATAATCTAACTTTACCTGTACGCTTCATGAAATCGTGTTGGGTTGAGTTTTTCCAATAGGAAGTGGGTTACTATGTAGAAGGCATCTTTGTTTGGTTTGTCGAACATATTCCTATTGGGCAAAAGGGTAATTAGTATAGGTGATCATTACTGTGAAATATAACGTAGAAATAATCCAAAGAGATGAGAGGAAGTAGTCAATAATATCTTGGAGTAAAACATACATACACTACAATTTGCGAACATGTTATGACCTCTCACAAAATAAACAGACTTACGGTCCAACATTGAGATGTTTAATGTTGGCTTTGCCTACGACATATGAAGCTTCAACGTCTGGCTGAAATCCCAGCCCAAGAAGAGCAAACCAAAGATGCTGTCCATTCTTCTTCTGCAATAATACCAGGTTCGCCATTATTCCCAAAAGTTCCACTGGCTGCTAGCTTATTTGCTAGCCTAAAAGTTTACAGTTGGCTAACTGGAACAATAACTTCTTTTGTTTCAGTAAACATATATTTTTTAAATAAATCCAGAAAAAGCAAAGGAAAGCCAACAAAGCCAATAGTTGTTCTTTAGAAGAAGAAGCGCTCCATGTTTAATCCGAAACAAAAGTTTACACGGAAACAATAAAACGCACGGAAGCTACCGCCAAATTTTCCAACAATTACCCGGATGTTATTAAAACGTATTTCCGGCAAGTAACGCAAATGCACAAAATATCAGCGGTTATAATACAGATTTAAGGATGAGCTCAAATACAGGTTTCGACATTAAACCACTCAGAGATGAGTTTGATCACTTCTAAATGTAATGAACAACTGAATAATAATAAAAAAAATTATATACATATATACATACATACATATGTATATATATATGTATGTATATATATACACATACATACATACATACATATATGTCTGGCATATAGCGAGAGAGAGAAATGTTGTTTAATTGGAGCAAACAGATCCAAAGTCCAATAAACATTTTATCCACAGGTATTTTACTGGACACACTACTATCAACCAAAGTTAAAGTGTAATAGAGGTACAGCAAGCGCTAATAAGGATAACAATAGACATCCATACAAAGTACAGAGGAAACTTTTCATATTTATGAAACTTTATTGCACCACTGGCCATACGTTGACCAAATTAATGACCCAATCAATAATGCAAGGATCATTGAAAAGCTGTTATAATGATAAAAACACAAAATAAGCATGTGGAAAGTTTTTATTTGTCTTTTTTTTTAAATTGAAGAACATACAAGCTCAATATTTCAGTGTCCACCACAACTAATCAAGTAGAGCAACATAATAGAAAGAAGTGCTCTTTGTTTTGTCCCCCCCTAATTTGTCATATCAGTGTAGTTCTTTTAAAACCAACTTGCAACACTCGCCCACCTTTGATGGATCAGACACTGATGAGTATTTGGAAATCTGAGAACTGACATCCAAAGAACGTGCCAAGTCCTGTGCTGATAGGTCAGAGGCCACAGTGGTTCCCAAGGCCACCAGAAGCCTAAATATAGCCTCCTTGTCTTGTACTGTCTCCAGAGCTCTACTGGCCACAGAGAGACACTGAGCCTTGGCTTCAAGATCAGGTTGAGTGTACAGGCAGCTAGCGTAGTTAAGCACCAACGTAGCCAGAGCAATGTGGATGTTCTTATTGCAGATGGTAACCAGGTCAGCAGCACGTGACAGCACTGTTTCACGCTGAGCCATGAGGAGAGCTTGGCCACACTTGCCACTAAAGCAGTTACACAGAGTCCGTAATGCCAGCATCTGGTTGGCAGGACGACCCTCGGGCCTCATTAGGCTCAGCAGGTGGTTGCACAGCTGGACTCCCTCTGCCTCTCCACAAAGACTTCCATTAACCTGCGGGTGACGCACTGCCAGCCTCATAATGTCCAGGACAGGAAACACAATATCTAAAACACATAAGGAGGATTGGTGGAATTTTGTTACTGAACATAAATGGACTTAAGAAACTTTAAATGTGGTCGTTTTGTGACATAATTCCATAGTGAAAAGCAAAACATATCTAGAAAAAATGTAATTAGGTAATGAGACATTGTAACTATACCTTCAGGCCAGTGTGAAGCTTTCCAGAGCAAGTTAATCTGTTGGATGTTTGGAGGAGGCTCTGAGGAGTTTGGGTCGCACACAGACAACAACAGTAGCTCAAGGCTTTCCAAAGTGTCTTCAGAGAGCTTGTGCTCCTGAGGGGCATCTCCATTTAGCTCCTTCAACTTGGCTGAAAAGAAAAGAATCACAAAATCACTAATCCTGATACCATAATGAACTTTAAGAGACATTTTGCAACATGACAAGGCTTCAAATACATTGTGCATGTGCAAGCTTGTGCACATAAAACTGGAGCAGTGCACCTAATTTTTAACCGCAGGTGCACCTGTACACGTAAGGGAAAAGCAAGTAATTTGCAGTGTTATCAACTAAGTGAGTCTGTTGTTATATTTAGCAAGTATTTAGACAGATCTTGCTAATCTTCTTTTTTTTTTTTTTTTTTCCTTTCTTTTTCTAAGCGACTAACGACAAATCCAGCAACTTTTTCTGGCAGTCCCTCCAAGCTGCAGCAGATATTCACCTCTGCACTCAGACTGAAAATGAAACACACGTACATGAAGCTGCCATCGACTGATCTGCCCTGGCTTACAGTCAAATATTATTGACCGGAAATTACCGTCCTTTTGTTTCTCAATCATTGAGATCATCTGTAAACATGCTGCTGCAGCTCACCTGAACAGTTGTCTTTCGACATCTCCACACAACAAACCAAGCTGTACTCTATTAAAACTCATTCCCAATGTACTGCACTTGTTTCATCAAATAACTGCATTTAAATATTTTGTATTTTAAGATCTTGAGTTCTAAAAAGTTTTTTGTACTTTTGTAAAGGCTGAACAAGTCACTGGCTTGTTCAGATGTCACTTTATCTCCTTCTGCCTTTATGTCATAACAGGATTTTTAAGAGAAAATGTCCAATTGTAGATTAACTGAATATTTACACAAGTTTGACCTCTTTATCTTTATTTTTCGCAAACACGACACCCTTCATCCTATTAAAGAAGATATGAGATTCTAATCCTGCTTTTTGTCTGTTCCAGCAGGTAAACACACCTTATACTGACATTTATCATTGTTTATTCTGTGTTTAGAAAGAAGTCAGCTTTAATAAATAAACCCCAAAGTTTTATCCTTCTTCGTTGTAAATATTCAATTTTATTACAATAATACTTGAGATTTATTGGAAATATCTCTTAACTACTACTGTGTAAAGAGAATACTGCTGTTTATATCAGCATTTGTTTTTACAAATGAGCTGCTTTCAAGCCAGAACTTTCTGCACTTCTGTTCATACAGAGGAGCTAATTTTTACAGAACAGCAGATTTGAATCATCATAGAATTTTATATGTAACAATGAAATTAATTGCAATTAAAATGTTTAATCGTTGCCCAGCAGTAATTAAAAACAAAATCAGACTTAAAAACATATATATATATATATAAATAAAAAAAAAACACTATTGTGTGTTATAGTTTTTGCAAGATCTTTATAATATTAAACATAAGCTCAATATATTAGAAATTTGGGCGGCGTACCTAAATTGTTTTTGGTGCACGTTATTTTTTTTCGCACCAGTGCACATTTACTCAAAAATGTATTTCTGAGACAATCTAAGAATATTTTAGATTCAACTGGGGCATTATCTGAATTATCGGATACCATTGTCATTGACAATTAAGTATGGACTTCTAAGTTTATGAGAATTAGCAGAATGCTCTGAGATCTTGCAATGGGACTACAAAATGATGTGGATTTACAAGGTGAACATTGCTACATGCACCTTGAAGTTCCTTGTATTCAATTAAAGTTGGTAATTCAAAGCAATGCACGTTCAAAACCCTGTAGATTTTAACATTTTACAGGGAAGTAACTCAGCTGTGTCTCTTAATTTTGGCTTTATTTGCAGGTGAAATGCATGTGTAAGTGGATTTTACTGCAGCTGTTTCTTTAACAAAAAGTCTCCTGTTCTTGTTCAGCGTATGGTTATACTTCTTTTTCTTTTTTAAGAAGAATGCAAACAAAGTTGCAAATAATAAGGAGAAATTTTAGGTCTGTGACTTTGTTGCTGAGAAGCCAAGGAGAAAAGCAGTTGTGCTGTGACAATGACAAACCCAAACACTCGGACAGCGTTACAGGGTTCTAAAGCAGCTTCAGACCGCATCAATAAAAAACACCAGTGCTTTTCCTTTTTTTTCTTGTTTGACAAAATATTTATGTAAATTAAAAATATATGACACACTGCCTAGCAGTAGCCTGTTAGTTGCACATCTTCACACCTATTTTCATTGCTTACCAATGATCTGAGAGGCATTGGCTTGCTCAAAGGTCACACCATCAGTCTTAGGGAAGTAGATGTTGGTAGGTGTTTGTCTAATGGCTGCTGAGGAATAGGCGCCTCCTCCTGCAGAAAGGAGAGGATGATAAAATAAGTGCAAACTTAACATTACAGTCATTTTTCTTATATGAGAAATATAAATGACAAGATCCCCAGAAACTCATTAATCTTTTTTAAATTTGTCCTTGTGACTTTCCTCACCATCACTGGCCCTTAAAGGTTGTTTGGACCACTTATGTAAAGTTGTGATATTTTAATCTTTAAACCTTTTACATTCAGTTTACAAAGGTATATAGCATATATACTTAAATGAACCACAAAACTTTTCTATCAGCTCTTGAATGTTTCCAGGTTTATGTGAAATATGTCGTATTTCTGGACTAAATATGTAGAATTATTTAAAATACATTTTCAAATATTTGCCCTCTGTAAATGAGAGAAACGTTTCAAGGCTTAAACACACATTTAATTAAAACAATTTTATTAATTAATCACAACCTAAAATGTAAGCCTTGTCACTTTATGATATCACCGGCCTTCCTGGATGGTCAGGTGTATCGGTGGTTGTTTTAGTCGGGATCTCACCTGTGAAGGGATCTGCCACACCTACAGGAGCGCTTGGGTTGGGCTCTGACCCTGGGATGTAGCGACCAGTGCCTGAGAAAAATAAATAAATCAGCTATGAAACTGCATTCACAAGTAAACGTCACACAAATGACTTGTCTGTACATGTTCTGTACCTGTGAAAGGATCTGCCCCAAAACCTGGTCTATTATCAGATGAACCAGGGATATATCGTGCTCCTCCTATCATAAGAATACACAGCACACACATAAAAATAAATTAAATGAATTCAAATTAAATAAAAGAAAGAAGAGTTTCGGTAAACGTAATGAACATATAAAAAAATATTAAAAAGCACAAGCACAAGACGGTGATCATTTCTGGAAAGACAAGCAATACCCGGTCTTGTAGCCTTACCAGTAAACGGATCAGCAACTGCAGGCTGAGCAGGTCCCACCACATGTCCTTTAGTGTTTTCAATGATAAAGTTAGCAACCTGGTCAAGGAACATGGGGCTGAGGTCATTCTTCTGCAGAAAGTTGTGTGCTGTCAGCCAGGGGTCGTCTGCCATGTTGTAAGGCAGCTTCATGGAGGGCCCTCCCTCATTCACGTCAATGGTGAAGACATAGTCGTACTCCTGATGCCAGACAGGGTCTCATTATTGACAGTTCCTCGGGCAGTGCTCATTTAACTGGCACCAACACCGTGGTCTTACCTTTCCCTCATACATCACACTCTTGGAGGTCTGTTGGTTTGAGCCACCAACCACGTCTCCAATTTTCATCCAGCGGTCATCACTGACACTCCACTGATATGCCTCCACCTTCTGTCCATCTTTGATCAACCGAGTCTGTCCATCACGATTTCCTTGATGGAAAAAGTAAGCAATGATCCAGATGCATTGGGGAAAAAAAAGAGAAAGATAGAAGAAGAAAAAAAAACAAAAAAACAGTCTTATTCATTACCAGGCTCATTAAGATGTTCTCTTCCAGGCAGGTCCTCCAATTTTATGTCTCCAAGGTCCCCAGTCTTGGGATCAATGGTGGCTTTGGAGAGCTCATCCTCAAAGGCCTGTAGGTCTTCTGCACTGGCCATGCGATCCTCAGCTTCCGTAAAAATACGGATGATACCATCACTGTGTGCAGAAGAGCAGCATCTGGGTCAACCTCACGATTACAAACTATCTCTTCAAATTTTCCCAAATTTCATAAAGCCTATTTAAGACATTAGAGCAGTATTAGAAAAAAGGTGTTTAAATATTTATAATGAAACATGATCGTGGAAGTCATTATGGACTGAAGGCCAGTCCAGCTCTGTTACCTAGCACCGACGGCTATGTCGCCATTAGGCAGAATACAGCAGCACCAGACAGACTGGGCGGGCAGGCGAATGGTCTGACAGCACTCTCCCTTCCGCCATATCCGCAAAGTCCTGTCCTCTCCCGTGCTTACAAAATCTACATAGAAACATTTAGTCTGAGATTAGAGTCGGCCAGGCAGCATCTTACGAAGCATGAAATAAACTAATGCTGGTTCAATAAATGCACACACACACTTCCTTTTGCTATTGTAGATACCTTTAAATATTAACATTATGAACAAACCTTCACTATTGGGGAAGACAGCCAAGCTGTAGATGTAGTTTGTGTGACTGTAGTAGACCTGTACACATTCGCCTGTCACCAGCCACCTTCTGATACTTGCATCATTGCTGCAAGAGAAAAACTCTGTGTTGCTGATCACTGCCAGTCCTCTCACGCAGTCCTCATGTCCTAAGATGGAAGACATATATAGTATAATAAAAGTTTGCATTCTGTAGCTTGTAAAAATACAAATCCTTGATAATTTCTTAAGTGTTTTGTATTGTTATACCTCAAGAGAAAACTCTCTTTTGAACTATTCACACAAGAAGATACATATCAATGTCATCTTTTCATATCTGGACTCTACATTTCCTGATTAATGCTGGATTTACATCAGAAGACTTTAAAAAGATTTGGAAAAGACTCTAGAAAACTACCAGCTCACATCTAAAGACAAATGTTTTGAATCTTAAGTCTTAGCCTAGTGTCAGACTGAGATTTTACAAAGACTGTGAATAACTATTTACAAGAATACAGCTAGATTCTTTTAGCATTTTTTTTTGTAAGCAATTGATATTGATCATGGCTGATCTGCCCACAGCTCCACCATCTGTTCCTCTTTCTGGATGGTTCACCTACGATGTTTCATCAACATTTTTTGTTCGTCTTATTTTTTTTTTTTTTCCCCCAATCTCTTTTTTTTCTGTTGTTCTAATAAGAGATCTATAATAAAGGCTTCATTATATGGCCCTGACTGTCAGGATTCCTGTTTCGTCTTTTGTCAGAGCTCACCTATTGGTTGTTCATTGTGTTACGTCACTGCAACTTGGGATAATTTCAAACACGTTTGACATTGTCGCAGACCCAAGACTAGGGAACGATTGACATGAAACAGCGCAGATTACCACCTTTAACCTAACGATCGAGATGACGGGAGCACGCTGTGACTCGAGTAAGATTTCTAAGATTTACTGAAGACTTTCAGTTGTTAGTCTGCAACCGTGAAAATCGTTTGGTGTAAGCCCAGCATAAGTCTGAAGGAACAATTTTCTTTTGTGTTCTTTCTTTTTGTAGAGATTGATACAAATATACACAAAGTAAACCATTTACAGTTAAAGCTGAAGTTTTAGCCACTGAAATTGTAATTTTTTTTTTATATAAATGGGTAGATAATAGCAAAGCCATTTCACAAAAATCGATAACCTTTCAGGGCATTTATAAAATGCTTCTTTATTCAATATGTGAACCAATAAATTAAGTGTTCAAATTTTAGTAGTTGTAGTGATTGGAAAAAATACTAAATTAAACTAACGATAAAAGCATTACAGGCAAGATGGCTAATTTTGCAGCAATTACTGAGCAGATTGATACTGGTGAAATATTTACCCAGTATTTAAAAATATATTTACAGCTCATTCACCCACTGCTTCTTCATAAGGTTTAAGTGCAACACAAAACCATTTTTAAACTGTTACAAATGTGGTTACATTAAAATTAAAAAGATTAGTTTATTGTTAAATCACTTTTTAAAAAAGTCCCACCTGTAAACGTTTTCTCACATCGGCCAGCCTTCCAAAGCTTGATGGTCTTATCAGCTGATCCAGAAAGCATAAGGCCTTGTTCAGGTAAGATAACCACAGCCCAAACAGCTGCAGAGTGGCCCTGTAATCAAAATAACACACAGAAAACATGCTCACTCTTTTTTTTTTTTTTTTTTTGCTTATATGCTCCATACATAAAGTCACTTTAAAAGTATACCGTAAAAACGTAGTAAGTATAAATGCTGTTAGAACAGCCAATTCATTCTCAAAAAAACTGCATTATTACAATGACTTGAGTTATCATAGTGGCTTCAGCCTACCTGCAAAGTCATCATACACTTCTCATTGAGCCAGACTTTGGCTGTAGTGTCCCACGAGCCACTCAAAAGTGTCCCAAACTTTCCAGATGACAGAGTACAAACTGTGGAAATAGAAAGTACGAAAGTTTGATCTACATGCTCTGTTATAATAATAATAATAACATATAAACAGTCATAAAAAATCTTTAGTAAATATACAAGCACAACTCACCTGTATTTTTGTGACCCTGAAGGGTGAACAGGGGCTGTGGTTGATCCAGTGTGAAAACACAAATGTTATTATCATTACCACCAGTGGCAATCAGTCCCCGAGGATATGTTTCATTGGATGCAATGATGCAGACACAGGATACAAAATTTGAGTGGCCTGACATACAGTGCATCTCGGTGAAGCCTTTATCTGGGCTGCTGAAAGGAAAGGAAAGGAAAGAGCAAAATATTGGCTAAAATTGGATAATTGCGTCTGCCAAATGACTATAGAATAGCAAAAACCTGCTCAGTCAGCACTGATGTATGTAGAACGAAGTATAGTTGAGCTGATTATCTGGAAGCTAATTGCTCAAACAAAATAATTAAAATCACATCATATCTCGTTCAAATTAGCCAGCACTTCATTGTAATTGCAGTTTATACAGAGTTGCAATAGAATGAATGACAAAGCTAATTTGAACTGGTAGCTGCCTGGCTAACTTAGCCACTAGCACCAATCTTTTTAATAGTACCATAAACTGTGTCAACAAAGATGGTTTGTGTGCTGAGTTATTTTGTAAACTACGTTTTATTTTTGTTTCAGCAGACATGTTGCTGTCAAACAGAGTTTCTGGTGAACAGAAATAAGTGGTAGCCCGGCAGCACAGTTAGTCAGCAGGGGGCTATAGAGCTAATGCTAGCTACCTTGAATTTGGCACCCAGACTCTTCCGGTTCGGTCCCTGGACACGGACACGAAAGCTCCCACTGGAAAAACAGCAGATGCAAGTCCCCTGACGTCCATCTCATGACCAGGGATGGAACACCTGAGTTTGTAGTTAGGCGATGCCATTTTACTTCGAAAACAAGCTGAAACTACTACAACAGAGTGAAGTTATGCGGCGTTGCTGTCATCAAACACTCAGCCGCTAATACCAGCGGAAGTTGAATTGCGTCATTGTATGCTAACGACCTTTCAAATTACCATTGTTTCTACATTTGGTAAGTAATTTTAGTAAATATAAATTATTGAAACGTTAAAAATATCGTTAAGACTTTGTACTCATAAATTAAACATTTGATTTGTGCTGAGTTTCCTAATTCTTAGTTTTCAATCTATAAAAAATTACACCTTGAGCATTAAAATATTTATCTAAAATTACTCAAAATTATTAATAATTTTTTTTTATCCCTGTTTCATTTTTGCAAAATTTTCCAAAAGTTTTATTTTAGCTGATAATTCAACCGGAAACAGTTTTGTTGCTAATGAAGGTTAAAAAAAACAAAAAAAACTACAGGTCCTGTCAGCCCACAGAGGCTCGAATGAGGAAGTATCAACTACGTTGATACGGGCACTGACTTGGAAAGCAAAACAAAATTTTAAAAAGTAAGTAGCTTTTGGTGTTATTTTGAAATGATGACTAACACTTAATGCGGTTATTTAATTTCTACATCACCGTAATTCATGAATATAACGCTGGCCTGCAGATGTTAGCTAACACAGTAAGGCTATGGAGCCAAGCCCATCACGGCTGTATTGTTATCAGTAGTATGATTGGTGGAGCCGGATTTGCAATAACGAGTGTGCATACTGCCAATGTTAAGATCTTATTTTATAGAACTGTGAGGGATATGGCAGTTATGACTGGTCTTGTTTTCACTTATTACAATGTGGTTACTATGGGCCTATACCATGGTTTTATTTTCTTTATCTTTGCATATCTATTTTAACTAAATCTAAAATGACAACCAAGAGATCAGGATACCCAAACAAGTGATAATGGATACTGTGGTCCCCTACTTGTGATGTACAACGCACAATTCAAGTCCTACACGTATTCTTCTCTAGGACTGCTGTTTCTCCTTACCCCTCTCTGTCTAATTAGCTACAGAGGATGTTTTGGGAACTAGAGTGGCACATGCTGGACGGTGTGTTGCCAATAGCAACCTATTTCATCAGTTTTGGATATTGGACTGATTCAGGGGGAACCATCAAGATAAACCCCATAACTAAAGCTGACAAATCATTTCAATGATCTAAGCATAGGCATGCATGCACACACACAAAAATATTTTGTACATTATAAATTGTGTATACACTACATGCTAATATGCTATTCACTAAATTCAGTTTCGATAAGATCAAGCAATAATAGATTTTTTATTAAATGTTTTTCTAATTGCTATATAATTAATGAAATGTTGTGTTAAAGTCATAGTGCATAATAAAACCGAATATGCTGTATACACACACACACACATACATATATATATTTATTTGAACAAATGACAAAATATAAAGACAAACAAAACTTAAGATATTACAAATACCATTGTGTACAAGGAAACAGGAAACCAGGAAACAGGGATGTAAGCAGACCCCACTGCCCTCGCCTCCCCAGTTCAGGAATATTTGTAAAGTGTGTGTTTTGTTTGAAATTAAAATGACCAGATAAAGACATTATGCGGCTTCCCCTCAAAAGCTGTACATGTTTTATGTCAGTGGTTTGTTTTTTTTGTGTACAGGGGACTAATAGTAATTAAAACTGAGGAGCAAGCCACCACAGGGTACAACAAACGAGCTAATGTAGATAGCCCATCTGCCACACCCCATATGATGTGCCTGCTCCCCACAACCCTATATGTATGGGTGTGTGAAAGAGCTGGGGAGGAGAGGGATATAGGGGTGTAAAACTGGAAGGAACAGATCTTCCCCCAGAAGAAGAGCAGCCCAGCTGGCGGCAGTAGGTACCCCTGTTCCCTTGGATCCAGTCATGGGACAGGACGAGCCAGAAATAGCCGTCTCCATATTGTGATTGTGGTTGATTTCTCATCTGTGTTTTATCTTGGAAAGTTGGAAGGTGAATTTTGTCCTTCTTCTTATCTTTTTTTTTGGATATGGTGGGATCTGTGTTTTTATTTATAAGTATTTGTAGTTTTCTCATCTCAACTCATCTTCTGAGGAATCTGTCTCATTTTCCCTTGCGTGCTTCCTGTTCAGGCTTTTTGTGTGGATGTTGTCCTTTTTCTTGCCTCTAGTACTCTCCTCCATCTCTGGTGTTGCTTGACTTGAACAAGCAACATTGTCATTTTGGATCCTGGCCATTGAGTCAAGTTCCATCTGGAATTGGTTTTTGAGACCTCTGCACTGCATAGCCGTCTCTATACCCAGTGTGTACAGCAATGGCAGCCATAAAGCCACTGCTTACTCCCATAAGTACCTACCCACTGGGGGTGCAGTGTCTATAATTTCTTTTTTATCACAGCTCTTGAAAACATTGAGCATTGAGGATCTCTGCCTTCATGGTTCTGAGCCAAATTTCTGAAACAGCTATTACATTTGGTTTGGTGAACTGGTCAGGTTATAATTTGTTCAATTTCCTTATAAACCTGTGCTGTTGAATTTTGAATCCAACTATTCATCTCTGTTGTTATCAGGACATATCTTTATCAGGTTCAAACATGAGTTGAGTCTTTTATGTTTGAGCTTAATCTTGCTGTAATAATCTTCTTGAGTATTTGTCCTACTCCTCAGCTTTGTGAAAACTTTATAGTTGAAGATCCATGTTGATTAAATCTTTGACTTGTAAGCATCTGATTTTTTTATATTTTTTCATATTTTTCTGGGGCGATATGTGCATTTCTTTTACTCAGGTGCACATTCAGGTAGAATACTGTTTCTTTAGGCTTCTGTTTTTGTCTCAGCAGCCCCATCTTATACTTTCCATTTGCAAACTGTTTGATTGTGGCTGATTTCTTATCTGTGTGTTTTCTTGGACAGTAGTCTGGAAGGTTACATGGTTTTTGTCCTTCTTACCTTTTATGGATATGGTGGCATTTGTGTTCTTATTAGAAAAATTTGTAGTTCTGTGTTGTGTGTGTGGTTTTTTTATTGTTGGTTGTTGAAATGTGGCTTTTTTCTTGTTTTGGATTTGTATAAGATATGCATGTTATTGATTACTTTTATTGTCTTCTTTCTTTATGGAGATTTGCATGGGTTTTCTCATGAGACTGTTACTCTTATGTTGAACTGGAAGGGGGGTTTTAAGGGGGGTTATAGAGAGGAACTGTAGATGGATGAGGCTGGAGATGGACACTGGGTGATGGGTATGAGGGTAGGACAGGCATAATTGAAAAGGTTTAAAGAGAACCCTGATGTTACTTGACTTGGATCAGCAACATCATCTTGGATACTGGCAGTGTTGGGGTAGTTACTCTAAAAAAGTAATTTGTTACTAGTTACTCATTACTTCTGTAAATTGTAATGAAATT
>JBAMHW010000005.1:8693959-8707598 GCA_037177495.1 Rhadinocentrus ornatus | reverse complement strand
TCAGATCCTTGTTGGTGTTTGGTTTACTCCCTGTTGTGTGTGGATCCTTGTCTTGAGTTTAGAATAAACCTTGTCACACGCACCATTTTGCCTCCTACCTGCTACTGCCTGCGTTTGGGTCCTCACCACAACCTGCCACACATGACAAAGTGTTTCTATTTTGATGATACTTTATACAATTATTTATTTTTGTCAGTAGCAATTCATATAATTAAACATAAAATCATTTCATTTTGTTTTCTTTTTTATTAATATTACCTCTTTATTGTACCTAATAAAGTCGTCAGTGCGCAAAATGGACTAAAGTAAAAGAAAAAAAGCTACAATAAAACAATGGAGGTCTTTATATGTCAAAATTCCGGAAAACCAATGCCACAAAGCAAACAGAGTAATGCGTATAATAATACATGTCTTAACTTACTGTTATAGGTTCTTCCCCACTGTGACAATGAACTATGTAAATTGCAACACATAAACGCTAATTTTTAAGCTTGTCTTGATCATGTTGTAAGTTTGAGAAAACCCAGGTTCATTATCTCATGATAAGAATTATAGTAGGTTATCTCAAGTAAACAATTAGCCTTGTGATCTTAAGACTGGGGCATCTACATAAGTAATTGTAGCCATGGCTGCTGTCAGCTTCCAAACAGCAGAGTAGAAGGAGAAGAAATTTATTTTAAATACCGACACTGCTGTAGTACACATTATAATTTTGCTACCTGTCAAACTATCAGATCCCCAGTCTTCCATATTTATTGTCCTAGCAGAGATTATCTAAACATTGGACAATTTCCATCAATCTTTTTAATGGCTGGTGCAGATGTTTGCATCTTTGTCAAGATTACCACTTTCTGCCTCCTAGCCGTGCACGCATCTCTGTGATAAGGTTGTATATTTATACTATTAATCTGGTTTGCTGCTTTGCAGGATTAACAACTGTGTCGGAGAAGACAACCACTGGCTCTTCCTGCAGCTGTGCTTCTACGCTCAGGTCCTCAGTTTATTCACACTGGTGCTGGGTTTTTGCCAGTACTATTACTTTCAGCCTCTGACAAGACTAGACCAGGTACACAAGAGACCTTGCATTGTTCTTATTTAGTAGGGATGCACTTATACCATATTTTTTTCAAACCGAGTACAAGTACTTACATTTAAGGACTTGCTAATACAGAATACCTATAATAAATCCCATTACAGTTGTGTGGACCAGAAGGCCAGATGCAACAACTGAGTGGTTAATTGTGTGATGTATCCAATGGGTCATCCGGCAGCTATGCTCTAAATATAAGGCTTGAATACAGAATATATAAGGGGGATAAAGAAGGATTGTGATTACAGCGGTGACAAGGCACGTATACGCCCAAAGTCCGCTTCTCTCACTGAGATTATGTTGAAGTTGGATTTTTATAAGAGCACCCACAATACCTTTGTTACTGGACGATCTATCCTTGCAACAAAAAATTAAATAATCTTTGTTAATTTGACAGCCCTAATTTTTTCACATTGGTATCTGGTTGCGTACATGCACATAGTATAAGACTGATACCCAATACTGGTATTGGGAATTGGCGCTTTTCTATTATTTATTTAGATATTGCTTTACTATATGTCTTACATTCTGGATAGAAGAATATGTAAATACTGTATGGAGCTGTAAGGTTATAAATTAAGAATTATAAATACCGTGTTCTGTTTGTGTTCGTGCTCTGTTTTCAATGTCGACAGGAGAGATTTACAACACGTCACGAGCTGGCTCTGCTACGAGTCTCAGCACTCATGGGTGTGGTCATGTTTGGTGGCATGTCGAGCCTGTTTTACACTCAGATGACAGGCATCCTCTCTGTGAGTACTACACAGTGTCAATGGAAATTAGATAAAACATCAAGTTTTGTTCACTTACTGCTGTTATAATAGTAATACAATAAACATTTCCAGTTTAATATCACCGTTAAATATAACTTTGTTAGATTTGTTGAAAACACACACACAACATGCCTGTTTACAGTAGTATTTTGCTGGTGGACTCTACTGGAAGGCTGAAAGTCTTTCTTCTTAAGACAAATCAGTGCAAGTAATGTAATGATCAATAGATTAAAAACGTGAGGTCAAGGTTTGCCTGTGTGAAGGGAGTGTGTGGGTGTGTGAGTAATAAATAGAGTGCTTATAAGACTTTTTGTAGTCCTGACAAAACAGGTTAATGTCATTATTATATGAGCTCCAACCTTTTTACATCCTTATCTTTGTGGCAAATTTTTAAAAGTTGCTACTGTTTTCAAATTTAAATAGAGGATATTTGGAGTTTGTTCAGTTTAATTGAACATGAGGTTAATCTGAAGTGAGACAGACCTCCACAAGAGGGCTCCAAACATTTTCAGAGGAGGTTTAGTGAATGAAGGTGAAGAGACATGGTGTTAGATATAAAAGAAATAACATATATTTGTAATGTGATTAAAGAGCTCAGACACATTAATTCTGGTAGAACTAGACTTTTAGAACAAAATTATTAATACCTTAGGACAGATGTATCTATGTCTCTAATGAGGATTAGACTTATCAAACAGCAATTTATGGTTCTTTTGGTCACTTCAGATGTGTGTTTGGTATTAAACAAGTAATCGTGATCAAGTATCCAGAAATGCAGAAAGGTGGAGTGAAAGGCATCTCTTTTTCCAACTTTTACTGGAAGAAGGCTTGATGTGGGAAAGGGAAAGCTTTGTTGGGTCATTTCACATTTCAACAAGGTTTTAATCTTACTTTTTGTTTTTTTTTTCAAATTGATACTTTCACCTCATTTGTAATTTATCCTTTCTTTTTTCTTTCTTTACAGGACATGACCACCATCGAGAAAATGGCTCAGTTCTCAAATGAAATGTGAGGTTTTTTGTCTTGATTTCCTGTAATAGCAAAGACAAGAAAACTAAGTGAAAAACTACAATTATGTATTTAGCCTGTATTTAACCAGACAAGTCCATGGAGGCACTACAGAACGATGGCAAATTTTCTCACTTCGGCTTGCATCCGGTTTCTTATCATAACTCTTGTCTTACCTCTTGCTCTACCACTATCTCTCTTTCTTGTCCTCACTTTCTTCAATAATGTCCCCTTGGGTTTCTTTGCTGAATCAGCCAGTGTGTTGATATCCAGGTGATGACATGTGACATGCTGCTGTAAAGCAAAATCCAGTTATCACATGATGCTACGAGCTAAAAACCTTTTAGCCCTAGGTCGCTGCTATGTGTATAACGGATGTTAGTGAACACAGGCCTGAGGATTGAAACTTATGTAGTGTTGCAATAAAGTGCACACTCCTTGCATACAATCACAATATGCATAGTAATATAAAAGAAAACAGCTCATCATAAATGCCTCATTTATTTTAAAAAGTTCATTTAAATCTGGCAAACAGATGGTCAGCTATATTCCTAAAACAGCTCATTTTCACCCTTTACATCTGTTCAATCTAAAAATGTCAGACAAGCTAAAACATAGAAGTCTGGCTTTCTAAACATTTGCATTTTTTTCTTCTCAGTGGTAAAACTTGTTTTGTCTAAATTCACAGTGAATGAATGAATGAAAGCAGATTCATGCCTCCCTAAAATCCCTGCATAAAACATGCGTTGACATGACAAATGTTTTATTTTCTCATCAGTTATGGTGCGAAAAGATCCTGGCAGTGGGCACTGGCTGAAGTTTGCGGCACTCGCTGGAAACTCCTGTGGCTCATCCCGCTCCGAAGCAGACAGCCTCTCCACTCCAGCCACCACTTCCGCACCCAAGTGTAGCCCGGTAGCACTACAGTTTCTCCTGCTGGTAGGGGGTTGCTACACTAAAGGCGGATTTATGCTTGCGCTTCGTCTGCGTCCGCGTCACTGCCGTAGGCTCTGCGTAGCTGGACCCGCACCTCTTCCAGACCTGACGTGCACCCCTGCTACGCAGACGGTTGACACGAGGTTCTCCCTTGTTATTGGTCAGTTTGGGATAACGGGTTGCCGGATATCTAGATCTTGTGGCTGAATTTGTGTGGTAACCACTGTTTCTAAAAACAATAACCAGTAGATCAAGTTGATGAGAGGCTGATCGAATTATTTATTAATTTTCTTCCACAAACTAATAAAGACACTTAACCACACTGGACGCCATTGTTGTTTTAAAACAGAAAATACCTACACAACTGAAGTTAATCATCAAAATTACTCCGACCTGGTGAGTTTACCGGCCGATACCACCCCTGCTGCCACCTTCAGATTAGGAGGAGAAACTGCAACATGACCCCTACGCTCGAGTGCGAAATCAAACTCACCAGCGTCAACCACGCTGTAGCTGGCTATACGCAAGCATAAATCCGCCTTAAGAAACACTGCAGAAATCCATCTACTCACCGTCACTGTTCACCTTTGTGCTGTGAGATCTGCGTCGCAGTCTCGTTTTGTCAGCAGAGACTCAAAGCTTTTCCTATGTTGTTTTTTTGCCCAGTCTGACAGGGAACAGGGTCACAACTCACCATTAGGGGTGATGGATATACTTTTTTTTTACTCACTGTGACTGCTGCTTTCAGCATGTGGATACCACTTTTAACAGCTATTAAATAATAAAGATGGAAATCTTCTGAAAGCCGCTGGTGAAAAGGAACCCGTCTCAGGTTACTTTGATGAAGAACCTTCACTACTGACCTTTAATCAACCACAGACAGAACAAGGATTACTATAATATGTTTATTTAAAAAGTTTTTTGTTTTTTTTGTATGAAGTTTGTGCCTTGTTTCTTTTTTTTATTTTTCACAGATGAGAAATGTTTTTGATTAGTTTTTTTTTCAATGATTCATGAATGTTTTTATGGTTTTGTGTAAGTTTTATCAATGAAGTGTTATTTTTAGAGCTAAGTGGATGACTTGAACACTGATGTGACACTGTATTATACTGCATACTATACTTCATGTCCTAGTACAAATCCAAGTGTAGAGTTAAGTTTACAATCAGTCTTAAACCAATTCATGGTTACTGCATCTTTTTGGCCCCAGGGCCCGTGTGTAGGATAAATTAAGTTATATGCACCAATCTAGAAGGGTCCATTGCATCAAAACTTTTTCTAACTGAGTGAAGAAGACGTAGAGCAAAAGAAAAGCTTTCACTATGTGCTGTAGACTAAATGAAAATGTAGTGTGTATATAAATTTGTGTACACCTACATAGTCCCAGCTGGTTTGGACAAGATGGTTCAGAAGCCATGAATTCAGTGTTAGCCTGTGTGCGGTATAGTTAAACCTGCTGTAGACTCATGTTTTCTTGAGCTAATCCATGCCATGACCTGGGGCCTGTACTATGAGACAATTTTAGCTCCTGGTTTGTTTTTTTTCAATGTCAGTTAATTTTAAACCAAGGTATATCACCATGGTAACTTAAGCTTTAAGTCTAACCTGCACTGGAGCGGGTTAGATTTGTAGATAAGCGATCAACACAAAAGCGCTGCCAAATTCTGCCAAGATATTGTTTGTGTGCAGTGTTAAAAGACTGGAGACTAGAGAAAATCTCTGGAGTAAACAGTTATGTGTTTTAACGAACACTCAGAAGCATCTTCGTAAGAGATATGTTAACAGAACTGAATCCTTGTGTAGCTTTTAAGAGCCCAATTTAAATGATTTACTTTATCAGTAATCTATGAGGTATAAAATATTTTCTAGCCTCTTATCATACAGTTGACACTGCAACTTAACTGAAAATGCAACTTTATCTTGCAAAATTCCTTTAAATGATGACTGTACATCCATTTTCGTATTCAAATTATCAAGTGATTAAACATGCCATTAAAATTGTTTATATTTTCTAGTTGATGACAGAAAACAATCTTAGACATGTGCAGCAAGCTAACACTGAATCATAAAGATCTTCTGATGTGACAGTAATATTAATCAATTATCTACTTTTTCCATCATGTTATTTTTTTTTCTTTTCTTTCCTCCTTGCTTTGACTGCAGTAGCTGTGTTGCTTTTAAGTCTGCTTGAATTATTCCGATTTGTTATCTGATGTCACCTCAACCTGTTTTTACATAAGCACCCAGATGTGGAAAACCTGGACTGACTTATTGAGTTGTAACCATCATCAGTAGAATTAGTTCAACCAGATCATCCAAACATACCGCAGACATGTTAAAAATGCTTTGTTGTACAGGCCCTGATCATAATGGGATGTTAAATTCTTGTTTAGGAAGTGTGATGTTTTGGGAATTACTATGAAATAAACTTCATTAGTAGCTTAACATTAACTGAAGAGACTTACGTAAGGCAGTTGTTTCATGTCCAACTCCACAAAAGACAGCAAACAAAATGTATCTCCCACAATGACCTCATCCTTTAAACCATGTTACTTACTGCACACTGGAGCAAATAACTTGAATACATGTCTCTCATGTGTTTGTTGTTTTTGCAAGTTCATTTAAAAGTTATGATTGTTTTTGTGCTGCTGCCAGAGTTAGATCTTTAATATGTCTGAATACATGACTTTATACATTCATATCTTTATCAGTAGTAAGAAGATTCACAGATTTGGCCACTTGTGGCAACATACAAATATTTAACACTCAACACAACTCTTTGAGATTTATTTATGGTGTTTTTTTTTGCTTTAACTTAGTTTTCTTGACTTATTTAATGGGATATTTAGGATGATAATACTAGCTTAGTGTGATTATTGTCTATAAGACTTGGTAGTCTGTTAGCTAAACCTGTATGTACAAATATTACAATATCCAAGTAGTTTTAAGTGCCTGTCTGGGTCTGACAGTTCAGTATCAGCTCTCCATACAAGCCAAAGACCTGGGGAAATGTTGCAATAGTCAGCAAGCATTTAGTAAATGCATGTTTCATCAAATTTCTGAAGGTAGCGGTTCAATATTATGCACTGATTTTGATGCTAGCACACAGTCTGTTTTACTCCATTAGTGGTTGTTTTGAAAAGAAAATTTCCCTTGAAGTTTGGTGTGGATGGTTTGTGGGGTTGTGTTTGCATGAGTGTACGTTGTTTTAAATTTACCCTTTGATTTTATAGCTTGCTGTCAGGTTCAAAGGGTAAATATGTGGGTTTACTCTAAAAAAAAAAACCAACATTTTACAAATTAAATTTGATTTGTTCTGTCATGTAATTTTTAAAGCAATAAGTATTGTGTGCTAGTAAAGCCATATGTACTGTTGAAAACCTGAAAAAAGTTTGTGGTTGGTGGATGAATTTCACACATTACCCACTAACCAGTGGTTACCTGAAATTAACATTTGTCAGAACGTTATTGATAATTGATATCGATTGCCAACACTTAATGTTGCTAATAAGGGAATAACACAAAGGTTTTAGTTACTCTGATTTGAACGAAAATTGTAGGAAGATTTGTTTGAATCTGTAATTTTATTTAATTTTTTTCAATTTGTTATTTTTCTATTTCTTGCTTTGTGTTTTCAGTCTTCATGTTGTTTAATTATGACCTCAAACACAGGGATATTTATGTTTCGTGGGTATGTGACCAGTTTCTTTTGTACCTGGAAAATCTTTGAAAAGTTGCCAATTTATTATGTTGTGAAATTGTAATAATATGAAATATATATGTATTCATATTTGAATAAATGACATTCTGAACAAATTTGTAATTAGGTTTCTGTCCTTTTTGAGCTGCTGTTTTCCTAAATATTAGCTGCATCTTGACCGGTAATCCTCTTAGATGTGGAAATGAGGGGAATTAGTGGATCATGTAATCAATCCAGAAATAGTATTTAGCATTTGATGTATGGTTTTACACAACAGTAGCCAGTGTGAGTAATATCAGTCATCCGTATAAGCTATCCAACACTTTTCCACTTTCACAAAATGGTTCTTGCATATAAGACTCTTTTTTTTTCTTTTTTTTTTAACTTGTTTAAAGTTTGATCAGATTCAGTGCTTTAAATAAACCAACCATCTTGGTAAATTGAGGTTAATTTTCCTTTTGTAGTCCAGGAAACTCAGTATGGCATTACCGGATTGAAAGAATTATAAATTTATACAGTAATGTCAATATACAGGAAGTGTAAGATAATAGTCAGTGCCCTTTACTAATGTACCCTTAATATTTTATTGGTAACAATATTAAAAAGGACAATATGAATAATGTGGTCAACGGCTTTTATAAAAAAAATTTGTAAATGTTGGTCCAAACCTGGCAGGACTTGAACCCCCTTCAATGAAGTTGTCCCCCCCAAAGAAATAATAGTAAACACAAATAATTATTATAGCAATGTTTAATATAGCACAACACAAGCGGTGCAAATTATATACGTTTTAATTATTATTCTAGGAGGTATTTCCTGTATAGTTTTGGAACTTATCTTGCACTTAAATTATTTGTAAAGCTACTTTGATGGAATACAGTGAAAGTTAGAGCAGGGAGCAAAGAAATTCTGTTAGATGTGGTCATAAAGGTATATCAGTCAGTCAGTCAGTCAGTCATTTTCTGTACCGCTTATTCCCATTAGGGGTCGCGGGGTGAGCTGGAGCCTATCCCAGCAGTGTTTCAGGTGAAGGCAGGGTACACCCTGGACAGGTCACCAGTCCATCGCAGTAAAGGTATATCAATATTATTTAATATTATTTATTATTAACCTTTATTTGTACAGGCTGTCCCATTGAGACACGCAGTCACATTAATAAGAAAGACTTGTTTACCTAACCTAACATGCATGTCTTTGGATGTTAGGAAATTTCATATCAAACATGTACAAAGCAAATTGTCAAGGAGCATTTTAGTTCTGAGCAAAGCAAAACACATTCTGGACCATAAATCACTCCATATTCTCTACTGTTCACTGATTTTACCATGTTTAAATTATTGTCCAGTGGTTTGGGGCAATTCTTACAAATGTACAATACAATCACTATATCCATACTGCAGAAAAGAGCCACAAGAATAATTCACAGAGATCACACAAATTCACTATTCTTAAAATAAAAAAACATTGAAATTTACTGACCTGGTTTATTTTTAAACAGCAAAAATCATGTACAAGTCAATACACAATTTACTTTCTAAAAAATATTCCAAAATTGTTTAATGAATGAAATCGTTCGTTCGTTCGTTCGTTCATTTGTGCTACTGTGAGAAATACTCTTTACAAGGGGTAGAAAGAAAACATCTTCAGCATCAATGACTAAACAAGTAGTGCTGGAGTCTTTTACTTGATGCTTTTCTGAGGGTGTTTTTCAGTCCTAATACATGCATGTTTGGCTAATTGGTGATTCTAATTAATTGGTGGCTGTGTGAATGTGAGTTTGCATATCTTTCCATATTTTGGCCCTTTAATGAGCTGAGGAACCATCCCAGGAAACTCACTTTAGCTCCCTGTGACCCTGAACAGGATCAAGCAGGTCCAGAAAATGTGTGATTTGCCAAATATTGAAGTTACGTCTTGTGGCTTCTTGCTTAGATGATGTGAGTTAAGTCATAGATGTCAACATTACGTATCATTGTACATGTACATATGTGAGGATGGCCACTTTCCACAGGTTGCTAGGGTTTATATTGCCACAAAATCTTTAAAGGGAGAAGGAGAGAATATGAGGAGGCACCAAACCTCAGACATCTGTGATACAAGAGATGCAAGAAAAAGGGTCACAATTAGGCGTTAAAGGCGTAACTATATGATTAAATCTACTTATTACAAAAAAGGGTTACAAAATTAAAAGGTAAATAGATATAGCTTAAGCTTTATGATATTCTTGTGTACCAATTCCCATTATGTTACATGAACAGCCTGGAGATGCATTTAACTATTCATAAAATGCTTTAATAAAAGAGATAATGTATGTATTGCTTGTTTTTTTAGTAAGACTTAGTTGGGATATATTTTCTAAACTTATCCTGTCCAGCATGGTAGCAGCAGAATGATGGTCTGGCTGCTGTGTTGTGCAGAACAATTTTGCTTTAATGGGTATAAAGCACCTCTTGATAGTCTGATTTTTTGTTTAATCTTATTATTATTATTATTATGAAATTTGCTTGATCTTGCTGGACCTGACCAGAGGAGACAGAAAAAAAGGACCATAGTGAACAGAAGTAAAAAGGAGAGTCGACAAAAGAAAGAAAAGACAAAAAAAAAATAAAAAATCAGATAGAAGGAAACAACCCTTGAATCCAACCTACACCAGGCAATAAACTTCTACACCTGTTTTTAACCCACTTACCTGTTACTTACTTGTTGCCAAGAAAAAAACAATTAAAAAAAAATCTGTTTTTCCTCTTTCACACTGGGTTTTTATTATTTGCAGATTTCTGGATCCTAATTAAAGTTTGTACAATATGCAGCCTGAAAGCTTGAACTTTCTCCAGGTTTTAACAAACGTGTCCTTTTTTCTTTTGTGTTGCACATGTTGACTTTCATTTTAGATTTTGTTACATTTTAATTTCTGTAATTGCAATTTCCCTGTTGTCTTTCTTTAGCAGGAAAAGATTTAGTGGCTTTTAATGTCAAGTATTTGAGTTTTAAAATCAGAAGATTTTCACCAATTCTTTACAGTAAATATCCAACATTTCAACCCTGTGTGAGTGTTTCATTTGTTATTTGTTACCCTTTGCACAATTACTTTAAGAGATCACGCATTAGTTCAGCTGTCCTTATTCAAAAGACCATTGTCCCGAAAAGTTTTAGTCTCTGTGAGGCGTGCTTAATGTGTGCACAATCTGTGAACATAATCTGTGTCTCTTGTCTAAAATAATTCTATGCATTTAACTTACCCTGGGCCACACAAGCACACACACATACACACACACACACTGTATTGTCCTCAACAATCCAAACTAATTGTCCACAGCCTGAGCAAGGTCATGACATCACAGCATGATCGAGAGGATGGGATCTGGATTATTTGGTGAAGCTGTGACATTTGTGTTCATCATTGCAGTTTAAGGCACATCATGGTGGCTCTTAATTCTTTTCATGTTCTAATTAAAATAAATTTACACCAATTTTAATCATTAATTTAGTCTTTTCCAAAGCGTACTGTCCATAAACTAAACCTGAACAGATTTAACAAGCATCTGGTATGACACATGGCTACTGGTTTGTCTTCAAAATCATTTATTTGATATGAGTCCAACATAAATGTTGAAGTTGTGCCTTTATTACCTCAAGGAGGTGAGCATATCTCGATATTAAGCATGCACTGCAGTCTGCAGTGTTGTAAATAATCCTAAAGTTTAATTAGCACGTTTTGGCTTGGGATGATAGAAACTGAATGATAATAAAAGTCTGCAGCAGTCTGGGTTAAATGTGCTCCTAATCTGTGGTAATGATTGGTCAGCTGGACTAATTAGATAACGACCACCTGCTCTTTTTGTGATCTATGACATCTGGCTGAACAAAAGAAATAATTTGCCACATGCTTAATAAACAACTATGCTTGGAACAGTTACTTCTCAGATTCATGGCTGTTTACCTGTCTAGGATTGGGTGGCTTTAGTGGCTTGGCGTGTTCGGCCACTATTTTGCCAAGCCTAGACAGGATTAAGTCTCCACTCAGAATTTGTTATTGGATCACTAATCATCAGTCGTATGATTATTTTTTAGATTTCACTCCATATGGGACACATATCCTGTAATGTTTAGGATCACCCCCAGCATTAGATATGCCTTTGCATTGGTCCATTTTTCAGGTAAAGATCTCATATTCTTCCTTATCATTTGGGAATTTTCTATTTTTCCCAAATCCATAATAAGCCACTCCAAGCAATTTAAAACTATTTTTAAATCTATATATAAAAGGAATTTAAATTTCTTCTGACCCTCTAATTACACTTTGATTAGATTTGTTATACCCCACCGAGCCATGAATGCGGCCCACCAGTGGCAGGTGTCTCCAGAGTTCCTTCATTTTTTAGCTCCGCAGCTGAACTTTCTGAACATGGAAGTATTGATTGGTTGCATTGATTTTCAAATCATCTGTCATTGTCGAAAGTAGAAATCCAATTAAAAGGTGATCTTAAAACAGCTAATCCAATCAAGACGATGAATTGTATTGATTTTAACATCAAAATCAATACAATGTGCACATCTCTGTGTGGGCGCGGACCTCAACATTTTCCTTTCTGCAAAAGAATGAAGCACACGTAGACATTTACTGTGTAGAGTGTAAGGACTTTACTTATTTTCTAAGCTTTTTAATTACATTTGAAGCAACTTTTGTTTTAACAGTTGATGTTTTCTTCTGCTTTTCAACTTTTTTTTTTTATCTTGCTGATCTTGCTGTTCTATCAACACATTAAACAAAAAAAATCTTCTTCTTAAAACATGTTTTATATCTGACTTTACTCAATAAAAAAAATTATTTATTCTTGCACTTTTGATTAAGTTTAGCATCATAAACTTCATTTCATAGTACCATTGACAGTAAAGTATCCTATAATGGCTTTTGCTCTCAAGATCCCTATGAGAAACTTGCTGGACAATCTGGTCTTCATCACATGAAACCAGTCTTCAGTCCCTCCGCCACTTTCCAGACCACAGACTATGTGTCCTCTGTCTTTCCTTCCATCTGAGATGAGCTTGCGTCCAGAAAGAATTCTACAGTATTTCAGCACAAACTTAATTTATGACTTCCTCCCTGTGCAATTGGTTCATGTTGCATTTGTGGTTGCAGCAGCTGAGTGTTTTGAATGAAAAGGGCTTTTTCAAGATGCCTCATAGCCCATGTGTAGTAATAACAATCTTTTGACATTGTCATTTGCTTCTGATAACCAAAAGTGTTTACAATTTTGCAATTAGAAAAATTGCCACAAAAAAGTAAACCACAACCCATTTCTTCAACCCATTTAAGCTAGAAGGTACAGCCACTGATTGAAAATGTTAAGAAAATCAAATGAAAACTTACCTTGTATATTCTATTACTAAGTGTTTTTTGCCGACTTAGTTGGAAAATGGGTTCTCACCGTCCTAAGTTCTTCCTAGGAGTGAGTGTGAATGGTTGTTTGTCTCTTTCTGTGTTGGCCCTGCGGTAGACTGATGACCTGTACAGAGTGTACCCTGCCTCTCACCTGCTAAATGTTGGGTTAGGCTGCAGCTTGCCCGTGACCCTTAATGTAAAAATAAAGACAGACCGAAATTTTTAGATGTTTATTTCTAAGTAATAACAAATAAACTCTCATATTCTCATTTGCGTTGCGTGGGTCTGTCAGAGCTGCTGATGTCGAGGTTGATAGTCATGAAAAGAACACACTTGTGATAATTTTGCTGTCTACCGTGAAGCAGAGGGGACTAAAACTGTGGTTAATTTGTAGGCAAGACAAGGCAGTTTATTTGTACAGCACATTTCATGTACAGGACAATTTAAAGTGCTTTAAATAAAACAAAGGCATTGCAGATGTTCGGAAATAGTAAAAGGCAGCAACAAATAGCAAGAATCACAATAAAATCATTAATTACATTAAAGTGATTGGACTAGGTGACCAGAGTCTTTGGATCTAAGAGCTCTGTTACGTTTATATTCTCTGAACATGTCACAGATGTATTCTGGGATTTGTAGACTATCAGTAGGGTTTTAAAACCTATTCTGTGACTGACTGTAAGCCAGTGTAAAGATTGCAAAACTGGTGTGATGTATGTATATATATTTATATATATATATATATATAG
>JBAMHW010000005.1:8675889-8691304 GCA_037177495.1 Rhadinocentrus ornatus | reverse complement strand
CCCCCCCCCCCCCCCCCCCCCCCCCCCCCCCCCCCCCCCCCCCCCTCCCCCCCCCCCCCCCCCCCCCCCCCCCCCAAATTGTCCTATTTTTTATTTTTTTTTATATGTATCATTACCTTTATGCAATGCCCCTGTAAGAAAAAGTACATGAAATTATCCAAACTTAAGTACAACCTCTTCTTCAACAAATTATAACTCAAGTGTTTTCAATAAGTGATATATCTGCTTAACTCAGAGCATTGTTGCTGTAATATGGGCCTGGTGTATTATTGGACATCAGGCCCTTTAACTCGCATTTGTAGACACAACAATAAACCGACAATGGACGATCAATAAGTGCTCCTGAGCCCTTACAGTGATATTTGCCACAGAATCTAGCATGTTTTTAATACAGTGCCACCTAAGCATCATTACGGAACTTTTTAGTGTTTTGTTCAACCTGGACTACCTCTTCTGTTGTGTGTTTTTTATTTTATTTTTTTACATCAAATTCACAATGTATATTCACAGGCTTTACTTTTGGACAGGTATGGAGTAGGAAGAGAGATGGTGTGATATGCTGTTAATGACTTGAGTTAGAAAATTAACCCAATCCAGTTGTGTTTCTATTTTCATTTACAGGTGGGATTCACCTCCAGCAGGGGTATTCAAATGACTCTAACATCATGTTTCAAACTTTAAGGCAAACAGAATCTCATACAGACTTAATTTTTTAGACAAATTAATCTGTTAGTAGTTAGTCATCTATTGTAAATTTGTAGTGTTAATGAGATTTGATCAACAGGAAATTTTGGGTGACTAGAAAATATGCAAGAAAAAAAAGAGAAAACGATATTATCAAACTCCAACAATAATGAAGGGTAATATATGTCAGAACACTGACACAGAAACGAGAACCGATTTACTGATGTACATTGGACTTTAAATTGGTGAATCTATTCTGGGTTAAAGTTGTGGAAATCCAGAGCCACTGTTTTTTATATCCATTAACTACTGTTTTATGTCTGTTTAAAGACAGATTCCACACATTAAATGTTTCAAAATCCACCTGTAGATGTTTTCGTGGATCAGTTGATCACTGCTGTGGCCAAAACTCCAGACCTGAAAGACTAGATAAAGGCAACAGCTGAAATGCCTGTTTTGTTGAGTAAAAGGCAACATAAAGAGAGAGGACCATCCTTTAGGATACGTTTTGGAGTCACATAACAACTGATACTCATTTTCACACTTGTTTTTAGTTTCCATTTCCCCACTTTCATTTTTAGTTTACTTTCTTGTCTTAAACTTGTCTCCATTCTTGCAGCTATGTTGTATTACTCAACGTTACATTTTTTGCTTATTTTGAACGATATTTTGAAATTATACACCTAAGAAGCAGGCTTTGTTGATAAAGTTAGTTGGCAAACATGCTGATTTCCACAAAAAGATGTCATAGCATGGGTGAATCCAGTGGTGGGGCCAGAGGGCCACTGGCCCCTGCTGCACTCTGACTGGCTCTCGAAGTACCCCATGTGGTTTTATATAGCCTGACTCGTTACAGATAACGAGATGAGTAAAAGTTACAGACGCTGGATATAAACAGACTTAAACACATTTACACAACATGGGAGATTTTGTGTTTATATCTTGTAGAAAATAAAACAATAATAGAGAGAAAGCCACTTTGAATGTTGATTTTATTAAAGTGTTTCTAAGTGAGAAACTAATAACACTGACAAGTTATAAATGCAGCAATTTTTTTAATTAACTAAAAGGCAGTATGATTTTTTTAAATGCCCAGTTGAAAAATCAGTTTTTAAAGTCATTCGGTCTTTTTTTACATTTGTTTATTTAGTTATTTTTTGTGGGTAGGGTATTTGTTTTTAAAGTAATCAAAATGGTTCAACATACAACATTTTGTAAATGTTTTTCTGTAGGATCAAATATATATGCACCTCAATTAAAAAAGAAATGTGCCTGGGTGATGGACCTACCTATGCTCAACACATTTTTGTAAAAACATGGCCCCTCTATGGCCCCTAAATTTGAGAAGTTCTAAATCTGCCACTATATAATAACTGCTTGACATATTTTGGGTACAATATGTACAACACTGTCTCAAGAAAAAGGTCAGTTTGTTAAAAGTCTATGACAAGTTTATTAAAAAACAAAACAAACAAACAAAAATAAAACAGCAAGTATATAGTTTTCACACAGGACAGTTGTTGTTTTTCTAAACCAAACTGCACTATACTATACCGTACCGACCCAGACCTGTTGGTGGAAACAGAGATTTTATTTACTGGATAAATAAACAAACAAAAACCTTTACATGTAACAACTTCAAACACAGACTTAAAGAATAATTAAGCCATTCATCCTGGTTTGTCAATTATGAAGTTATTGAATTTCTGAGAAAATAAATGAGGCATAAGGTAAAAACAAAATAACTACATGTTCCCTTCTTTCTAGGCCAGTGTGTAATTTTTGAAAATAAATAAATAAATATATAAATATATAACCAACTTAGCCAGCCACACCATCCAATGTAAGTAACAGATTTATACAGCCTCACATTACCTAGTAATTCCCGGAAGGCTGCAAGTGAGTTGCTATTTAAATTGTAGCCACACGGTGGCAGTAGGTCCATATTAGGACAAACGAGTCTGTGGGGACTCTGAACTCATGCCATGTGTGGCATTGCCACTTTGCCCACCATTGATATAATAGAGGAGTGTATGGAGTGTAAATGTTAGAAAATTATCCAGTCTTTCATGGCACAATTAAGAATAGTTAAAAAGTCAAATAAATTAATATAAAAAAAATAAAGTATTCCAAAACTTGTTGAGTGTGCAGGAAATTTCCTTCTCTAAATGATCTGAAGGAAAGACAGATAAGAACTACTGAACCTGAACTATTTTTTTAATGCAGCGTTCGTGTTACTATAACATGAACAAACCCGACAACAGTATCTAATGGAACATTTTTCCTGCGATAGCTGACTGCATTTAGCCATTTTTAATTTTTTTTTTACATAGGAGACAGTACGTTATATAGCAAGTCCTTGCATCTACTCCCTATGACAAGCAAAGTGTAGCTGCACAAAAGGGACCCACATGGTTAGAATGAAATAAGGTTTAATTCTTCCATCTGTGTCATACATTATAATTTTCTTCTGTTAATATATATCAAGAGCAAAGTAAATGGTATATGGACATCAAATAAATTATTATTCATTGCAAGGTTGCCTTTTTTAAATAAACTACAGTAGCAGTTTGGGCAAACTTTCCATTTGACTCTAATGAGAAAATGTGTCCAGACCTTTGACTGATAGTGTATTTAACTCAAACAAATCATTGTCATGTTGTTATCTTACAGAAATGTTGCAATTCTACTGTTACAACTTTTGCTAACATCAACTATTTGGAGTAATTTTTACAACAATTGATTGTTTTAGAAAAAAAAAGAGAAAACCTTTTTTGTTTTAGGATCATTCTTGAACCGGCATTTTTATGATAAAGGTAAACATAAAAGGGTCTTGTACAGGACGTAAGTTGTGAACGAAATCTTAACAGGTCACTAAAAGAAAATGTCAGTAATAATAATAATAAAAATAATAATAATACAGAAGGGATCTGCTTTCTCTTATCATTCACTGACCACATCGCTTTTCAGCTTCCCAGCAGCGGCTCTGTCAAGCCCAAAACAGCACGTCAGAGGAGCGGAAGTGAGGGGCCCAGGGTACAGAGTCCCGGGGCCGCTGGTGCTGACCAATAACAGGCAAGCATGCAGACGCTTTTACAAAACGGACCTGCGTAAAGTTGAAGAGAAACCGTTAGAAAACGGACCGGAATCACGACTTCTGTTTTCAAAATATAAGAGTCTGGCAATACAGAAGGATTAAAAATCCTGCGTTGGAGTTAAAACTGTTTCAGCTCCATGGTCTTTCGTTTAAATCAAAAGCACTTCAAACATGTAAAGACATTGTTTCTACGTGACAGGATAGCATGTTAGATGGCGTAAATGTTAAAATAGGCTATATTTGAGTAAGCAGATATTAACTTTAATCAAAATTTATTTTCCCCCCACACTCGTTGTAACACTTAAAGTTCATGTTATCAATTCCAGCGAATAAGTCACATAGATATTGGTTCGCCGATTGATATATTGATTGCATTTGAATATAATTTTTACTAATTTTAAATAATTAATTTAGCATATTACTTTGAAAAAAAAAACCGGAAATTACCCCGATGCGCTCCTGGGTGGTTTGATGGTTGGTGTTGACTTAGAACTGGAGGGCGGCAGTCAGTCAGACAGTGAAAGTGAAGGCGGAGACCAATCCAGTGCCGAAAACTCAGCCTCTTCTGGATCACGTTCAACTCCGCTGAACGACCCCCCAAAACGATCCAAAAAGTAAGCCTTGAAGAGGAAGGAAGACAGAAAAAAAAAAAAAAAGATAAAAAAAAAAAGACAAAAAACGCGAGGTGTTCCTAACTTCTTCACCGCTATCTGCCAAGAATTGTCTTCCGGTGTTGGCTTTTTTTTTTTTTTTGGCGAGCACCGCAAGAGAAACCCCTCCAAAGCACAAAGTTGAGCGTGAGAAATGTGAAGCTGCCGGCTTGTGTGTTTCAACCAGGCACCAGGATTCCCACTTAATCCATGCAGTACAGTGCAATGGTACGTGAACGTGGACTGTTATTGCTTTCAAATGTTGTGATAACGCTCTTTGTGGTACTTTTTTATGTGATTCTGTCCTGTCCTCGAGACGGTGATGAAATGTGGAGAAGTGGGAACACAAGTCTGGCACGACTTGGCCACAAATTGCACTAAAACTTGGCGCAGATTGTCCGGCAGCCCGTGTTAACATCCCAGTTCCCTTAATCTGGCAAATGAACTCTGTGGACTGTTGACAGCTCTGTAGGACACACACACACACACAGGCGTGCAGTGCGCAAACAGTGCAACAGTAAAGTAGGCTAATGTTGTTAAACTTTATGTCCTCTCAGTTATTAGATAAGTTTTAATATAATGTGTATTTGCTGAAAACAAAACTGAGACAATACATGTTTTCAAGCGGAAAAGGATTATTTCTGAGCGCCATACCTCAATGAAATAGTTTTTAATCTGGTATAATTTATCCCATTGTTTGGAGGACAAAGGTAATTCTGTTGTAAACAAATTTGCTAAATGATTAATTCTCTATATATGGGTTTGGAAAAGTTCCACAAACTGTTTCCTCTATTTTATGTTTTGAAGAAAGAAACCAGTAAAATGTGAGACGAATAAACTGTGTTTATGTGCCATGCAAACGAAAATATACAAAAGTTTGTCTAAAAGTGAGCTAATTATCTTGTAGGTAGAAGAAGATTGTGTCATGTTGACGCAAAGCCGGTGGGTTTTTTTTTGTTGTTTTTTTTTCTCCTTTTTTTCTTTCCCCTGTCTCTACGTGGCCGAAAGCTGTGGTCCAAAGTCCCCGAAGCTCATAAAATAATTCAGCTGGAGTCATAGGAGTAAATGAATTGTGTGCTGTGTTTTCATATAGCCGTAAAGGAGAAGGAGGAAGGTGCTGAGGGGGGTGGGTGGGGGTTTGGATATGAGTGGTGTGTTTAAAGGAGGAGGAGTGTGACTGTGTAATTACGTGGTGAAAAAAAGAAGAAAAAAAGTTGGGTCTGATTTGCTGGAATTGCGCAGGTCCGAAGGTGCAGCGGTCGATTTCACATCAAGTTTGGCTGAAGCGGGGGTTAACATCACACATTCGGCACCCTGTGAAGCTCTTCCCTAATGCTTTTTATGAGATACCACCGCACCGAGACGCGCAAAGAGCCCACGCAGTAGAGGAGGAACGCAGCGCTTCGCTCCGGCTCTGCGAGTTCAATCTGCAAGTGCTTGCTTTTAACTTAAAGAAAAATACATCGATACATCTCCTTCTATCCGCGGTGACGACAATCTCCGGATCGCAAGAATTGATGGATATTCTTGGATAACTCCTTTTATTTCTGTTTGACGCGGATAGCTGCTCCATACTCTTGCATGGTGCACATCGGTCCAGGAATGGCGCGATGAAGTGATCAGAGGAATCCAGTCCAAGTACAATCACTTTGTGTGTAGCCGTCTCGTCATGTATTCCCCGATTTGTCTAACTCAGGTACTTGTGTCTGTTTATATTCATTTAATTGTCGTGATTTGCATCTTTTTATGTTTGATTTTTTTGGTGAAATTGTCAAACGCGGTGAGGTTGCAGGGAGGGATTGGAAGTTCTCTGTTCGCCGAGAATGTGCAGCCTCAACTCTGCGTGGAAAACACTGTAATAAGTTTAATAAGTGAGATTTTCTTCCTAAGTGGGAATACAGCCCCCAAACTAACTCAAATTACATAGTTTTATGCTGCAAATATTCAAATCATAGATTTTAGCAATGCTTTGAGCACCAGAGACGCTAGAAATGCCAATTTTATACTTTTTCTTTGTGCGTAAAGTTGAGCGTAAAGATGATTTTAAAGATAGCTTTACAATACTATTGATGATCTGGCATAATTTGTGCAGGTATGCTTATTTTCTCACACGTTTAATGAGGTTATTTGCGTCCCGCAGCAACCTCTCACACACTTTCCTGGCCTCGCTAAAGAGCCGCGTTTGTATGTTTTTCCTTTTGCGCGCATTTTTATTTAGTGTTAAACCCTTATACTAAAGAGAAGTGAGGTTGGAAGATGATGAAGCCACTTTCACTGTTGGAAGATCAAACAGATAATAAGGTTGATTCAGCGGTTGGACGGAGACTGTTTTGGCTGACTCAGTTTTACTGTTTATATTTTACTTGGCATAAGTAAGTGATTGACTGAGATGTGGTTTAGTTTGTGCTTAAGAGGATTGTGCTTTTATGGCCGCAGCTGAAGTGCACCGGTCTAGGCCCTGGCCAAGTCATTTATCTTTACAGTATTTGGCTTTTCTTTTCTTTTCTTTTTCATCTTATTTTATTTATTTGTTAACCTAGTCTAGTTAAATAAGAAGAAGAATAAAAAAGAAATATAAACTGAATATTTTAAGTGTTTTTGAGCTGGTTGCCTCAAGTGAAACAAGTTTTTGGATTAGCTGCTGCTAAGGATATTTAGCAGAATTTAAAGTTTCCTTTTGTCATTTTAATTGGCAGTTTTATAGCTGAGATTATGTTAAAATAAGCTCTGCTTATTATTGTATTACCTCTCTAAATGGATAGTAATAAAATTGAACCCGGAAAATGATGATTTAAAACTAGAATCTGTGGTGTTTAAAAAAAAAAGTTGACTGTATGTGTGTAATACATAAATGATCATAAATGTCATAAATGGTTATATTATGACAATTCTATGTTGGAGCAGAGTTTTACTGGCCCCGTTGCAGTGCAGACCTGAAATGTGGCTTCTCCAGAGGAGCACCGGCGGCAGGCACAGATAGGGAGTGAATTTCTGTGGTTTCCTATACCCTGCTTTGCTTGACTGCCCTCAAAAAGAACAATGTGTGGTTTAACTCTTCAAAAGCCCGCTTCAAAAGGGGCTGCTTTCTTATTGAATGTGACATTTTAATGAGCCAAAATAAAGGTAATTCAATGTTTCCACTTCTCACTTTAAGTAATTATAATTTGCAATGATTCCCAAATCATTCATATCATTTAGGTGCATTCCTGCAAAGTTTAAAATTATTGTAATTTGTTGTAGAATTACTGAGGTTTTGTCTGGGTGAAGCCAGTGGATTAATATATTCTGGCTGTCAGTTTTATTTATTTATTTATTAAATAAAAAAGTAAAGTTTATTTGCAAAAAAAAAAAAAAAGTTTTTTAGCTTTAAATTGATAATTTACAATTAAACATAACAATGATATAATGCGTCCAACGGCACAGTGCAAATGGAAAAATCATATTAATATAAGAAATATTTCACTTAAATAAATCAGAACCTTTTTTTTCAATAAAGAATTAACCAGTAAAATGTTTTAAACATAAAAGAAAGACAATTTTAGCTTAAAGCTTAGAATTTTAAATTAAATTAACATCATTAACTAACCTAAAATTTTTGTAAAAGAATCAAATGCCTTTCATGTCTCAACCAAAACTCTTAAAATTACTTTACATAAACTTTATTTTGACTCTTAAGGCAGCCTTTACAAATACATTTCCCACTACTGCTTTATATAATATTTCACCTTTCCCCTCTGTTTGTGTTTTTATTATATTTTGTACAGCGGCCTGTATATATAGGGCTGTGTGTGTGTGTGTGTGTCCGGTTAATGGGAATCTACTTACTTCCAATTTTGCAACTCCAACCTGATCAGCCTTCCAGCTTATCCTCTGTTCTTAGTGAACATGGGATAAGTCCGCACTGGAATGTGGATAGTTTGACAAGAGAAATGCAACTGTGTGGGGTACAGGCTCTCTGTAGCAGCAGCTATGCAGGAGTCCTGCTCGGAGCATGCTCGGGAAATAAAAACAGAGCCGGGAGTGCGTCCAGTTGCTGGGTTTTTCCTGTTATGGTCCTTTAAGTTGATATAAACTATAAAATTTCTACAATATGTCCTTAAATATGCAGGCATGTATTAGAGGAGAAAATTGTCAGTGTGCAGCCACTGCCAGTAATAATATGGCTGAATTTTATTTGTGGTCTGACTTCCCTTCTGCTTAAAATTAGTTGTAGAATAAACTCATATATGTTCTCCATGTTTGATGAAATGAGTTTTTGATTACATGTCTCTTCCCCCCTTCTCCTCACTTGTGTCCCTCGGATGCTCCAGGATGAATTTCATCCCTTCATTGAGGCACTTCTTCCTCACGTACGTGCCATTGCCTACACGTGGTTCAACCTCCAGGCCAGAAAACGCAAGTACTTCAAGAAGCACGAGAAGCGGATGTCCAAGGACGAGGAGCGCGCAGTGAAGGACGAGCTTCTTAGCGAGAAGCCCGAGGTGAAGCAGAAATGGGCATCCAGGCTGCTGGCCAAGCTGCGAAAGGACATTCGACAGGAGTACCGGGAGGACTTTGTCCTCAGTGTGACGGGCAAGAAGCCACCGTGCTGTGTGTTATCCAACCCGGACCAGAAAGGCAAGATCCGCCGGATCGACTGTTTGCGGCAAGCCGACAAAGTTTGGCGTCTGGACCTGGTGATGGTCATCCTCTTCAAAGGCATCCCTCTGGAAAGTACAGACGGCGAGCGCCTGGTCAAGTCTCCGCATTGCACCAACCCAGCACTTTGTGTCCAGCCACACCACATAACAGTATCGGTCAAGGAGCTGGACTTGTTTCTAGCATACTATGTCCAGGACCAAGGTAGGTTCAAGCCCACGCCGTGTGTGTATGCCCATATACATGTTTTACTGTCTGTGTGTGTGTGAGCCAATGCACATATGTGAATGATGGCTTGGCAAGGTCAGGGGTCACATGTGTTACTTTTTGGCAGCTTCAAACAGACTGGCTGAAATCACCAGTGTGTTTGCCAGACAAATAAACATCAGAAATGTGAGCAGAGGCGCTGAATAAACACACTTAGATTTTTTTTTCTCTTTAAGCGAGACTCATTACTAAACAAAAAGAAAATGTGTTTTCATTGCTGAACTTTTTTTTTTCTAAACTGTGTTTGCTGAGCTGTAATCCAGCAACTCCAGCTCATGCTCAGAAATTATTCATATACTGTAACTATAACAGGATATGCATTACCATGCATACACACAGCTACACAGGACTGTACAGCTGAACACACACACACATACATTCTGCACATCTGGAATTTAGATAGAGACATTTATTTCTGGAAAGTCTTTTTCCACCTTTTAAATTAAAATTAACCCACAGGAGGATTTTTTTTTTGGATCAGTATTAAAGAAGTTCTGTAAGTCCACAATATCCAGGTTTAGAGTTTGTTAACAGCAGAAGTCCTCTATAGTCGTCAAAGTGCCCATTATTATTGTGATATAACAAAATTTAATTTTTCCACAATAAAAAGGTAAAAATCTGCTTGAAATAATTTCTAAATATATTTCTAATTGTGAGTTAATTTGAGGTTTTAATTTTCTGTCTGTGGAAACCACTTAGTCACATTTTTTAATTGCTGAAAAGCTGGTTTCTATTGGATAAAAAAAGTTTTGTGTTCAGAGTGAAGTCTGAGTCTGGGGGGGTGGGGTGTCACTGTCTTATAATAGGATATAAAAAAAAAAGGTTACCAGGTTGTAAATTAGGTTCTGACTTGCTTTTCTTCCCCTTTACAATCAGTGGGATAAAATTCTGCAAATGAAAGATAAATTGCACAGAAAGATTATGTCAAATAAGTGAAACATTTGAAATTCATTAAATTTCAGCCAGTATTTATCACTTTAAATTCTCAATAAAAAGCAGTTGGGAGATTTTTTTGTCCTCATTTTGATGCCAGAAACATCTCATTTAAATCTGATATGTTCACTGTGAGGAAACTATATTTTAGCAAGATGCTGTAAACCTTCTAACCGAGGCATTTAGCTGTATATTTTTATGCCAACTTGCTCACTAGATGAGAATGCAAGCTGCTGCAGCATCTAATAAAATTTCAGCCCTTCACGTCTTACACGTCTTTAACTTCCTCTCTTTATCTGCTGACACCACAGGAATACCCCCACCCTCACCCACCATTATAGTATCCCATGTTAAAAATTCCCCTGTATTATATCTGTTGCAACAACATTGAATGGCCACCAATAGAAACGCTGAGGGAGAAACGGTGGTATAGCTAGCTCATTATCATCAAATCCTGACCGCCATTTTGTGTTTGATAAGTGCCAGGGAAAGCAGAAGGCACAGCACAGAGACAATAATGGTTGCCACTGGCACTGGGGTTGGCATCAGACCCTCTTTTGTGTCTTTTGTAGGATGCCACCTCTTCTCTTGTTTGCATCAGCTGCATTTTCTTTTTAACCGCTCAGTGCCAACTTGAGAACAGCTCTTTAGTGTTTTTTTTGTTTTGTTTTTTTTCACAACATATGCCTTTTAAATGATAATAAAGTGTTTGTGCTGCACCGAACGTGTGGTATTTCAGCAGCTGTTATTTTAGAAAAACTGGTCTGCCAAGAAAGGGGAGCAAAAAATTGATAAGAAGGTTGGTGATTTTCTTTTTCGGTATGATTTAACAAGATTTCGTGGATCAGAGTTCTGAGTTTAGCGTTGTCATTTAAAATTTTACTTTAATAAAAAAAATCTTTAATTAGCATCATAGAGACGATAATGTTTCTTTTCTCTTTCTTAAATATTCCTTTTTAAGTTTTTTTCAAGCTAAAGCGTCTTTTCCCCTGTCTTTAAGTTGCCCGAGCGGTTCCCAAACCCAGACAATGCAGCCATATTGTGGTAGCGTGGAGCGCGGCGCCATTTTGTTTCACACCGTGCCAGGGAGGCAGGCAAATCACCAGTGACGGTTGTTAGAGGTTCGGAGGTTGGCATCAAACTCTCTTTGTCTGCTTGCAGCATGCCTTTGATTCGTTGGTTGGCATCCGCAATGCAGTGGGCACATTGGAAAGTTTTTTGACGGTGGCAGAATGGAAGCCGTTGCCTTTGTTCTGCTGCAACTGCACGAAACAAACAAACATACAAATTGGACACAAAGAAACTTGCAGCCTGAAACAGAATCCAGCTAGAGAAATGAAAGTATTCGGACGGTGCTTTTTAATATTGTTCTCCGTGTCCTGCTGTCTGGCAGAGTCTCAACTCTGCTGTGAGGTGTAATCAAATCGTAGTAATTATTTCTATGTCTGTATTTGCTCAGCTGTATCTTTCTTTTTATTTGTGTTACAAAAGAAATTAGTGTTTTTTCCCCCCATATCTGGGGGTTTTTGCCTGAGAAAGGTCAGGTGGGTTGGCAGCGAGAGTCCTGGGTGAATTTTGAGAGGGCACTCATCCCCCTTGTTCTGGGGCACAGACGCGTTTAGCCAAGGCAGGGCTGTAGCACCCATGTGCATGCCCAGATGAATGCCCGCTGGGAAGTGGGCTTTGGTGGCGGGGAGCAGGGAGTGGGGGTTGTGGCATCCATTGTGCCAACTGGCAGGCCGCGTTCAATACAGGGCCCTGGCTTCTCACAAATACACACTCACACACATTGCACTGGTACGCTAGAGCACCATTTCATCATTATCTGATAAAACAAGACATGCAATTCTTTCCTTTAGCTTTGAATCATCTCCTCTCCGCACCTGCATTCATATTTTCCATCTTTAGCTCAACAGCTTGATGGAATAGTTGCAACAAGGCATGCGGATACTCACCGTGCTGAGACACGCTGGAATACTGTACGCCTCATTTGTATTTGCTTTTTGTTAAGCTGCTCATCACTATTTATTCAGCAATAGTAGGGACGCACGAAAATTCTGAGGTCTAAGTTTAGATGCCTTGTTCTTGATGATAATCATAAAAATAATAATACTAAATGCACTTAATTAAATAAAAAAAAAAGCTGAAAAGTTAATGAATTTAAACAAATGTGAATAGTGTTTATTATTAAATATTATATGAAGGATTGGTTGCATTTTTTCCCTCAACTGTCTCTCATTAAAAATGACTAGAAAGCATTCAGAGCATTTTTGGAAAATTTCCTCATAAGCAGAGACAGAATAGGATTGCTAAGTTATTCCAAGGGGAGACTAAAGAAGTCAGGGTCAAGCAGCTTTCCCATTACTCCTGCGCCGAAAGTTAACACGACCATAAAACATCATTACCTTGACTTTTTTCCCCCGTCAGTAATGTAACTTTTTTTTCACACCGTCATGATAGTTTGAGGAAATGGATGAATTACCTTCCGAATACAAGCTGACATGTTAATGGAGACCTTGTTTTACAATCGCCAGACTTAACCTCTGCCCCTGGGGTCAGGACCTTTGCAAAGAGATGTGGCAGGGTGTCCTCTGAAGTTTAATTGAGCAAAACAGATCGGTGAAAACTGGGCGTCACAGGCTTGGAGGACGTGGAGGAAGACTTTTTGTCTGCGGTGGTGGTCAGAGGAAGGGATGGTGGTGGGGGTGACAGCTCATAAGCCCTCCTTGTTGACCTCCTCAATCGGGGTCAAACCACAGCGGTCGAAGGATCACTGGTGGTCTCTTGGCAACTGTTTGTCTCCACTCCCCTGCATTAACTTCTGGTGTAGCTGGTGGGCTCTTGGTTCACTGGCCTAAACGAGGGGGGAGTAGTAAGCAGCCCTCCCACACCTCTTCACACCCCCCCCCCCAAGCCCACTCCAATCCCTTAGAATTGGATGGTATCTTCTCGACCGGCCATTCCCTGCTCACCGCACTGCATGTGGTCGCTGTTTGCATCTTGTTTTCCGCCTGGCTGCCTCAGAGCCTTTGGTCTGGCTGTCGGTGTAGAGGTCTGACCTTCTGGGTCACAGTGGAGGTCTGTGACTAAGCACAACATCTAACCCTCCCTCCCTGTATCCCTTATCCTCCTCTGCCATCAGGAATCACCCCTGCGGCATGCTGCCCAGCCAAATGACTCTCTCACTCCTTCTTTCTCCTGGTTTCTTTTTTCTTTTTCTTGCTCCCTGGCTTTCCCTCAAGCCGAGACTGCGACCCATGACAGCTGTCCAAGGCCCAGGCGCTCGGCCAGAGAAACAGTGGCTGGGTTTATGCCAGAAGTGTGAAACAAAAGTTGTTGTTAGCAGAAAGCATTAAGGGCACTACTATTTTAATCTTTTGGCCCGAGTCAAGTTAATCAACTCCCATTTAATTTTTAGTTTCTCCGATGTAGTGATTTTGGAAAAGGTCTCGGGAATGGATCTTTTGGAAGCTGGAAAGACTTATTCTGGGAGATTCATTTTAATAGCGAACATTCAGTTAAAAAAAAGAAAAAGAAAAAAAAAAAACCCTCAGCAAGATGGTGAGCTACATATCCCAGGAAAAGCCATATAGAAAAGTCTTGACAGTGAACTGTACAACCCTGTGCTTAGCTTCTTTTCTTTCTTCCTTATTAGTATGCAATAGAGCCTGCGGTGTCTAGCTACCTCTCTTTCAGAGCCATAACCTATCGAACACTTTCTCTCAATCTAATCCACTTAGAACTCCCTCCCAGCTTCACCGCTTGCCTTATTGATTTCCGCTTCCCACTAAATGTCTTCCCAATCCTTTTTCTCTTAACCCGGGAGCTATTTATGTTTTTGCATTGCAGTCTTTCTTTCTTTCTTTTTTTTCCTTTTCATTTCATTTCAGTTTTTTTTTGTTTTTGCCTTCTTGTTTTGTTTCTTTCCTCTTCGCCTTCCTCTCCGGGATCGGTGGATGTTTGTGATCTCCATCTGACTTTCCATGGCCTCCTCTCCCCTCCTGCTCTTTCTCAAACACCCAACCTGGGTGCAGTGCAGCCAGGTTGCCTGGCTCAGTGTGAGGCTTGTGTTATTAGCAGCGGGGCTTTGCTCGAGCAAATACCTCAAGGCTTAAACAGGCCGTGTTACCTCCTTAGCCCTCTTTTGTGTGCCATGTGTACATAAATCTCCATGGAAACAAGGCAACTCGGAGCAGAGGCCACAGAGAAATGTGGATGCTTTCTTTTTCAACTAAATTTACAACTCCCTCTTTTGCTCTGCTACAGTGTGTTTAATTTGCTTGGCCCACAGTTTGCACGGTTGCATCCGTCAAAAAATGAAACTGGGTCTTTCTTTGGCATTTCAAGCCACAGGCGTTGTATTGTAAATCCTTTTTTTCGTGTATTTCAGCAGGAGACTCAGTTTTGTATTTGTAGTTACTGTTGGTGAAGGACTGCACTTTGTGTCATTAGTCCACGGTTAAGATCTCAGCCTCTCTACACTTTCCCAGGCTTTTAGGGAGGACCCCAAATGCATTTCAAATCCCCCCGAGGCCACTTGACTGGAGGATAGCCCACCCCCCCACCCTGTCTGCCAGTCCTACCAAATGAAGACAAATGGGTACATTCACCCTCTGTCCCAATCACTACACAGTACCTCACTGCGCCCTTCCTGCTGCCTGAGCTTCTCCATCCAGTGACTGCCTTCTCTTCCTTGCCATCGCTTTGGCGTAACAGCTAGAAAAACTTTGTGCTGTCCCATCTGCCTGCAAGACTGATCATGTAAGACAGCAGTATCTGTGGTGAAAAGGAGGATAAGAAGGTTCAGACACGAGACACAAAAGTCTTGGATAGAGAATTTGGATGAGGATGTTTTTTTTTTCTCGTCAGGAGAAAAGCACCCTCAAGTATCAGAATGAGACTTTCATGCAAAAGCCAGTCCTTTTTACCCAGGATGAAGGCTTGTGAACGGCTAATGAAGGGGTGAGAAAATGGGAAGGGGTAGTAGGTGGGGTGTTATGGGGGAACTTTGGGCAGGGACAGACAATCCCAGTGGTTGCCCAGGAGATACTGACTTCTCTGTGTGGTAGGGGGGGGGGGGGGGGGGGGGGGGGGGGGGAGGGGGGGGGGGGGGGGGGGGTAGGGGTGTGTACTGTGTAGTCGCGGC
>JBAMHW010000005.1:8616540-8666697 GCA_037177495.1 Rhadinocentrus ornatus | reverse complement strand
CCCCCCCCCCCCCCCCCCCCCCCCCCCCCCCCCCCCCCCCCCCCCCCCCCCCCCCCCCCCCCCCCCCCCCCCCCCAATCAGATGGTAGTGCTCATGCTGACTTGTTGACTGCAGAAGGCTCTTGGTAGTGTAGCTTGTGTTTCAAATTTACTAATGTGTCTGCATGTGTGTGCAGTTATTGACGAGCCCTACTAATGCTGCATTTTAGATGTCCTAACATCATGGCGGCAAATTTCAGAAACTATGCTGATTAGAGAAAAAAATGAAGTGTTTTTTAATGTGAGGAAATATTTTTCCCCACACAGTCCAACTGAAAATAAAAGCCGGCCATATGTAGAAATGTTTAACATGTGCTGAAACATGAATTTAGCCAACTCCAGCCTCATGTTCATGTTGTGTTTATGACAAAACATTGGACCAGCTGCCTTGTCATTGTTGGCTTTAACACTGTTCCTGCTCTTGCTTAGCTTCCCTTCATTTCCAGCTTCCTTAAACGTTTGAGCTGCTGGTTGTTTTGCAGAAAATAATTACATTAGCTCATGGTATTGCTTTACATGTTGCATTCATGCTGCACTGTGTAAAATATGATGATTTATGTGAAATTGTAATCTTTTATGTGAAAGATACTCTTTCAGAGGGCCGGCTGCTTTTATAAGTGATCTTTAGTTTTTACTTACCATAATAAATTTTCATATGTGTGCATGTTGTACTGTGTGTCTTTCAGCTGTTTTTAACTCATTTACTTAACTTGGCCTAGTAGCATTAATTTTTGTATCATCCCAGGGCATTTTGCTGTAAAAAGGAAGATTTACTCACTTCATTCCTGGGCTTTAGTTCCCTTGTTTGGCTTGTAATGTATTTATTTATTTCTCAATATAGTCCAACGGCGGGCGTTCCTAGGATAAGGGCCCATGGAGAAGACTTATCTCCAAGAGCGCGTCTGTCATCTGCTGCTGCAGACAGAGCGCTCTTTCATTCGCTCTGGTGAAAGAGGGTTCACAGAGATTTAAGGGCCCGCATTGTTTGTGCTCTGCGATGCTTAATCACTTTTGATTGGACACCATATTATAACTTGGGCTCTGGACGGGAGAGAGGCTCTTTGCCTGAAAGGAGAATGCGTCTTCCATAAAAAAAGAAAAAAAAGAAGCGCCGCAGCCCCACAGGGTGGGTGACAAAAACAAAGCCAAGCTGACGGAGCGAAGCCAAGAGAAGGATCAGATCAGATAAGATCCTGAGTAGAGTGAAAGTTAGCACTTAGTTACTAACAATGCCACTTGCACAAGTCTGCACATTCAAAAAAAACTTTCTAAGTAGCACATAGGTTTAGAGGCCCTGCTGCTTTGCCCCCAGCATCTTATCTTTCTTCTAGTTTAATGAGTAAGATGGCAGCTTATTTCTGAAGTACTTCACTTTCCCACACCCCCTTTGACTGCAGCTACGATTACACATAGTGTTTACATATTCCATAGAGCAGTGTAACAGAGATAAACCTCTCCCGATGCTTATCCCCTAGCCACAATGTGGAAACCACTAAGATATAATGTAAACCAAACGCTGCAGCTGCCCTTTTATGTCTCAAGTGCCAGTTCTACATGCTGAGCGAGAATTTTGAGAGCCTGGTTTTAAGTGGCATTGGTTAAATTGATCCAAAAAGCCGTCATACTTTCTTCTGTTTTAATGATCTTGGCAAGCTTCTTACATAATTATATTTCAGTTTTGGGTTTTTTTGTTTGTTTACTTAGCGTAAGGGCATAATGTGGAGGTGGTTCTGCAAAAATGTTTCCCAACAGTGAGCCAGCTTTTCTTTCTGGATCATCAGTTGTTCTGGTCTGTGACAAACATTTACTTACACTTTAGAAGGGGATTTGATATGATATGTGATTAATGATCCACACATCAGCACCAGAGCGGAGGGTGGGGTGGTGGGTTGCTCACTATAAAGTAGGTTGTGGGATTATACCGAGGGCTGCACTCAGAGGACTTCTTGGCATTAATTGGTCTGGCTCTCCTGTGGGGCTCCAAGTATTGCTGTCACTCTGCTCAGTAGACTGTGGTTTGTGCATGTTATCACTCTTAAAGTCCTTTGCAGTAAATGTGTCACAGACAAATTGCATCTGCCTAAAAATACCCTCACATCGTATCATGTTGCTGAGCTTCTCGGGCTCAGGGCTCCCAGGACCCACTGCTGTATTAGTCCCTGCAGTCAGGAACAAAGTTCAACTGAAACCAGCTATGCATTAAAATGTTTTAAGGGTTGTGCCATGTGCTCTTGAGAGATGGATGATGAATTTTAGAGAAATAAGCTCTGGTCTTTCTAGGTAGACTCCGCCTTCGCTACACCATTGAACATTGGTTATGAGAGTAAATACTTGCTGTAAAGCTAATGCTGAGTAGGCATAACCACAAGTGCTCACAAAACTGTACTTTTACACTTGAGTTTACACCGTGGACTATATAAGAGTTACTAAGCATTACTAAATGATGTCATCATCTTCATAACAAGAAGGTGTCCATCAAGTCGAGTCAGATTGCTTTGCTCTTCGCTCACATCCTCACTGCTGGAGCAACTCAAAAATTATATAACTCCGCTGTAAAGCTTATCCATACATGCTTTAACTTCTGTTGCTTTTTAAGTGAATTTGCAAAAGTTGTTCTCCATGTCACAGCTTTGACAGACTTGCATTCTCTTTCGGCTCCAAGTCGTCCCTGTGATTCCAAAACTAATCCACCAAGTGGGAGCTCATCCCTCTTAATTTATTTGCCTGCTTTACATCCATGGAGATGTTCTCCAGCGGCATCTAAGCCATCACGTTGACAACCCCAAGTGGCGTCTAATACTCCGACTGATTCTCTTCTATAGCTGCTTTGATGCTCCCTTTATTATGTTGGGAGGGGCTGTTTTTTCCCCCCTCCTCTACTTGTTTACAAAAATGTCTCTGATAAAACCCTGAGTGCGCAAAGCTGAACTTGCAGTCTGCTGCTCGGCCACTTCAGCAAAGCCGAGGCCCTCTTTAATCAAGACATGAGAATGACCCACTTCGTCTAATGTTTTTTTTTTTTAATTAACCAAGATTGATTGGGAAGAAAAGTTTTCTGTCCTTTTAAATGTGCATATATGAAAGATGAACTTGTGCAATGAAGCTAACTATGCACGCAGACAATTCCTCTGTGTCTCTTTGCTCTTATAAACCCTTGAACCCCGTTTCTCTCAGTCACTGTTTGTTTAAAAAGCAGGCCTAAGCTGTTGTAAAGCAGAGAAGTGGCCTTTTTATGAGGTGCTAATGGCCTGCTAATTCTTGGAGAAAGGCAAAGTGACCAATTCATTAAGTTGAATGTTTACTACCTGTTGCCCTTTGACCCCTGTGCTGTCAGGGGTGAAGTCAAAACCAAGTTGTTTCAACACAAGCGCCATGTTCATGTTCTTGTCTGACATCTTTGACTTGATGGTCCAAGATGCTGTTTACCATCACACCTGCTAAATGATCTGGTCTGTATCATCAGGCGTGTATCAAGTGTATCATCACATTCCAGCCAGGACTGTAAGATGAGATGCCGTTAAGAGACATTTTTTCTTGTCACGGTGATGTTTCACGCAGATATAAAAATGCACTTTGTTTTCTCCTCGATAAGCTTAAAAGTTAAGGTCGTCTTTGCCTGACTCAGCACATCTCTGACAATAAAAAGTTAATGTATACTCAGAGAGTTGTATTGGCATCGTGCAGGTGTTGTGAATCTATCATCTCGCAAGCTTTGTGCTATTACCATCCATATGATTCAATTAGCTAATAGCTTTGCATCTTTCCCCCACTCAGATGTGTTTACTCGCCCTTGTTGTATGATTTCCCGCGGTGAAATGTGCATAAATAGCAGTGGATAAGACGGGAGGTGATTTAGAGGCATCGTGACAATGTGACGAGCTCAGGCGGCCGCTTCCTACCTTTGTGTGGTCGAGGGGCTCAGGGGTGCGGCAGCGGATACGTGGCCAAAGTCCCGGCACCATCTAAGGAGGGAAGGAAACCTGGAGTCAAAGGTGGCCGCACGCTGCTTCTGTTATCTGAGCAACAGACACCCACTGTAATACTCGGTAATGCAGGCTCAATGCTTGAGATAGTATAAGAAGTAATGTTTTTTACTCTCACACATGTTTCATCATAAATAGAAAGCTGAAGATTAGGTATTTGTTGGAAAGAGCAGGGTCTGCACGTGGACTGCTGCATGCTTTCTTTCTCCTGCTCCTCTCCACACAGGCCTCTCCTGTAACCTTGAGAGAAGCCTGTGCAGGCCCCCAAGTTCAACGAGTGCATGAGGCATATTTTCGCTGAGTGTGCTTGGACCGCCCCTACTAAACCCCCCTCACCCCCCACCCCCCCCTCCTCACCATACATGCAGCTTTTTTTTTTCCTCCCCTCCTCCTAAAGAGGACTCCCTGTAGGCCTTGCCTTTCACAGCGCCTGCAAAGGAAATACATTATGTGTAAAAAGAATTCCATATGGTGTCATACGATCTGTGTAATTCTTTCTCAATTGATAAAAAAGTCACCTTGTGTGCACAATTCAGCCCTTTGTGAAAGGTACTGTAGCTCCTGTACTGTATGTTCTGCACTGAAACATTCAGTCAACTTTTTTTCTTTTTGTTTTTCCACAGTCCTGCAGCTCATTTTTTCCCTCCACAAATACTTATACTTGACAAAGATGGACTATTTAGTGAGAATCATCTTTTGAAAATAAGCAGTCCAACCAGCTTAACTGGAAAATGTGGATTAAAAAAAAACACCTCACTTCCCTCTTCCTTGATAAATACCTGAAAGTCAGTTGCAGCCAGTTCTCTGGAGGAGTGGCTGACATCAGCTGTTGTAGTTTACAGTAAGGCCTGCAAGCTTTTGGCTGAGGGTGAGAGTCTGTGGCAGTCCTACGGGTAGGCCCGTTCCAGGTAAGCCCTGCCAAGTTCAAGTGGCTTGGACCAAGCCCTGCACCACAAATGGGAAGTGTTTTGCAGGGGCTGCCAACCTTGCAAGAGCTGTGACTGCAACAAGCCCGTTGTGCCGTCAGAGTCGGCGAACAGATAGTGTTTTCTACATGCACATGCACATTTGAGCAGGCCCTCAAGAGGGAAAAAAAACAAAAAAAACTTTGGCAAGGACGCATGTATATATGTAGAAGCTTGCCAGGAGGGGGATTACAGTGTGCTCCAGTGGTGGCCCTTTGATGTTCCTTCCAGTTCCCATGATGCAACACTATGGCGAGTATCAGGAGATTATTTTTTATGACCTTTAAACAGATTGCACACCAAACTCAGTTCAATTACTGTTTGAAATAACTTAAATCCTCAAATGATTTCAGGATCAGTACTTTCTAAATGTGTTTCTAGCTACATTTAAATGACACTTGACACATTTCTGAAAAACATATAAATAAACGTGACAACAGCTTCACAGGAGGTAAAAGGGAAAACCATTGTTAGTGCGTAAGGATGTGTACTAGATATTTTTGTGCCTGAACCAGTGTTGGTGGGGGGGTGAATGCTTGTGACAAGTGAGAGAATGCAAACATGAATTTGGTCCGTGCAGCACAGAGATGATCCTCCCAGAAAGATGAAACATAAACATAGAACAGTCCTGCTGGCCATGCTTTGCCTTCCTGAGCTGAGCTGAGGCGAGGCAGAACAGGAACTACCTCAGTTATCCTGCCACCCAACCCCTCAGAGCCCTCCAACCCACCCCTGATCTCTCCAAGTGAACTTTTGGCATCTCAGATGAAGTGAAAACAACGTGCTTGGATGAGTGGAAAGCAGGGATTGTTAGAGCTGGCTGCAAGGCGGGTGTAAAGGCCCCTGCGGAGTGGCCCTGAGTGGACAAATCCTAGCAGGCCGAGGAAGTAGAGGAAGGAGTGCTGGAAGAGTTATAGTGAAGGGGGGGGTTGATGGGAGGCAGGGGGGTTACAGAGAAAAGCGGCAAAAGGGGAATTCCTGTTCCTGAGCTAAGAAGTGATGGAAAAAGTGACTGCTAGAGCTCGCTTATGCTGCTCTGTGTCAAAACATCCAAGCACTGTCGTCATATGTGCAAATATTTCAAGAGATTATAGTTAGGGAGCCTCGTGGGAAAGACTGAAGCAGTAAGGACAGCAAGAGTTAAAGTTGTTTTAACATAAAGCCCTTCCCTCATAACATTATCAGAGCAATACAATAAAAAAAACACAATATTCAATGCGCCTGCAAACCAACAGAAACCTGCCGGGTGAGGACTGATGACACACGTCTTTGTTTTGCGTGTCTTCCCAACGTTTTGGCAACAACCCAGACATAATATTAAAACAAAGGCTCTTTACATTGTCGACCTAAATAGTGAAGGAAGACCAGACATGTGTCCATACCTGCTGTACACCTTTGTTTCATACTTTGTGTTTCCTATAACCACAATCTGCAGTGTAAATTTGACTTGTATTATCTTCATACTTAGCGTCTTTGCAGGGAAAATTGTAAGTAGAATTATTTATTTATTTATTTATTTTTTTCATCAATGGTGATTGTGCATAAACAATAATAAACCAATCTGTTTGATAATTGTTCAGTATCTGGAAAAACCATCACAAGCTGCCTCTGTAATGCTTTCTAACCACGTGGCCTCCTCTATGGATATCATGCTTTGCTGTGACACTGTTTATGGCTCTCAAACAACAGAATCTGAAATTAATTTAGCGCCTCTTCTCTTCCCACTGTAAACTGGCGCTGTGCAGCCAAACCACATGTTGTTATTGCTGCAGTGGCAGAGAGGGCTGCCCCAGCAGGCCTTAGTAGCAGAGAGCAGATTTGTTGTCGTTTTTTTTGCCAGGAATGTGGAATTGAGTTCTCTCTGGCTCTTTCTCCTCTTGGCTCGGAGCATCTTGCTTAGCGTGCACTTTTCTTTATCATTTATAAATCACACACATGTAGCGAGGCAAAGGGAAAACTGGGTTAGATTAGATTTACGTGGTGGTTCGCTGTAAGACCGAGCTATTTTATGGTGATCCCATGCTTTGTTGTGTCGTGTGATATGATGTTGACTGTACACCTTTTTTGGTGTTAGATCCATGAGGAGTGAGGAAGCTGGGCCGTCTCTGGATGGCTGCCAATGCCCTGACCTTGTGGTGGGCGTAGGTGGCCGTCACTCTTTCTTGAGTTATGGGAGAATCTGCTTTATGATGCTGTTTTATTCCAACCCCTGCCCTGCATCTGACTATGACTCACCAAATGAGCATTTACCCATTCCAAAAGAATCCTGAACACTTTTTACATTTGTTGTTTATGTAAAACGGCTTCTATAATTTAACTCCTGGCATAAAAACCCTCTTTCAATGTGCTTGTGCCAGTGGAGTCACCCAAACCCCACTTCCCCAATGAACCCTCTTGCCCCTAAGCCTCTATCCCCTCCATGCTTTGATTTAGGCCACGGCTCTTGCAGGGGCCTCTGAAAGCCCTGTCTCCAGGCTCATTAACAGGAAAGGAGGGGTTTTACTGGCCATGCGGCTTGCAGCCGGCTTTTAAACCACCAACAAACTCTTCAGTGGGTCTGCTGCTTCTGTACAACTTAAACCCTAAAGAGTTAAACCATCTTTTCATCATTTCTGTTCGAAAGTAGGAAGTTTCGAAAGATGTAGGGAGCATTAGGCCTAAGGCTCTTAAAGATTTGCTAGAATGAATAAATCTTTGTGGTGCACATGTAATCCACATTTAGCACGAGATACCAGGGTTTTGCTACCTACTTGAAATAGCCCTGCAAATCTAATCTGTCCTTTAGTTACACTGGTTCTTGACTCATTTTCTAAAAGAACAGAGGTTTTGATGCCTTACTCTTTCCTGCTGATGCATGTCTGAGTAGTAGATGCAAAGAAATGATGATGCAGCAGTTCAGTAACATGGATTGTAGAGAAGAACACACCATTTGCACCTGCAGCTTCATTTCCTACTGGAGATGTAATGGCAAAAAGAAACTGGCTCGACATCTGCTGGCAATGTTAGTAGTCTGTTTTTATGCTTGTAATGACACATTAAACTCTGTGGTTGATTCCCCCCCCCACACACACACACACACATACCACCACCACAACCACCACCACGCTCCTTCTCCAGTCTATGTCCCATTCCAGGGAAGCGGTGCCAGCAAAATCGTCTGAATGAGTGCACGCTTTGTTTTCTTTGTCTGTTTTGGGCCAAGATCTGGTCTTAGATGTGGTTGTGTTCTATGATCGGATAATTCCTTCCATGTACCCACTTTAAGGTGTGTGTGGGCGTGTGTGTTTGTGTGCGTTTTGCTACCGCCTGCTTGGCACAGCTCTGGGAGCGCAAACAGTGGCAATGGGTGGCAGGGTTCCTCGGTGGCCTCTCGCCCAGCTGGAGGAGAGCCATTTTGCCCTTGTGAGGGAGCACCCAGTCACGGCCCACAGCTCTCGCCAGCGGGAAGTCCTCTTGGCTGAGGCCTGACACCGTTGCAAGTGCTGACAATCACTGACACGTCACTAGCAGAGGCCAAACAGGCACAATGTTAAACAAATCTGAGTGAAAAGCGAGTAAAATGGACTTCTATCTGTATCCAACTGAAAACTACTAATTACACTTTTGATATTTGGCTTGATTCTGACTATTTTCACATAAATCTCTGGATTTAGAAAATAGTTTTTTGCATTTTTGCATGAACTTTTTTTGTAACTGCATTTGGCACGGTGTGTTTCCATCAAGCAATCAAGACTCAGTTGTTGGTCTGAGATAAAGTAACTTTGCCTTTTGCCTCCTTATCAGTTTAAACCAGAGCGCCATCAAATACAGTAATAAAACAACATGTGTGCTGGTTGGGTCTAACTCTGCCGGCTGCCAGTTGGGAATCTGAGAAGTGTTTTTCTGAAAGGTATTATACGTTTGAAAGTCAATATTTCTTTTCTAGACGTGTGTGTGTTTGGAAGTTGAGAAAAAATCAGATAAGCCTTGTTAGTATCACAACTACTCTGTCCCTGAACTATGATCTGTAGACAAACTTGTCTCTCTTGGGAGAGCGGGGAATTTCCCAGACCCCATAACACCCCCACCATCGCTCATTCCCTCTGTCCCTCCTCCCTCTGGACCAGTCGAGACGTGCAGGTTTGAACCCTCTCTCTGTGTTTCTGGCCTCCAATGCCCATTGCCACTCAAGCAGCAGGGGTCTGGTGCATTTGTCTCATAATTATCCAACTGGATGGGGGGTTTCTGAAGATGAAAGAGGCGAATCACAGAGCTCCTCTGTCAAAGGTCTGTCTGCCTGACTGGGGGGGTTTGGATCCATCTCCCTTGTCCTCTCTCTTTCACCTCATCCACTACCCACCCCACCACCTTTGCTCCATCTCGCACTCGCACACACACAGTCTTACGTTTCCTCAAGAGCCGTCCCCACAGAGCATAATCGCCGACAGTGAACGCTCGTGCACCCCCACCCCCCCTTCTTTCAGCCACCCTGCTGATTCATTCACAACTACAAAACTGCAGGAATACCCCCCACCCTCACATCCTGAAAGACTTCAGACTCGCTCCTTTTTCTTCTCCCCTCTTACAAGCCCCGCCCACCATTGGCTAGCCGCCCACCTCACCCATTTGCCCCTTCTCCCTCATCTGCCTCCTCTTGTCTCCTCCCCTCCTTTCCCCACCGCCACCTTTCTCCTTCTTCTCCTCTTAACTACTGGCTAGGAGTTAATGGACTGTTTTGGCTAGTCTCCAGACGGTGAGTGTCACCTCATTAGCCTATAGCGGCTCGCTCCCAGACTGCTCCTTGTGTGTTACTGTGTGTATGTGTGCAGGAGGAGGACTACAACGACGGAATGTCATTGGTCTGCCTCCCTCTCCAACTGTCCCACCATACACCCCTTACCATCTCCGTCTCCCATTCCCACCACTACAATGAATGAGAAAACACGCATGCATAATTAAATCTATAGTCTCGTCCTCAATCCACCCCCCTTCTCTCCTTCCTCCACAGACGTGCATTAAAAAAAAGAAACGCTCCTGCTTGGAAGTTTGCCACCATTGAAAAAAAGGCAGTGTCTTCAAACTGGAGAGATGTGGCCAACCTTGCACCCCTCACATAGACCTATTCTTTTTTACCCCAGCTCCAGTGAATGGCAGGGTGGCAACAGCGGGCGAATGTAAATGCCACCCAGTCCTGCCAGTCAATTACACCGCAACAAAGCTAATTGTTTGTTTGGTGCATACCAAAAAGATGCGAGGCTGGCTGTTGATGAAGCCATTGTTCCAACACAGATGCAAAGTTCTTTTTTTCTCACAGGCTAGACCTAATGCTGATTAAACGTGTGAAAGATGGGATCACGCTTCAGGCAATTACTTCTTTTTGTTCAAATATAGACAGTTTTAAGCCGGTATCAATAAATTACTTAGAGACATAGTTCACATAATGTCAGGTATTAGTCCAAATTACCAAGGGGGATTTCTCAGATCCTTCAAATTTATTGTTTTGACTCATAAGCAGTAACAAACTCCAACTTTTTTTAAAGAATTTGAAACCATAAAATTGTTGACAGCAGCAGGAATTCAAAGAATAGACAGTTTTTAATCTAAGGAAAACGTAAAAAAAAAAAAAAAAAAAAAGAATTAAGAAGAAAAAAGAATGATCAAAAAGGAAAGGCCGCATTGCGAGGAAAGGGCAAACAGTGAGAGCAGGAGGAGGTGGAAACATTAAGCAGGGTGCAGTGTGCTGACCGGAGACCAGCCTGCTCATTTTTCATGGGACAGATGAGCCACTATGTCGTGTTGTGTTGTACAGTTTGTCTGCAGCCAGCCTGCTGACTGCATAGCGCAGCACAGATCAGCTCACCGCGGGATGCTGAGTGCGTGCCTCTGTTTGACCACACGTGCTCAGTATGTCAGTGTGTGTACATTTAATGTGCAAATGTAGCATGATTACATGGAATTACATGAATGAAAGCGGCTTTTGAGTATTTTCTCCCCTTTTTTTTTTATATTTGCATGGTAAATGTATGCAATGTGTGCATCTGTTCAGAGGTGGGTAAACTTTATCTCGCAAATTAAAAGGTGGGGAAGTTGAATTTGGAGGGATTAACCCCTCATCTGCATCCTTAGTTTTGAGGTTGTATATCCTTTTGTGCTCGCCAGGTTCTCCCCTCTCCTCTCCCGGGTCGGTGTGGCTAATGATCCGTCAGGCCATTCAGTGCCTTATTCAAGGCCCACTCGCCACAGAATGCGCTCCCTCCCTGTCCACACTGTTTGGTGACCTCAATGAAGAGTCTGTTGTCCTCTCAGCTCAGTTAAAATGCTCTCCTCTTTTCACCGCCGTGAGAGTTTACGGAGAAGGCGCAGAGGCTCGGCGAGGAGAAAGAGGGCCCACTCTTCACCGGCATTAGTATGCAACGCTTAGAAACAAACACATCCAGGTTCCACGCAAATACACATGCATGCGCGATCTCTGGTTGAGAGAGGGCTGGGATCCCACTTGATTCCATAAGTCTCAAAACCTTGACAGACTGTGGTGTCTAGCTTACAGAAAAGAAGGCAACATTTCATTGTTCTCACAGACATTTCAACTTTGCCCTTCTCACTTTCCCTCTGCTTTTCTCTCACATTCGTCTCAGTGTGTGCATGTGCGTGTTTGTGTGTAACTCATCCCACTGTACCTGCATTCCCCGTCACAGGCCGTCATTTGATAGGGAAGCCATCCGGATTACCAGGTGCTCCTTTAAGCCAATAAGAAATACCTCTCTTGTTCCAATTATGAGATAATCATTACAGTGTCACACAATGTGTAGCCATTACTGGAGCAAAGCCGTCGTAGTTTGCCTAAGAGATGCGGCGCTATCCATTTCGGTCTTTGCAGAGTATCACTGATCATAAAACCAACAATAAGGCAAGGATGAGCTTGTAGGCAGAGGAAGGTTTTTATAATTTGGTAGTGACAAAGTGTTGAGGTCCAGCACCTAGGCTTGCCAAATAAAGATAAAGTAAGTAAACAAGGAAGCTTTTCTGCATTTCATTGTTTGATTTACTGCTCTGCCAAAGCTCATCATCCTTGACAGACAATGCCACCCCAAGATGGCGCTCCATTTGGCACAGCATTTGTCTTCCCCCTCACCCTCGGCATCGGTATTACTCTCTATTCGACCAGGTCAGGTGCCAGCCCTTTGCAGGATGCCATGTGTGAATCCTATTGGGGTGAGGGGGGTGAGCTTGGATGGTAAAATTTGTTGTGTGTGTGTGTGTGTTTAGGGAGGGGTTGGCAGTGGGGGGCATCGCCAGTTGGCAGGCTGGCACACAAAGGCTGGCACGATAAGATCCTCCTTCTTCTGCGGGCAGATTTTCTCGCCCATATCTTTTGTTTGGCTTGTTTGGGTTGCGGCTCATCCCGATAAAGGCCACTTTGTTTAGACAACAAAGCGCGAGGGGGGGAGACAGATAGAGAGACAAAGAGATAGAATGAGAGAGAAAGAGGTGGGGGGCCTTAATAAAGGCGGCAAATGGGGGGAGAGCATCAACACAGATGGAAACATTAAAAGAAAAGTGTTTAAAAAAGATAGGAGGAGAAAAATCAAGAAATATTGAAGAAAAAAAGATGTAGTGTGAGCTTTTCATCGGATAAGATGCATGGATACACACTGAATAGTAGATACACACACAGGCGGGTATGAAAAGATACAATAGAGGACGGATACTGTTGCAGGCGCAGGGGCAGCGATAGACAGATAGCAAGGAGAAGAAAGAAAGATCTGGATAAGGGAGCAGGTTCTGCTGTTGGAAGCCAGCCTGAGTTGTGTGAGGTCATCCACATGGCTGTGAAAGATAGAAACCAGGAGCACAGGAGGACATGAGATGAAATGCACACACACGTTACATACCAGCACATGCACAGTCATTTATGTGCACTGTCAAAACTTGTGTGACCCTGCTGCTCACACACACTTATGGTTGTGCATTTCCAAGAAAGGACAAACAGGAGTCTCCGGATGAGGACATTAAGAAGAAAGTCTGCTTGGCCACATCAAATATTTACTCAGGAGCAGCTGTATTGTCGAAACATTACGCATCGGAGCTGCTCCGTAATTAGGTCGATATTTTCTCCCTCTCTCTCTGTTTCTCTACTTCTCTGGGAGTCCACCCCTCTCCACCTTCTCCTCTGCACACTCCCCTCCCCTCGCCTCCCCAGGCTGCTGAAATTCATCTTGGCTCAGGACCCATGCCTCTGGCAGCCAGAGTGCTATACATGTGCACAGAACCCTGCTCGGCATAAAATGGCTGCCAGACAGGCTTCTCCTCCTGAAATGTCGACAGCGGTATGCATCTGCAGGGCGTGCGTGATGTGTGCGCGCTTGTTTTTTTGTAGAGGATATCTGTACATGTCTGCAAGTGTTTGTGGACTAGAAAACGTGCACCGCGGTTGTTAGGGAAAATGGAAAAAAAAAGTTCCCCAAACTATGCGGCTAATTTAATCCACACTGTGTGTATGTGCATATGTGTTCCACAGTTTAGTGGGAACAGAATGGGTATCATGCCAAAAATAAAGAGGGTGGGTTAGGGAGAGTGTGTGCGAGTGTTTTAGTGATTATAAAATCCAGGCAAGTAACACACTTGGGTGTGGAGAAACCTCATAAGCACTTAGAAACTTTCTTGCCGAGCCAGATTTCTGTTGCCATTACCACTAATTGCCCTAATCGTTACAGTGGTATGATAAGTATCCCACCGGACAAGAAGGTGTAAGAACTTGTGGACACATCCAAAATACCCACAAGCCCCTTCTGCTCCCTTTTTTTCTTTCCCCCTCAGCGTTTTTTTGCTGAGTAACAGCAGATAATCTGATTCATACGTGGGGCTGTTTTTTCCCTTTCCTTCATGAACCGGTTTGTTTATTTAAACAAGTGGCAGGGACGGAGGGTGCCAAGAAATGTTGTTTTTGGAAAAGGGCCGTGTGTGTACGTGCGTGGTTATGTGTATATGTGTGCGTGATAGGCCGTGTGTGTGGTGTCTGGCCCCACGATCAAGCCCTGCCAAGCTCCCAGGGCAAAGCTGAGCCTCCTTGACCGCAACTGTTTATTTACAGGTTACACTACTGTTTATTTGAAGACTATCAGATTGGCTGGGCTTCTGCACAGAACACCTTTTGGATACAGATACTAGGCCCCAGGCTCCTAATGTAACAAGCCACAGCTCCACTTTACTATTTCTGATTCCTCTTTTTAAAAAGAGTTTAAATGTAAAACCACTAAATTCCAGCATCTTTCTTATTTAGACTTTAGTTGCTGTGCTTATATCATGGTAAAATACCTGTTGAATAACTAAGACTAAGAGCTTAGACAAAACAAACATGAACTAAAAAGCCTCTCAAATGTGCAAACACTTCAGTAAATGATGTAATAACTCTCTGAAAGGGGGAAAAACAAAGAAAAAAAGAGGGATCATGATGCTGATCTTCTGAGGTCAAAGGTAAAATGTAATGCAATAAGGGGAGGTGCTTCCTGCTCTGGTGCACCTCCGGCAGATGTGCCATATGCTTGCATCCCACCTTGAGTCATCCAGGTGGTCTCTCCTGGTGCTACAGTGGGGGCCTCATGCTGGAAGATGCTGCCTGGGATCCCTAATTGCCACGACCATCTGCTCTTTTTGTTTTGGTTGCCTGTTCAGCTCTTGAAGAAGTAGAAGGAAAAAAAAACACAACAACAACACAGAACTCTGATCCAGTCTAACTGAACTGGAGCGCTTCTCCCACCTCCTCATCGTTCTTTTTTTTTTTTTTTTTTACCCCCCCCCCCCCCACCACCACCTTTTCAGTGTTTACCTCCAAGCTGCTCTCTTGTTCTTCTTTCCATCCTTCTGCCTGTTTCTCTTGCTCTCAGCAGTTCCCGGGGAGAAGGCATAGAGTTGGCAGTCGTAACTAGACTGATGGATGACTCCGAAAGTGGAATGTGGAATATTTTTTATTATCAGAGCAAGGATGTGTTTTAAGACCACAACTTGTACATTGGTCATTTGTTTTTCGGGCTGAGTATAGTGAAAATAAGGGAATTTCTGCTTAATGTATGGTCCCGCTCCCTCCCTTACTTTGTCATTGTTGAGCTCTTGCCAAGAACATTCTGTTTTTGCAGCGCTGTTTAATAGTCAATTTTAGGAGTGGGGGAACAAGACAGAGCAGGAGAGCGACACAGAGAGAGAGCAAGAAAGGAATAAATCTTTCAACTTTTTTCTTCCTTCTTGTCCTTCCCCCTTACCTCTTTTTCTCTCTTTTCCTTCTCTCTGTAACAAAGCTCATGAGAGCTGTGGCAGGAAAACTGGTGTTGTTTCAAGGCGAGGGTATCTAAGTTCACCGTCTCTCCAAGCTTCTTGCCTCTCATGCTAAAACTGTCACATGTTAAAGGTGTAGATGATAATCTCCCTTCTGGTTCTCATTGCGCCCTCTCTCCGTCTCAGGGCTTGTGTGGGCTCGGGCCAGTTTGAATCATTACGAGGGTCCACTCAGACGCTGCCATTAAATATTTGGCATTGTTTTCAGTTCTGCTCCATGTTTGAGCTCAGGGCCTCTGTAGGTTGAGTCACCCTTACAGTGCTGCGCAGATTGAAATCTGATAGTGATTTATACCACTAATTTTGATGTTTCACAACTTTGGCACTGTGTAACATAAAAGAAAAAAGGCCCCAGTGCATGTGAGTAATCAACTAGGAACTACAGAAGAATTATGCTTTCCCCTCCCGGTGAGGCTTCTAAGGTAAAAGACGTCAGTCCGGGCCGACTCATACCAAACCCTGGAGCTCGTGGAAAGAATTCCACTTATGTTTCCTTGCGTTTCCCCACCCCTTCTGCCCTTTCTCCATGTTTTGTTCTGTACTTGTACCTTGCACAGCAGGACCGAACACATTTTGAACCCGGACACTCCCCCATCCCCTCTTTTGAAATATTGTCAAACACAGAGCTTTCTCTTCAGTATGCCCTCCCATTAATGATAGTACTGGTCAAACAAAGCTGTCTTGTTTAATCTATGCTGGGAGCACTCTTCTTTACTGGCACAGTAGATAAGCAGGAAGAACCAGGAAGGGTTGGGGATTACACTCAAACAGCTTTTTTACTTTATTTTTAAGTAAAAATCAATGCTATGAAGAAAACTTTGATTCACTAAGATGGTATGTTCCAATGCTAACCATCCCCCCCCCCCTCCATCGCCACTCTTTCTGTGTGTTCACAGACTCGCAGCAGTCAGGAAGTCCAAGTAACAATGAGCCAGGCAAAAACCCTCTTCCAGGTATGTACAGTGGCAGTCATCCTCCCTCCTGTCATCACTCTATTGTTTCTCTCCAGCTCACCCACTGTACTGTAACTTATGTACACCATACTTAGTTTAAACAGGGTTGTGACCTCTGTGGTGTGCAGGCAAAATAGCGCTAGCTGCACGAGCCGCTGTCAAGTGAAAGAAAAATCCGTAACTCATGTAAAATGAAAACTTGAAGTCAAATTTTAACTTTGCTTGTTCTATTTTTTTATTTTTGTTTGGTGTGCATTTGAGGGAGAATACAATTAAATTCAGTTGTGTTCGCCAGAGTGATAACAGCAAATGCAGTTTTTTCCCTTAAAACAAGGAGAAGTGTTGACATTCAAGATGCAGAGTGAAAATGTGACAGCAGATTGGGCTTTTGGCTCGTGGTTGAGCTCTGCAAGGTGAGCCAGCAGAGCCGAGCTGTGGAGAATTTACTGTAACAAGCGCTGCCGTTCCCCTGAACTGACCTGCGCTGTGTTGTCACAATGTTGGAATGAGAAATAGTTTGAAAAGTATAATTAGTTTTGTACCTCAAGAGCAGGTTCTGCTGATGCCACTGCCAAGGAAAACATGCTGGCGAGCCAGTGACTCAGGTCTGGGAGGCCCTCTGCAGTGGCATAGATGCTGACAAAAGCTATCGGCTCACAAGAGGCATCAAGCTTATTTAGGTACCAACAGAGATACCTTTCTATCTGTTTGGCACGGAGTGAGTGCCCTGAGCAGAGAATCAAAGCAGAGCCACTGTCATTTGAGCATCAATAACTTGTCTGGCTGTTTTAACTTGACTGACAGCCTTGAATTAGACCTGCCGAGCCTTGGGGAGGTCATACAGACCTTGCAAAAATGTACCAACACAGCAGAAAAATACATTAGGATAGTCATCCTGATATAAGACAAGAAAGGAAAAGAAAAAAAATCTGGCTGTGCTGAAGCATGGTTGATTTACTTTCAGTGAATCTCAAAACAGTTTATTTACAGTGATTTCATTGTAGCGCTGCGGTAAACAAGGCTTCTTTTTTAGATATTTCTCACGGTAAAGCTGTATCGCAGCATAACAGCAGAGCCTTTTTAAAAGCTTTGCGTTTGTATTAGATTAAATAGGCAGCGCCAGCAGCACTTTAGCGGGGGCTCGTTAGTTTTCCGCACATCAGCAAGAGTCTGCATGTCACTCCCTCCTCCTCACACACCTGTCCTGTCACTCTCTAACGGACTGCGCAGAAGGATTTTGTGCTGCAGTGTTAGTTTAAACATGTCAAAATAAAACAAAACAAATGTGGTTGCTCAGTTTCAGCTGTTGAATCCACAACTAAGAAATGCTAAATGGAAGGGGATTGTCCTTCTCTTCCTTTTATTTTTTAAATATATTTAAGAGTGTTCATGCTTAAATCTTTGGGTAATTATCTGCTTCTTCTGTATTTGTCTTATCAGTGCTCTGAATATAATAATAAAATTTAATTAAATGAAGTATACATTAGACTTAATGATAGTTTGCACAAACATGATCAGTAACGCAACAATAAAAGACACGATTGTTACATCTTTTGCACCTTATTTGCTAAATATTTTCAGATTATTTAACATGTATATTTAATCCAATCTGATTGCTCATTTCATACTTGCATACAGTGAATTTTCTTATTTTTTACTCAACCTAATTTCCTCTACATTCAGTAGATTTCAAGCGTTTCAGATGTGTTAGTCACAGCTGCAATAATGAGTATTCGTCCTCCCTGTGTCTGCAGTTTATTTGGAAGACAGTTTCATCAAATCAGGAGTCTTCAGTGTTGCAGAGCTGGTGCGAGTGTCCAGAAGTAAGTACACACTTCCTGTTTTTCACTCTAATACACTGCTCTGTACACCTACTGTAACCCAAGTGTTTTGTTTTTCTTATCATGGCTGTGCTGTACAATCAGACAAACTGAGACATTATAAAATCTGTGTGCAGAAGGTGTAGCAGGTGCATCAAAGTTAGTATAAGTCAGGGAGCTGTCAGTCTGTTCAAACTCACATTCAGCGTACAGACTAAAAACCACCTGTGTGTGTTTCTACAGAAACCTTTGTGTCCTTGTGTTTCCATATAAACTGAAACAACTGACCCGAATTTTTGAAAAATAGAAACGTCTTCACCCTCAACGGCCACATAAACCTTGTTTTTCTTCATAATCTCTGCACTAACTGAAATCCAAGCACACAGCTGTGGGGTAGTAAATCCAGTTTGGCCAGTCTCCTCCGCAATAAGATAACACATGAGTGTGCAGCTGTCTGTGTGAGCCTGCATTTATCTGTATAGACATGTTTCTTCTCTGCAGAGCCGTTGACGGTTGCTCTCACAGGGCTCCTCTAATAGCCAAGGGCACGTCAAGGCGGTTACCTGTGTTGCCCCCCCAGCTACAACTGCGACTGTAGCAAATCTGCCCATGGAGCACAAAGGCTCCAGTCAGCCCCCCTCAACAACCTGTGTTTAAAAGAAACATACCGGTGCTGTGTTGCCTGTGTGTTGTAGCATGCACCAGCCAGTTCCAGTCCTATTGGTAGACTCGAAGGGGGTGTGCAATTCCTATTCAGCATTGCCGTCAGGAATGCTTGAACTGTAACTACAACAATGATTAAAATGAGGAGGCTGCACTAAAATAAACTACAGTCAAACTGCTTGCTTTTTAAATGCTGAAATGATTTAGGGCTAATACTTTTTATTTTATTTTTTTACACTGCTTTTTGACGAAAAATATTATTTCACGCTCTTTCCTACCATATGTAATAATACTTTTAATTGAATTGGGTTTTTAACTGTTTCTCAGGCAAAACTATTTTATAATATCAGTTTTGAGTTTGGAAAATAATGCTGAGCTGCTTTCACTATTTTATCACATTTCTTACACTCAAGCTAATCTAATTCACTTTTAGTTATTTACAGTCCTAAGTCATTTAAAATTGGTTAAAACAGCCAAAAGAGTACATTATATAATTTAAAATCAGAGAAAAAAAAATACTATTTTCCTTTTGTTTATCTACAACATCAAGTATTTCTTATTCAAGAGCACTGACCACATTGTCTCCTTTTGCCCTCTGAAAAAGAGAAATTACTCTTTTCACTGCTCAGACTGAATATCCCTTGAAAGACTGTGTTTTTCTGTACTGTTTAATTTGCCCCCTGACCAGATGGCCTCTGAGCTGCCATGTTTGCTCTCATGTGACAGAGCCTGGTTTCACTAAAGCCGACTGAAGTCGAGTTGGAATTTTAAAAAGGTCGCCGGACGCACAGGAATTGTCACTCACTCAGCCAGTCGCTCCCTGGGAAGATATCTAAGCAGCCGCTCGTCCGTCATCGCGCTTCTCTCCCAACTCTCCAGGCTGTTGAGACATTCTTTGAAGTCCATCAAAGGGAGCTACGGAGTTCAAGGCTGAATTGCTTTCCAGCATTTCGGCGAGGATGCTCACTAATGCAACAGAAGCCTCAACTGCAAGTGTAACGATATTTTGTCAATAGAAAAACTGCGGCATGAACAGGCTCAGGAAGCTGATTTATGCAAATTTGTCCCATTATATTCTCTCTTTTCTCAGTAATAGTTAGATGAGGTGAGGTGATGCAACAGTTAATTATGTTCTTTTGCAGCATCATTTCATTTTTAAAATTTATTGGTTATTCATTATTTGTTTTGTTTTGGTTCAAAAATTAAAAACAGATAATAAATAAGATAACTGACAGCGTGCCAAGTGGCATCACAAGCCAAGAAAAGAAACACCACCACAAAGAGAGATGGTTAGGGGGTATCTTAAAATGTGAATGAACAAAAAAAAAAACTAAAAACCAGCAAAAATCATCCAAAACAATGATGTTGTGTTCAGTTTCCTCGAGCTGGTTGCATTCCTCTACAGACAGCGCGGTGTGGGTAGCAGCGGGTAGGGGCTTTTGCCAGGGCTACAGTGGGCTGCCAGGGTGGAGACTGGCGGAGGGATCGTGCCAGTGGTGAACCTCAGACCACAACAGACGGCGCCACACAATCCATCCTCTCATCCACTCCAAACCAACCAACCACTCGAGCTGCAGGCAGCCACGCGGGCCACACAGTGAAGCAAGGGAAAGCGAGAGACGGGGGAGGGCGAGCGAGGATGGGTGGTGAACCCCTTTTGTTCTGTAAACACAGGCCCACCCTCCCTTGAAACAGTATCCCTCACCTTGACCGCAGTGAGAAAAACATCACTTGTTCCACTATAAATTATTATCTGCTAAGTGCTTTACTGGAAAGAAAATGCTTATGAGCCTGAGAGGGTGATTGTGGGATTTAGTTTAGATTTTTAGGCATCATAATTTATTTTATCTGCCAACAAAAGCAGAAAGTTGAAGACATTAAAGCCAATAAAAACATATTTCACTGTCATTTTAATCTATGTAATTACTTATGATGGTAATTTTATATACAGCCAATTAGGATGTATATCAACGGTCACATCTGCAATATACAAGGCCTCTAAAGCATCAACACCAGTCAAGAAAAGCAAAGATAGAGAAAGACAGCTCTCAGTCTGACAACACTCTGACTTTGAACTTCTTCTTGTGTCCTCTGCAGTGCCCATCACCCACGGCGCAGCGGTACCCTTCTCCATGGCCGATATGCCCAGCCAACCCTACTATCATGACCTGAACTCCAGCGCGGGACTGCATCGCTCCCTGTCTTCCCCTCCTGGCAGGTCAGTGAAAGTTATTTGAGATTTTTTGGAATATAGTTTAAGGGCAAATAAACTCAAAAGATGAACACAGTTATTTTGCCTTTAGTAATGTTGCTATAGATTTCTTTAAATAACAGATTGAAGTTGTTCTAAGATTAGAATATAATTTGTTAATTTCCTATGTGGCTACCAAAAATAAATTGCTAGCACTCTACTACACTATTGAAAACCTCCTTGAAGTTAGATTTCCAACTTAGAAAGTAGGGGCAACCTTACCAGCATTGACCTGAAAATCCAACATGGCTGCTCCTCAAATAAAACCACTGATGATAGCTACAGCAATAAACTGTTTTATTAGCATGCCTTATAGCACGTGTCTTGTAAATTCAGTTGCACAGATAGTGTTCTTTATCAGTGAACACATCCCTCTGTGTTTTTATGCACAAAATAAAGCTAATGCTTGATCAGCTAATTTAGCTAATATTAGCTAGCTGGGAAAGATATGCTAGCCCACTTCTAATTGAATTGATTAGTTTAGCATGAAGTATAAAAGCAAGGGCATACAGCTAGCATCTTTGTTCAATTAAAATCAATAATACTAGAGGTCTAGTTAGCACTTTTTGTGTTATTGTTATGTTATTATTTCATACAGCAAAGCTTTAACTGTTAGACTCTCAAACCAACTAAATCAAGCTATTTTTGATCTACATGCTAATATAGGTTAAAGGGTTCAACTGCTAGCTTCACCTTTTAATGTAATTATCAATTTTATTGTATTGTTTATGGTGCTGTGCTGTTGTTGATGTCATCAATGTTATTTTTGTGGATTTCTTTTGGATCTGCGAATGAAAATTAGCATCTTTCTAAATCCAGCTTATTTACAGCAATAAATTATGCTTACATAATATGTTCTGTCCGAATAAACAAATAAAGTGATTAAACAAATGATTATGGATATTCAAATTATGCATTATGTTCTTTAGCATACAGATCTAAGAGGTGTCTCTAATCTGGCAAACAAAAAATGAACAGTTTCTTTTAACTAAACATTTGCATAATGCACGTCAGTCTTGGCTAACCATCCACTCCAAATGTCCTAAATCAGTGCTGACACCATCTTGCTATTGTGTATGTTGTGCCACCCAATACCTGTGTCAAGCTCTAAATTTCTCCATTTTTGCAGCAAAAGGCCCAAAACTGTCAACATGGACGAGAACATGGACACCAGCCCAACAGGACCTGACTTCTACTCATCACCCAGCTCACCAGCAAGCAGTCGGGCAAACTGGCATGAGCGAGACGGAGGTGATTTTCCTCTTGTTTTTTTTTACCACTTCTGTTTACTCAAGCATGGTTGCATTTTGCCTCTAACACCTCCATCACATTCATGCACATGTATAAACACTCCCAATGCAACTTTGCACAGCTCATCGTTGCACAAGAGCATGTTGACAGAATTTGCTAAAGGATAATATGATCTTTCATCCTTGTCGCATGCAAATAGAGTTAATGAAAATGAACTGCACGTTGTTTTTTTAACAGTAGCCAAACTCACTTGTCTCTTAGCCTTGTCCCAAGCTGCTTTGTGTCATTGCTGCTCTTTTTCATTGCAGATCAATGGTTTAGAGAGCATTTAGTGAAGGCATCAATCCATACTTTTAGAACATACCTAAGCCAAGTGGCTGAGATGGTCTTGTTTGGTTATAAATTAAAATCAGTTAGACATATTTTTCAAATAAGATATGGAAATCTTGCACTTGTATTTTTTCTGCACATAAACTTATATGAACTTTACTTTCATTCAAGTGTTAGTTTTAAACTTTTTTTTGTACACAATTACATAAACAACTTAAAATACCTTGTGAGGTGCTGTTATGGATAAAATTGTCTCTATAGACCTCATTTAGAGTACTTACACCTGCAGGGGGGAAAAAAAGTCACCATTTTCCAGTAAAAGTTGCTCGACTTTATTTTACTGGAGAAATTTCAGAGTAATAGTCAGAATACACCTAATAAGCTAATGCAAGTAGATTAAAGGATCAGAGAAAAAGAAAGAGACGTGTAGTTCAGAAAACAAGCTTGAACTATTGCATGTTTGCTTCTGCGCAATAGAGAAAGTGAGATCCTCAGCGGACAGTGGGAATGTCTCATTACATTGTCTCCTGGTGCAGAGCAGAACTCGTCGCACTTTTTAATTAAGGCCTCACTATCCCCTGTTTCCTGATCATTCTCACCCTCCGATGACTTCCGTCAACGCTCTGATGCCTGCACTGCATCTGGGTTTAACCACCAGAGGTGGCAGGAGACATTTCATCTGACTGTGACAAAGTCATTTGGAATCAAGCTCATCTTTTCCCTTAGCAAAGGCAAACAGTGGTATTTGGTCTAGTTTGGACCACCCCTTTTTAGTTTTTAATTTAATATAATAAGTGGGGAAGCTGTGAGAGGAAAACACCAGATGAGACACGAGAGACAAAGTAGTTGTGGGATTCAGCCACAGCCCAATGTGGGTACACTTTTCAGAGTGTCCCTCTGCATAAGGCCTGGGAGTATTGCAGTGGGTAAACATAGACACTAGGGGTGAGGAGAAAGGGAATGAAGTGGGAAGGAAATTCTCCAAACATAGCTATTATTCTGTCAAGAAAGAATAAATGAGATGTGTGGTGATATTAAACCCATATGAGTCCTCTAAAGGGCCAAGCAGTCATTCCTTTCATACTGTTGTTTGGTAAAAGTTTTGCTTCGGGACAGTAATGCAGACTTGACATGCTGGATTTTTAAGGATTTCGTTGACATTTAAGAATACATTATATAATAAAAGTATTATAAGTTAGTTGCATTTGAATTTAATGCAGTACTCTGAAGAAAAGAGGAATGCTGAAAAAGTCTTCTGCAGGAAATATTTTTAATGGAGACCTAAACCAGCATCATAAGTTTTCCCAAAGGTGTTTCTGTCTCTGACACAAAATGAAAACCTAATAGTATGTCCTCTTGCATCCTCAGAGTGGGAAATCCCCCTAAATTCCTTCCATCTCTGTCGCTCTCTCCTCTGGAGAAGAGTGATTTTTCCCGTCACTCGGGTTGATCCTTCCCTGCTGTTAGCGAGTGCAGAGAAGGGAGGTTAATATTCCAGAAATGCCTCGATGTAAGGGTCCAAACAGCTTATTTTTTTGGGGGGGTGGGGGAGGAGGAGATGGACGACGTGAAAGTTTACAAACCCCAAGAAATCTGTGACAGACCAGAAAAACACTTGATGAATGTTCAAAGAAAGAAGCGCAAGCAGACTTAGGTCATTTCCTCTCGCATCTATTTGTTATCACGTTCCCTTCAGACTCCGTGTCTCACCATGGAAAATTGAAAACCGCGCAGCCGTGACAGCAGAACATTGCTCATGAAAGTGTAGAGCCGCAATAATGAGCAGCTTGCAAGTTGAGTTTGTGAGTTTGTTACAGTCTGAAGAAGTGCATGAATTTCCTTAACAAATTCCATGTCTTCAGCTGAGCCTTCAGGATTATTCATGGGGAATTACGGTAGCTCGTCAGACTGTGTGTAAGGTCGAGCAAAGCAGATGTAACAGTGTAATATTCTATTTAAGATTACGTGAGGGTCTTGAAATTCTTAAATCCTATTTGGGCGGCCATCTGCTTTATAACAACGTGTCACTTCACTGGATTAATTTGTGTGCTCAGACATGACAAAAGACTCTTTTTCACTTCTTGGGAAAGTCCAGTGATTTATAATGATTCCAGAGATTATTTATAATTTTGGCCCTTTGGGGAAATAAAAATTGCTTTGGGCGTATTTCATTATGTTATGAGCAGTCACACACAGATCAAGTTATGTTTAATTTTTCCATACCTTGCTTTTATTAATGATTAATAGAGACAGTAGTGGAAGTTTTAGATAAATGATTTGATTCGTTTTCTTGAACAAATCAAATTATTGTGTCCTAAGAGTTAACTTTTCTTTTGCACAGAAGTTGCACAGTACTGGTTTTTCTTTCTTTTATGTTCAAAGAAATATTTTTAAACTTTATTGTTTCAATAACAAAAAAAAGAAGCTTGCACATGTTTTTTGACTTGAAGGATGTGTTTGTGTGTGCTTTTCCTACTAGCAGACATGTCCTCTCCCACCATGAAGAAGACAGAGAAACTGTTCAGCCCCACCTCTCCCCAGGACTCCTCACCACGACTCAGCACTTTCTCTCAGCCTCATCACCCAGGCCTAACAGGTGTGGGACACAGTGGTGAGTTACCAGAATAGATGCTGATAGTGGATGATTGTTTGTATCTAAAATGCCAACAATACATCTTCTTCTCTGATCTATCTTCTTTGCAGTTATATCGACGAGGAGCCCCCCTCCACACTCGCCCCTGCAGTTCTCGGCCTCGGCAATCTTGCCCCCGGCGCCATCGACCTACTTCTCGCACACCACCATCCGCTACCCGCCTCACCTTAACCCTGCTGATCCCCTTAAGAGCTACGTGCCGTCATACGACCCGTCCAGCCCACAGAGCAGCCAGGTCAGTCTTTTTTTTTTCTGTGTGAGTGTATGAAGAAGCCATCTTTTAGGTCAGAAGTCAGACGGTGTTTTAGCTTGACTTTCATAGCCTTTAGTGTTCTTTCCTCATTATCTTGTTGGGCTCTGCTCCCATCTGACCTCAAGGGATAAAAGATAAGATAGTTTCCAGCATGCAGTATTTTCTTACTGCCGCATTGGTGCATTTGAAAGTTAAGAACAGCAGCTTGTTTTTTGTTGGGGTTTTTTTCTGTTAATTGACAACCATTGTCTTTAATTATTATTTTCATTACATCTCTGAAATGTATTAAAATGTTTTCATATTACAAACCCTAATTTAACCCTTTTAGGAACTTAAGATGGCCCCAATTTGATCAACACGTGTTCTTGTCTGAAGACAAGCATGCTTCTCTTTTATTTGTGGATATAATACTTAGATACAATCGGTTAGAGACAAGCCTGTTATTCCAATTTCCATTAATTTTTATTGGATTATTGTGTTTGTTTGACTCAACTCAAGGATTATTTTTTAAAACACATGAAAATTTGTTTCTCACATTACAATCATACTAAATTCAATTTCTAAAGTTTGGCCATTGGGAGGCAAATAACTCCAGCATATATATATATCCATCATATGGTCACTGATTTCTGCTCTATGGTTTGACCCAGAAAAGACTGTAAAAGACTTGCTAAAAGATGCTGTCTCAGCAAAAAGAGTATAATATTATTAAATATGTGGATTGTAGGAAAACTAAGAATGGTGGCACGTATTAGGAAAAAAAACAGTGGCAGAACAGCTGAACGGGAGCGCATCACCAGCCATCATCACAAAGTGGAACCTACTTCTGTCAATAGATTTATTCCTCTCACATGCTTGAACACTAGAACAAGGACTCTAGTCTAGTTAAGTGGCCTTGTCAGGCTTGATTTACCTGATTATGGTAACATACAAAGGAAGTTAAATTATATTAAGTAAATTTGAGCAATTTGCTTTCAGACCCTGACTTTTCTATGCCCTTTTCCATTTTCAGCTTAATCTACCACTTAGGGCAAAGGTTATAATGCATCTGTGACCTTATGTTTGTATTAAAAATAAAAAAAAATAAAAAACAACGACCAATTGGAGTCACATGTATGACAAACAAAACCGTATCAAGGCATAGTGGTAAATCAAATAGCTTAGAGCTTTAATACATTGAGGTAACACACTGCGGCCAGTGTGTGGAGAGCGAGCAGGCGTCTCTATAGATGAGAGAGCTGTGTGATATTTATGTGAGTTTTATTTCCCTGCTGTTCTCACTGTAAACAAAGGCCTTGTAGACAGCTCCATATCCAGTGCAGGGAGCGAGTTAGATTGAAGGGGGGGGGTTACCCTAGAGAAAAACCGCAGGGAATGATAAAGATTGTAAATATTTGCCGTTGCCGGGGTCCGGCTCTTGTGCAGAATTAACAGGCCCTCTGCTGGGGTGCTGGAGAAAGGAGAGAGTAAGCGGGGGGGACCGGGTGATGGGCTAGAGAGGTGGGGTCCAGTAGGGAGGAGAAAGAGCTAGAATACCAGTTAGGGGAGGACGGAAGATTGGGAAAGGGGGGGGTCAACAAATAACACAGTACTTATAATCCCATGGATGAGTGCCAGAATGTTTTTATGCTTGCTTTAACGCAGATTATATTACACTCTAATTAAACATTCTATTCACAACGAAGGGAACCCTGTGGACATGATTCTTCTCCAAAAAGGCCTGCTTGAGTTTTGAACTCAGGGCGGCCTTGAAATGAACGGCCCAGACAGTCTCCAGCCGTCTCAAAGAGTAGCTCCCACTTGGTTCCTTTATTTCTTTCCCCTATATATAGTCTCTCAGCCTTGTTCTCTATAGTGACGCATTCACACCATTGTAGCAGGTCACTCCACGGCTCTCTCTGGCTTTTCACGCCCGGGTCCTCCTAAATTCCATTTATGAGCACCATTAAAAGCATTGTGTGGAATCATGTAGGAAATCCATTGTCAGTAACTGAGGATCTATTGTCGCTCACCCCCCCACAGAGTAATAGTAATAACTGTGACAAGTCAGTGGCTGAAAGTGCTAGCATCTTTTCTTTATGCGGAGCATTAGGAGTGAGTGCTACAGCCTCCTTTTGTTGTTCATTTTAATTCTGTCAGAGCCAGCAGGGTAGTTATGTCCCAACATGCTGTGATTGGATTCTTTGCTCATTCCGGGCAACTATTTTTTATGAAAGTGTGGATTGTTGTCCTGGTTTATTAAGATCTGCCCAACTGCACATTTACAGGCAAAAAAGAGCTAGTAAACACAAGTCATTGGAAATAGCCTGTCCTGTTGCAGGGCTATGGATTTTAGTTGCAGACCAAACAAGTGCAGTTCTTCCATCTTTCATCTGATTTGGCCAAATCCAACTTTAAACCTTGATTGCCCTGTAATATCCCATTATTTAAGATAAAATATACAGTTTTGTTAGAAAGACTTGGTTTTAATTGTGCTTTCTGTTTGTCTCTGCCCCACGTGCAGCCTAACAGCAGTGGTCAGGGGGTTGGAAAGGTCCCAGGCCACTTCACCCCAGTCTTGGCTCCTTCGCCACACCACGGCGCTGTGCGACCTGTCTCGCTCTCCATGCCCGACACCAAGCCCATCACCACATCAACAGAAGGTGAGAAAACCACCACTGACACCACCAAGCAGCAGTTCTACCTCTTACGGCTCTTGTACATCCGTAATTGGAATCTGTCTTGGCAGTGTGGTCTTGTGGCATTTTTGCTTGCCCAGTACCTGGAAATGTGAGAAGACACAGCCAGTTGGTTTGATGTAAACGACACCTTAAAACAGCTTTGAGTATGGGTTAAAGGCAACACATATTCATTAATCTTATGCCATGATTAATAGTTAAATAAACACACCAGGATAAAAACTTGTGTTTCTGCAGCCTCTGATTAATCATGCTTTTACTCCCAACTTGTTTCATACCGATGCTTAATACACTGATTCAGCTTTGAATGTTTCGCGTCCCTTTTTGACATGCAGGATTTTCTTAGTAAAATATCAGTAGCGTGACGCATTGCCTTTGACCAAGTATTTAAAAAACTAAAAAATGGTGCAGAACGGAGTTGTAATAAGATTAAAATGAAGACAAAAATAGAATTGAAAAGCAGTGGTGTTATGGCTAGAGCTGAACATGAGTCACAAGATTGGAAATTAGGTGTTTATTCTGCTCCTCCTCCTCCAAATCTTCCTCCTGCAGATGAATGTTTTTGTGTTTATTGTTGCTAACCCAGCACTAAAGAATAACACTGTTCTGTTGCTGGCTACTATTTGGCAGCCATTGCTTCACTTAGTGCTGCAGAATAACTGGCAATACAGCTGCAGAAGAGTTCCCTGTAAATTGGTGGTGGTAAGGTGGTACCCTGTGTGTAGGGAACTGATGTGCAGGGTTCTTGACTAAGCAACAATATACACAGTTAGGAATTATAAGTGTCTATAACTGTTTGGAGGTTTAGCAGTAAGATCTTTTTAGCTGCTGGCAAAATGTTCTCTAATAATATGTTACATAAGAATGCTTAAACATTTGAGTGTGTTGTATGACAACATCAATAGCATTAATATAAAGTAAAGTTATTGTGGGTCCAATACTGAACCTTGTGGAACTCCTCGTGGAATTTTTTTCCAGGCTGGTGGATTTTGGTCCCAGTTAATGACTGGAAGTTACTAAACCTTCTTCCAGCAGTTTTCTACATGTTATCCTTAAAGTGCTGATTATAATGCAAACATGTATTTCTGTTTTTTTTATGATGTTGCCCAGGCTATTCAACCCCAGGCACCCCAACAGCTAATCGATTTGTAAGCCTGAACCCTAGAGATCCAGCCTTCCTTCACCAGCAACAGGTGAGATCTTCCTCCATTTCAGCACTCAGTTTACTTGCTCCTCATATTATCCTTTTCATTTTCTGCCCCCCCCCTTCTCCCCACACATGAGATGTGCGTTATCCCTGCCCTCTGCAAAGTCAGAATTTGATTTGTGGGCAGCAGTGTAAGATATTGAGCTTTATAGAATATCAGATCAGGTGCTGTTGGCGGAACAACTGAGTAATAGTTTTTCTCACATCTCAGAATGACTAGGGTGCAACAATGCTAAAGATAGCAAGTCCTACTGCAAATCAGATTTAGCTTCTGTAAAACCTGTGATCTTTTTACAGCTAAATTTTAGCAAAGATCACCAAGAATTCTAATTCATATTTGAATTATAAGTCATCTGAAGTATAAGTTATCAGTATGTTTATAAGTGAGACTGTTCAAGGTTAGATTTAACAGTTTAGAGAGGAAAAAAACATCTTTCTCCTGAATTCACTTTAAGGACAGACATAAAGGTGAAGGGTCACTGTCACTGTGTTGCCACTGCTTATAAATGTATTACACATGGGAGCTTTTTGGACCGTAATGAGCTCATTTCCTTCACACATTACTTTAGAAGTCCTCTCACACACATGCAATCAATACACTCCTACATTTGCAAGCCGAATATGCAGAGCTGGCATCGCCCTACTATAGGATGTCCTCGGACAGAAGTTATAACCCTGTGTGTGTCAGTGTGTGGGTGTGTTTGTGTGTGTCTGTGAGGTTAGGAGTGTTGCGGTGTTGTCGGACGAGAGAGAGTGCTCTCCCCCCCACCCCATCTTATTGAAAGCGCTGGTCTGAGGCCAAGGCTTTTCCAACCACAACTAATTGAATGCATCTGCACGCAGCTACATAATGATCGCTGGGTTTCTCCTCAGCTCACTTTTTTATGTTTCAGTAAAAATGACAAAGCTGGCCTCTGTTTCCTCACTCCTCCTTGTGTCTGTTTTTTCCTCTTCCTTTTCTTTTCCCCAAATTTCCTAAAATCAGTCAGAAAAAAAAGAGGAGAGGAGGGTGTTTGTCAGCTCAGGGATGCTTTTATTCCACTCCAGAGGAGAGGGAGGAGAAACAGGAGGATTCACTTGGCTGAGGTTGCACAGTTTGTCTTCCACATTTTCTAGTAGCCGTGCTACTTCTTTCAGCAGGGCACAAAGTGACTACACAAGACAGCAGCAGTCTTAGAGTAGCTGAGATTGTCCAGAGCTTTGTTTCCAAAGGCAATAAAGCCATTTTTCTTCACAGTGAATCATCCAAAAAAATACAGCAAGGTGATGTCATAACAGTACTCTAGAAAAAAGGTTGGAAACATTTTACACCAGAAAAAGAAGCCACATCAGCTGAGGTCTTCTTGAGCTCAGCTTGGGTAGTATTTTCTAAAAAAAGAAAAAGAAAAGAGAGACACCTTAAGATGTCAAAGAAAAATTACAGATAAGTTAGCACAACAGTGACACCTTTCCACAAGGTTATCACATGCTGTATGAATAAATGTTCTTCTAAGCCCAAGGAACTCAAAGCAACCCTCACATTTATTCATCTTGCGCCTGCTTGTCATAGTTGTTTTTGTTTTCTGTGGGTTGATTTACCGGCCTCGCATCACTGGGGGGAAGAGACTCAGAGCCAAGTCCTACAGGACTAAACACTTTCACAGAAAATTTGGTCGTTGTCTTCATCTGGCAATGATGTGTTTTTTTTTGTAGGGTCCATGAGGTTTTGCACTTTTTGATCAAACTCTTACTTAGTAAATAACAGAAAAAGAGAAAAATCAGAATACAGATGCTGCAACTGTAGCACAGTAGCTCACACAGCTAAGTGGTAATGCTAATATATGAAAGGTACTCATGTAATGCCATGTTTCATTACTGTAAAACAAGTAATTGGTTAGCTTTTTTTCTCAGAGGACGGCCTTTTTAAAACATGGCACTCTTAAAATACGAGTCTCTGAAAAAACACACGCTTTCCCACACGCACACACACAAAGCTTTGACAATAAAAATACAAAAAACAAAACACCACCACCAAACGCTCCCACACCTGCTCTACGAATCGCAGGCAGTGAATGTGTGAAAACCCTCCATTCATCTCTCGCCTTGGTTAACCCCTCAAGGGAATGCCACCATCTAGCATTCCACAGGGAAAGATCCATGATCAGATGTCATTTGGTATTATCTAAGGAAGGATCCTAATCCGCAATCTGCCCGCATCTGTTTGCTAACGTTCCCCGGCTCCGTCCCCTTTTTCCCTGCTGCCTGCGCCACTCTGATGTGTTGGTGCCAGCGGACAGATGGCGAGCCCCTCGAGGAGCGGTGGCACCGAGCGTCTGGCCCAAGCCGCGCATTCTCTCCAAGCTATTGTTAGGCTGCAGAGTGCGGGAACAGCGTGGGGGTTTATTCTCCCAACATTCGATAAACACAGAGAAAACACTGAATAGAGCAACTTTGCTTTGTTTGCCATTCAGTTTTACTAAGCAGCTGTTCAAAGCAATTGATCTAATGACACTGATAGATTAAAGTGAACTATAATAAGTGTCTTTGTCTTTGCTGCTCCCTGCTGCTTTTTTTGTTCCATAAAAGAAAATATGAAGGAACTTAAATTACGGCTTAAGATGGAAACCATCATTATTCCTTGATGGGTCCATGCAGGTGCTCAGAGGAAAAAAAAGAATACATTCCTTGACCACTGCAAAATGGCTTTGAATAATCAGTGTATATCTGATTAAATCTCTCTTAAGAGCCTCTGCTAAACGTCTGCTGCTGCACACAGAGTGCTAACGGTGCACTTTTATCCCGATGCATTACTAAATGAATGTGTTGACCACAGGGCAAGGTTAGGTTGGTATTGGCAGATATAGCTCTCAGCTGGATTGCCGACACGTGCGCTCGCATAATGCATGCAAAGGAGGAGACACAGTTTGTGTGTGGCTCTTTTTTTTAATTTTGTTGCAGTAATTTGTAATCTGTACACGAGGTTGGCTTGTTTAAAAATGCAGGAAAAGAGGTTACAGTGTGTGTCTGTGTGTGTATTTGTGAGTGTGTGTGCTTTAACTTTATTGCATTGTGACCCCAAATCAATAAAAAACAGTTAGCTAATGAAAAGAAAAAAAAAGTCTGCATGCTGGAGGGCATGCGCACTCTGTCCTGAATCTGAAAGTGCTCTGTAGAGCAATCATTATTGACAGGGTGCATGCATCCAGTGGGCTGCATGGCTTCACCGGCTGACCATGTGACAAAGTAGTGACTGCTCACAGATGAACTACTTATGATGCCACTCACATTTTTAACCAACTAACTGCATTTGTTCTTTTTTTCATCATTATTCTTTTTTACTTCCAGGTTAGCTGTTGCATCTAACTTTGATTGCATGCATTTCCTTTATGTCTGCTCTGATTTTACTGTAATTTTCCTCCAACAAGTAATGAAAACACTTGACTCCATTCACTATTTTTACTTTTGTTTGTAACAGTTTGGACTCATTTTTGAGTCACTTTTATTATTTTTTATTTCTGCTGCTTCTGCCTTAGGCTCTTCTGCATGCATGTGTATATACAGTGTTGAGTTGTAGTGGAAGTTGTCTTGGCCCAGTGATCTGACTGCTAGGTTTCAATTGACAGCTGAGGAAGTGTGACTGGAGCGTGACTCAAAACGGCAGGCATTATGGCCCCAGTGCCACTGACGACACTTTGGGGATTGCTTGGCAAAGGTAACCTTTTCGTTCTTTCATGCCATCTCTTTGTCTCTCTCACACCACATGTACACACAGTTATACTTTAAAAATGACAAAAAATCACATATTGAATGATTTGCTTCATTGTTTACAGTTTTTCATTTAGAAAATTGCACATATTAAACGTAATAATGTAATTTTCTCGTCAGAAGTTGTGGCTATTACTGCTGCTGTAAAACAGGCTCATAGATGTTCACTTCTTTTTGGATTTTGCTATCAAAATCATGTTTTTTGTTAATTAAAAACTAATTTCCCCTTGTGTCTTTTACATTACTATCCTTTCTATTCCTTCATCTTTTTTTTCTCACTTCTAAAATTTAATTAATTATTTTTACACTCTAGCATCAGATTGGGATGAGCTGTGTTTAGGATTTGTTTGTCCTCACCCTGTATCCACCAAAATATACATATAACATAAGCTAAATCTTGATTTTTCTGGAAGACTTCCTGTCATATCAAGCGATAACATCATCCCAGTCATCTTTGCTGTTACTGTTTTTGATTGTCCTGTTAGTCTTTACGACGATGTTACAAATGTTTCGGCTCATAAAAGCACAGCTTTCCTATCACACACAGTCAAAACTAAATATTTGTGTTTCATAGCACAAATTCTAATCTAAGTATCAAAGAAGTCATTTTAGGTCAGATTTGTGGCCATGTGAAGATCATTTACTCTCTGTGTTTAAACAAGCTTAGCTTTGTTTGACTTTATGCTCAAGTCACGCTTTACTCTCTTTAAATTAAAGTTACAGAACTCCCTTTTCCTCCTCTCTAGTTTCCTAAGTGTATCTCACTCTCTGGGGGAAAACCTGAACCGTTTCAGCATGGCAGAGTGAGCAAGCTGAGCTAAGCCTTTTCCTGTTCCCTTTTACCCCCTTTTTTCCCTGGATATGTGGAATATCTGTGTGTGTGTGTGTGTGTCTGGCTATGAGTGTGTGCACAGATCATTTAGAGCTTGGTGAAGTTATAAACACAAATGCACATAACAGAAACCACGTCCACAGGCCTTCTAATTGTAGTAGAGGTAGCAAAAGAGAAATACCCCCTGCAACAGTTTGAGGTCTCTTTCCCGCTCACACCCCAGCTTACTCCTCTCCATGTGACTGTACAGTAATGAGAACAGATAAAGCAGATCTCAACTGAATTTAGTTTATTTTATTACAAGGACGGAATGGTAATTCTATTATATTTCTTCCTCTTTGATGGATTATTTACGCCAAGTTGTTCAATATATAGATGGAATCTGTTGGATTTCCCTATTATCTTGCTCGCCCTTTAAACTGAGCACTCCGCTATGCCTCTTCAGTACTAGCCTTCAAATTAAAAAGCTGCCAGACTCGCATGTTGCCATTGTGCAGGAAATGGGTCAGCAATCCATTAAGATGCCATTAGATAATCTAATTTAGTGAGCTAATCCTTAAACGAAGCACGCTGTATGCCCAGCCTGTGCTTGCAGGGAGCAGAATTAGTGAGGTTTGGGAGCTGGACAGGGCAAAAGAGAGGCCTTCTTGAAGGTTACCTAAGGAGATATAGTGATGGAGGTCAGGCTGTTAGCCTGCTCAAGTGCAGGGACACAAAGTGATATCTTGCATGGAGGCAAAATTTAGAGAAATAGTGGTATTTAAAGCTGCAGAATTCTTGTTATTTGGTTTTGTAAAAGCCTCTTTAAAATGATTTCAGGACTGATATTATTAAAAGAGCTACAGGGGCTAAAAACCACCTGCAAGCCTCAGCTCTTAGTTTATCCCTCCCTTAACACACACATCAAATATGCACACGCACACACAGACTGGTATACTGAGAGAAAGAAGTAATCTTTACATAAAAATCCTGCTTAGTACAGCTTTAGCTTATAGGATGCAGATACAGCCTGACAGCTATCGATTGTAACAAGATTAAAACCGATCTGCACACAAAAGCCTGCAAGTGCCCTTTTGTAGCTGTGTGGTCCCCCTAATGTAAGCCATTACCTGAGAGGAGTTTTTATAATGAAAGAGAAACAGAGATGGAGGAAAGGGAGAGGAAGAAAGAAAGAACAGGAAAAAGAGAAAACTGCAGCCCTTGGCCGCTCTGTGCGCTCTTTGTTCAGCAAGGTAGGAAAAACTTAATCCCCCGTTTCCTGTCCAATGATTTTTGGCAGGGTGAAAGAGAGAAGGAGAGAGGGAAGAAAGCAGGAGACGGAGGATTGCATGAGGATGGGTTGGACAGGAAAAAAACTGTTAGAGAGGATTAGCCCTGAAGTATTTTTTTTTATCGCTTTTGCACACTGCAACCCATGAAAACTTGAGTGATGTTTGCTTTTGTTTTTAAAACATTTTCTGTGCTGTTTTTCTTGCTTTTACTCTTTTTTTAAAAGCGCTGCTTTTTCAGGTCGTGAGGTGAATTCAATTTGCACTTCCATTGTTTTATGTGTAAGAGCAGTGACTAGTGATTTGTATAAAATGCAGACTGGTTGATGAGTTGCTTTAATGAGTGCAGACAGCAATGTCTAAAAGTGAGTTTCACAAAGAGTCCAGTCTGTTTCACCTCTGCAAAGCAGCATCATCAGACTTCAGTCTGTTTCTCTGGAAAACAACTTTGCTTCCTTTCATCCATCATTTCCCATTTCCTTCAACACTTTTTTTCCCCATGTTGCATCAGTGTTTTAACTCAGAGCTTTTTACCAGCGAGTGAGCGGCGCAGGTATGTTCATACTCAGCAAAGGTGATGTGAGAGGTGGGAGGGCGTCAGATGAGTACACGCTGGGAGCCTGTGAGGAAGAAAAGGAGAGTAGAAGGGGGGCTAATTATCTGACATCTACGTAGTGCAGCACCCCTCGGGAACAACATGCTGTTTGTTCCCGCTTGCGTTTTCAGTTAGCACCGTTGCTCTCCAGGAACAATCACTATGTTGTTTAAGCCATTAGCGTGAGATGAATAGGGATGGGACAGCTTTGTGTAGGGACCCCCACACTTTCTTTTTTTTTTTTTTACATCCCCCTCCCCTCTTCGCCACCACCGGTCACACACTCCTTCTCATGCTTTTCTATACGGCCGTCTATGCAGAGAAGAGGGAGCGCGTCACGGCTCACATGATGTGGGATCACCTCAGCTTAGATCAACAAGTGCTACCAGTTATTAGTAGTTTTGCTTTTTGTTTGTTTTTCACCACTTTCTGTATGAACTTCACAAGTATAGAACCTTAAGGCTGCATGCTACGCAACGAAGTCAGCTTCATGTGATTCATCTCTTTCCCTTTCTGTCTTTTTTGTTTGTGTCTCCGCAGTCCTGGTACCTGGGCGAGCTTAGTTCCATTCCAAGTGTCGAACGGGACTCCGATTCTGCCAACAAATGTCCACCAGAACTACAGCATAAACATCATTGGTGAGCCCCTGGTGCCCGCTGAGACCGGGAACTGAGCATGCAGAAGCCGGATGACCCACCTCCCCCACCTCCACCCTCAGGGTGGAAGGGTAGGTGGGGGTGCAGAGCTAGCACTACAGGTGATTGCAGCCATGGACGAAACCAGCAAAGCAGCAGGTGCTGCGTTAACTTCCCTCCCCGGCTCCCCTTAACTCCCCATCTCACCCTCTCCATCGCCCACACCTGCTCACTCCCCCTCCCCCACTCCCGTCCCTCATGATGGTGGACACTGGTCCTGAAGTGAAGATGAGGTTCAGAAGAAAGGAAGAAGAAGCTTCAGGTTGGCTGTCTCCTCGTACTCATCCACCACCCACCAGTCAGTTGTTGTGTTTGCAGAACTTTTCAATCCATTCAGATACTGTGATGTATAGATGCCTTAATGTTTTATTGCATGACACTCTAGACTCTTAGCAGCAATTCCTACTATTTTTCCATGTTGGAGGAAGATGTACACTTCCAATTTAAAAACAAACACACACTCAAACACATACATACACACATAAGCAAGGGGGTCTGCATATTGACACCTGCCTGGTGGATGGCTCAGAGACTCTAAGCTCTGCGACCTCTTGAAAAGAGGCTCTCCCTCGAACGATTCACTGTGTACACCATAGGAACGAAAAAAAAAACACAAAAAAAAACTTGTGAATTCAGAGTGTTTCTTCTTCCGTTTGATTTCAGTTTACTGTGACACGACTCTTTGTTAAAAAAAAATGTGTTGACTCTGTTTATCTTTACTGCTACTTCTTTCAAGAATTAATGTAAACACTTATGGCGAGAGTTAAGAACTCTTGATGCAGTTAAAAAAACAACACTATCGCTAGGCTTGAGATTGAACCCCTCCTAAAATGAATTTGCAACTCCTTTTCAAAAGGAATGAAAAAGACAAGTAGGAAAAATCGCGACAGAGGCAAGTGCAATTGAATTTCTTTTGAAGGGAAGCTATCAGTCTGTCAGCCCTTAGACTCTAAAGGAAGGGGGATAATTATTTAATGTTTTATTGGGAAAAAATGTTTCAGAAAACATTTGAATTTGATTTCAGTCACATATCCGTCTCTTCGCATGAGAAAAACATCAGGCGTAAAAGGCAGTTGAAGGCAAGCATAAAGCTACCTGTGCAGCGCTGAGCAAAAACCAGCACTTACTTTGAGCCCTTCCCGTCACTGTTGGGAAGATTTTGTTTTTATTTATTTTTTTAGGGGGTTGGGGACAAAAAAAAGAACAACTGAAAAAATAAGTCAAGAAATGAGACACACATAGTGTGTTTCTAAAGATCAAGAGCATATGCATTTGGCCATCAGCTTGTAAAGCTTATGTTTACATAAAAGAAAAAGAAAGAAAACTGTTTATTCATGGAAATTTATTATTGATGCAAAAGTACTGAAGGCTTATGCGTTAAGCTACAAATTGTGCAAGGTGAACTCTAAAGTGGAAGAAGTTGAAAACTGAAAATATAAATCCGGGTGGTGGCAAAAAAAAAATAAAAAAAATCCCTAAAATCTAGAACTGTGCGTGGTGCGTTCAAAGCCACTGCCTCTCTGGTTCGGACACATTCACACAAAGAAAATCTCTGATACTCTGTTAATTTGCACGATGACATATAGTCCACATTACGTGCCTTGCCTTTGAATATAGAGACATCACTACACTTGTTTTTTGCTGCATTTATCATTATAGAAAAAAAATTAACATTTTTATGATAAGAATTGTTTTGTACTCTGAATGAATTTGTTGATTTTTAACTTCATGTACTACTCTATCTCACAGTTACATTGCATATCAAGGCTGTGTATAGTTGCCGTTTTAAAGTTTGTAATCAGCCAGCATTTTTTTTTTTCAGTATTTTTGGTGGTTTTTCTAATAACCTGTCATCTTTTGTTTTTTCTTGTTTTTTTGATGCTCATTTTGTTAATCTTCCAGTTACTATCATGGAGGGTGAAATTCAGAATTATGAAAATTATGCAATACCAAGTTTTGCCTATGTAGGTAGTGCTTATAGATGCGTCAGTTATTAGAGGCTAGTTTGGAGATAGATAATATTGTAATGCATTTATTTTGTTGATATTGTTGTTCGTCGTTGTTGTTGTTGTTGATGATGTTGTTGTTGTTGTTGTGGGTGTTTTCCTTTTTTATTGACCAAAGTGGGGACTGCTTTCTATGCAGTGTAAGACAAGGTCTTTTTTTTTTTTCTCTCTAGCATATAGATCCTAATGAGGGTGTGACATGTTCCAGTGTATAATGAAATTGAGAGTTATTCGGGGAGGTCCGTATAAACACAAATGCACCCTTGGTCTTCTGTATGGCTGCAAAGTCACTGATTGGTCTACTGTGACTCTTTACTTTCAACTTCCCACCTGGGGTGCTAGCATGTGACCTTTTGAAGGAGCTCATTTTTTACAGGAGAGACGGCTTGACTTGAGCACGACAATCATTTTAAGAGATCATTTTGCATAGAATCCCATCCAATCTCGGATCCCTTGGGGCCGCAACTGAGGCTGGACACAGTTGCATGCTTTTAGAAGCACCGTACTATTCTAGATGTCGCCGAATGCAATTTCCAAGTAGATGCCTTAATCACATCAGTGAAGTGGCCTGTGACCTGCGCAACAATCACACACCGACTAATGCTAGTGAGACCTGTCCAAATCAGTTCCAGACAGGCTCAAGCAAGCCTTTAGAAAGTATTTTATAAGTAGTAAACTTGTATAAATGTATATACGATATGCACATGTGTCAGTTTGTGAGTTACAGCAGAGCCAGTAAAGTATGTTAAAGAAAATATTGGACTGTGGAAAAATAAATTCTCTAACTTAATGTCCAATGGCCCAGTAGAAGCTTCAATAGAATCCAGTAGAACAAAAATATAGCACTTAAATAGCACATAGGCAATCATCATTCCCCTCCGTGCAGAGTTCAGAACTGAGTCTCATATGAAATTTCTCAGGCACATTACAGGGCATTGTTCGTATCAATCATTATCTTACCATTTTAAAAGTAGGAAATAGACTTTTTCCACAGGAAAAGCGGCACGGCCGATGCTGCTGTGACACCTTTTGCACTCTTTCCCTACAATCGTGAAAGAAACGTTTCCTTTTTTGGAAAGGTGGTACTACCGAGGTGCTCTCCGGCGTGAGCGGAGGGTCGCGGAGCAGAAATCATTGTTATAAAATGATCCTCAAGTCAAGCTCAATCTCTTTGTTTTCGCCCTGATTTCTTACGCAGGAAAAAAAGAAAAGAAAAAGAAATAGTCACCCCGTTCTACGTGCACTGTTCTTTTTTTTTTTTTTTTTAAATAAGTGCTTTGCAGCCTTTGGCCATTGGAGACCCCACTGAAGTGCATTGTCCCCAAGTTTGTTTGTGTGTGAATGTGTGCGTGTATACATAAGATCAATTGTGTCACTGTGCTTTCGTGTTTATTGAATAGGACGCTGTACATAAAGGTAAATATCCTGATGGTGTCACTAGCAGTTGTCCGTGGGGGGGTTGAACTCTGCTTTGGCAGCTTGAGTGTGTGCATGCGAGCACGTGGGCGAATTTGCGAGCTGGATGTGTAGATTGAGTGCCTCTGACACTACACAGCAAGAGAAGATGAGGGTCTTTTTATTTGGGAAAAAAACAAAAAAAGAAACAGCCTGCCATAAGACAGGAGTTTGTACACTGTAAACTTCCTGGGGAGTACTTCTTTGAAGCCCCTATTTGTAAATCTTCATTTCTGGGGGAAAAAAAGTCAGTTCCATTTTAGGAAGATAAAAAAAAAAAAGAAATTAGCATTTTGTTTTAATTGTTTTGTTTTTTTAGAGGCTGGATTTGAGTTAGAACTCTCCAGATTTCCCTGATTAGTAGGATCTAAAGTGTTTTTAATCAGGTGTTGTGTTCCTGTATATAAAAATTGAAAAATGTGGTTGGGTGGGAGGGTTGGTGGTGGTAGGGGGAGGGAGGAGGATCCATAAATATAGAAAAAACAACAACAATGAAGGCTTTTTTTAATTATTATTATTATTATTATTATTATTATTATTATTATTATTAATGTTATTATTTCTGAACTTGCTTAGTGCTTAGATATTTCCATTAGTGTGGCCATAGCGAGCGTGATGTGATTTATCTCTCTTTCATTGTTTTTTTTTGTTTGTTTGTTTGTTTGTTTTTTAATGGGTGTGAATTCTTGTCCAACAAGATTATGGTGTGAGTGTGTTTTTTGTAGCAGCTGGAAAGTGATGTCACTTAAACCAGTAAAAAGTTTAAAAAAAGAAACATGAAAATGGAAAAAAAAAGGCCCAGATTGCACCTGACCTTAAATGAGAAGCAGGGTAAAACTTCCAGTGACAAACGTCCGTGATGAATCTGTAAAATTCTTTTTTCTTTATTCTTTTTTTATTTTTTTATTTCTTTTTTGGAATTGTTGCAAGACGATTGGTGCTACGTCTCGCCATATATCTGATTTGGCTGGCCATTTTTAGAGCTGTCTACATGCTTTATAAGCAGATGATGCTCTTCTCAATAATCTCCTAAAAAGCATCCTCATTTTGCACTTTCCACACGCTGTCAAAGCCTGATGTACTATAGGAAATCCCCCATTCACACTACAAAACAAACATGACATGAACTTCAGGTGCTTCATATTAGGGTACTGTATCTTCCAGCTGAGGAAGTGTTTTTGGCTTTGAATGTAGCCGGTCAGGAAGCTCTTTAATCTTTATGAAATTATAATCAGTGTTCAACCCATCAGCAGCCTCAAGGCAGATCTTGATGCTCACAATGACTTTATTTTAAGAAAGTATTACTACACCGATCGGCGTGATCACAGAGGGACAGGGCAACTTTATGCAAGGAGGACCTGTGGCACTCATGCAATATGTGAGACTTCTTTTTTCTTTTCCTTTTTAACTAAATGTCAAGCACTCTGTAGGGACTGAGAGGGCGTATACATGCAGACGTAAGGGAAACATTAAAACTTCATTTTTATGCCACATGAGCAATACACATTTTCCATACTTTTGGCTAGCTGCTAGTCACTTGGCATCAGGTTGTTATGAAACATGAACACCAGCATTTTTACAGGATGAAACATTCACCAAAAGGAGTCGAGACGATAGCAATGCAGTGCCTGTTCAAGCTGTCCAAGTGTTGTATATAATTGTAGAATGTGATAGACCTTACTCTCCTATGTGACGATAAAAAAAGAAAACAGCACTACGTAAAAGAGAAAGAGGCAAACTCATCTGGAAATATAATCTTTATTCTTTCATTTTTTCAAGCTTTTTTTTGTAATGTATTCATTTTCTAATTATGTCAGCACACAGTTCCCACATCAAGCTTGTTTATAATTTGATATTAAATGTCTCTTTTTTTTCCTGAAAGTGAGGTGAGAGGGTCAGTGCTACATTTAGCGCAGTGAAAGAATGAAATAGTGTTTTGGTTTTATTTGTTTTGCAAAAAAAAAAAAAAAAAAATATTAGTCACCATTTTTCTTCTGCAGGGCTGATATCTATTTCTTTTTTGGGGGGGTGGGGGGAGGGGTCTTGTGGCACTTTTACTTCCCTCTGCGCACACATTTCACTCTGTTTGAGGAATCATGGTGGAATTCTATGTAACAAACAACAACAACAACACCAACAAAACAATATGTAAACAGTCTCCAGTAGTGATCGTAGTTACACTGCAAGTGTGTGCAAAGGTCTATGTATGTATCTGAATGTACGTTTTAGAGGACTTTGGAAACCTGTTTTTTATTTTGTTTTTGTTTTTTTTAATCTTTTTAATTTACAGTTTAGGAGCCACAGGTGTCCATTGTGAAATGTATAGCGAAGGCCTTGATATCCCTTCTTTTATTGATTTTTAGAAATGCCAAGCATTAGGCTATGCCTTCAAGCTGGTTACATTTGATGCAGGGGCTAAAATTGCCACAAGATTAAAATCAGTGTAAATAAAGGCTCAACTTTTTGTGATTGTTACTGTTATATCCAGCCTATACTGCTAGCAGCTGTTTTTACTGCAGTCAATTACTGGAAGTGGATATATTTCCTATGCAAAACTGTTTAAACAATAAAAATGAGCTATGCTACAAAAATGACTTCATAACTATGACTCTTTTTTTTTGTGTTTAATTTGTTACATCTGATCCTCAAGTATTTAACATTTTTAAAGGTTGATTAAACAAGCCTGCCATTCAAACCCCTTCATCTTCACAGAGATTAACTGGCTATGCCACAAAGCTAAACTTTTCAGGAAGAAACACGAAGAGAAAATAGAAGCAACCCAGTCTCATGACAAAATGGCAAATAGTTACATGGATCCACTGTGCAACACAAAGTTATACAAATAGTCATTTTTTTGTTCTTTTTACTGCAATGTACAGTATCTTATGCACCCCTACAAGATTGCACTGACTGTCTCAGTGATGAAAATGTACATGTTTGACACCTGACCTTTCCACAACAGCTTAAAGGAGGAATGAGGGGGTGGCGAGAGGTTTTAATCCGCTCACTTCCATGGAAACAACAGGTTGTTTACCATCCTTCACTCTTCTATCTTGTTCTCACTCATTACTTGCTAGATTTAAGAGTTAAAAACAGCAGGTCAAGGTTAGAAAGTGTACATAATTAGGATTTGTACATTTTTCTATTCATGGTTAGTGATTTCCATCATGTTATATAGATGTTGTCTTACCCCCCACACCTCCCCATGAAGCTAGTATATTTCACAAACGTATTACTTATTGTGCATTTTCTTGTGAGACCTGACTTAAATAAGGGATTTCTTCAAGGATGGGCAGTGTCAGATCAGAGAAAAGATTTAACTTTAAGTATTACTAATTGGATTTCCGTTAATTCTCAGAAGTGTATCTGTGGGAGTTACCATTGAAAGCAAACAGTTTTTTTATGTCCTGGAACAATCCCATGACCCAACCTACCCATGTTCCATCATGGTATTACTCCTGCTAATCTACTGTAATACCCCAATCCCTGAGAAATGGGAAACAGGCTACAGTGTTTGGACCACAGCAGAATCAGTATGCTGGAACCTCAGCTGGTTACGCAGGGTAACATCCATGTAGGTTATTGGGTCAAGTACGAGGAGCTCTGATCAAGTAAGCCTTTCTAATGGGATTGAGGACATTGAAGGAGGCAAAAGTCAAGCTAAAGCACCAATTAAGTCTCATTATGGGGTTGTGGAATGGGCTCAGGGCTCAGCTGGACAGTTGGTGACAACAACAAGAACCGTCAGGGATGCCACAAGGACAGGTGCCCCGTCTACAGCATGGGTGCCCTCCTAATGGTGATTAAGTCTCTGCATGCTGCACACCAACACCAAGGAGGCCCACCTGGCCTCAGTCACAAACCAGAGATCATTTGGCTATCATTAAACAAGACCAACAATGTGGCATGCTGATGTAAAATTACTCAATCTATAATGGTAATCATTATGCCATTTATCAAAATTGGCCAGTTGAATCAACATCTGGCTTTAATAGGGGTTCTTGTCAGTGAGGGTCTTGGCAGCGTCTTGTACCCTACATATTTTCCGCTCTCTTTTATCAAGGCCTGCTGTCAATGATTTGATGAAGCTAAATAGATGATGATTTGGCCCTGTTATGTTTCGCAAGGCTCAAGCAAAAGAGATTTGTTGATTGCCTTTATTTGTCCATTTTTTTCTTCCTACCCATATGGCTGCAGAAGTGGTAACGGCGCCTTGTGGTTATTCTATGTGCATTCGACTATGTACCAAAGAGAGGATGGAAAAGGGAAAAGCACACCAAGTACTCTCACACTAACCTGTGAATGCCAATGCCAGCACAAAGAACTCTGTCACATCCTCAAGTTTTATGGAAATAATATAAAATTCCTCCTGTGTGCTGGTGGAGTCAAGCAATTATTAATCTGATCTTGTCCTCGTGGCATCAAATGAGTGTAATGCACTTTATCTAACAGAAAGTAATTAAGGCATCTTTTAAGCAGTTTTATATTGTTTGTATTTGGTGCACAGTTTAGAAATTGTGGGTTCAATGCTAAAAGGAAATCCACTACAGCTATCTTGTTTTGTACAGTCTGTTAAGAGGTTCCAGTAATGACTTTCTCATTGAAGCTGCTGCCATATAAGCTTAGCTTAGCATAAAGGAAGTGGCTGTGTCTAAAGCCTTTGAAGAATTCTGGGAAAAGTAATCTTCACATAGTTAACTGCAAGTAGCTAGTTGTTTCCTCCTGTTCAGGTGTTTGTGCTAAGCTAAGCTAAGCTAACAGGTAATTAACAGGGTCCTGCAATCATAGCAGAAGATCTTATATTCCTCATCTTACTATTAACTAAATATGACAAAGGTTATTTTAGTACTAATGATAAAGGTCATGTGTGAACAAACCTCAGCTTAGTTCTTCTCATCACAATTCACAAACATGTAACTGCCTGTTTGAGCCTCTGCTGCCACATGGGGGTTGTATTTAAATAAAGGCACATGAAATGTAGGTACCTTATAGCTTAGTTTTCCCTTTTGTTGGTTTTTGTACTCATTAGCTTTTGTGGAGGAAGTACGCATTGTAAATAATTCCTTAAAATTATGGATCACCAGAAGAGAAAGTTGTTACAGGCACTGCTTTTGTGCTCATAAGCCGATATTTCTGGCTCTTTATACTGTTTGATATGAAATAGGTAATCGTCAGCCAGAGTCTGACCGTCCCAAATCAAACTAACTTCCAGCCAACTTTCAAACAGCTTTGTGTTAATAGTTGGGGGACTGGAGGTGTCTTTGTTTAAACTGAAAATGTGTCCATCTAAGCAAAGAGCTATTCTAACAAGTACCTCAGGTACAGATTATTGAGGACCTCAGTTATTTAGGACCTATGGAGCAGCTAAAATCCTATATCAGACAAGAATGGAACAACATCCCTCTCACAAAGGTCGTTAATGACCAAATATTTAAAGAAGAAGGCATACTACACAGTGGTAAACATAATCCTGTCCCAATTTTTAATGTCTTGCTACCACCATTTTCAAGGTGAGCCTAATATTTTTATAAAAAAGTAAAATGTCTCACTTTCAATATTTGGTATGTTTTCTGAGTTCTGTTAATAAAATAATGATTTAAGAGAAATCATTGCCTTTTTTATTTATTTTCTTACTGAATTTAACATAGTGTCCCACCTTTTTTAAGAATTGTGATTGTATGAACCTTTCAGTACTGATGGTGCTTTTCCAGATGTGCCGGTTACCAGTTGAAAAGGCACTAACACAAACCCACACCACCAGAAATGCAATATTTTGAGTTCAGTGCTGTTAAAAAACCAGGTGGTCCCTCTACTCTTCAGCTCAGAGAGACGGCAGCATTTCTGGATCATGCTGACATGGCTTCTACTTTACATGACAGAACTTTAACCTGATTTACAGATAAAACATAGAATTTTGTTGACAGACAATCAGCACAGTTCATTGTGTTTTGACTTAATTACTCCTACAATAATATAAAAAAACAACACTACGTATTTGTCATTTTGACACTTTATTAATTTTATACTGTGAAGGACCACAGTACTGTGTGTGGAAGAACCTTACACAGCCACCTCCTCCTCATGTTGGTCACCAGCCTGGTCACATTTTGATGTGGGATGATGAGTTGTTGAAGGTCAGCCAGTGTGGCCAGTTAGAGACATAATCAATTAAACATAAATTTCCTTACTTATTGTGCTAAGTTTAGATTAGAAGTGTAGTGCATGTCATGTTTATTCATAAATTTTTCATAGAATATGGCAGTAGTGGGTCACTGTAGCTAATTTGTGACTAGGTTTGGATAACTTCCTGACACTCTCTAGTCAGACAGAGTTTAACAGAAGTGTGTCACTATCAGAAATAGACACTGAGATGGTGGCTAAATGTTCTCCGCTTACATAGATGAGTTGTCACTGTAGTAACCCAGAAAATTAAAGAAGCTTGTTATGATGGGAAGAATGTGAAAAGGTAGCTCTTGTCAAATGATACATTTTAAACCAACCTGCACTGATCGGCCATGGATGTTACTGTGACATTTGCCACCTGAATATTAGATATTTTTATAGACCAGTCACCCCTCTCCAGAGGCAACAGTTGCATAATGACTTAGGTGGCCAAGGTAAACTACTTGGGAAGGCCTCAAAGAAGAGGAGGAGAAGAAGAGGTGTTCATCAGACCTCCAAACTCCCAGAAACTGATCAGAGCTCTTTTGGTGACATGCAGGGAACATAATTAGTATTAGGCATGGAGTCACAATGGTGTGGCTGATGGGTGTATGATGTTTTCCAAACCAAAGCAAACAGCCACTGAAAAACAAACAAAGAGAAATTCAAACTAACCTGTCATAAACTCATTTCCCTGTGGAATTCAGATTACAGTTGCAGCTCTAAAACTATTCTCCTTTAGTCTGGAGTCCTGTGTTTCGTTACTGCACCCACCCTCTAACCTCAGAATGTGAACTTTTTCATTAAATGTCTCCCTAAAGCAAGTTGCAGACAAAGATCATTCTCGTTCATGTGGAAAATAAACATTAAAGAGATATTCAGAGTGTTAAAATGTTATATAATGGCTCCTTCCACCCTCTCCCTCTTCGGTAAATAACCTAAGTTAGTTGTTACAAATGAAAGAAACCACAACAGAAGAATTTTATAGAGGTGCTGACTGGTGGATTTTATTCATCTAACTGTTTATATGTAGCACAAAAGCCAGAGTGATAAAAATCTCTGTCTTTCTCCAAACTGTGAACTGTTAATGAACTATTAATGAATTAATCACAAAAATAACTGAATTTTTTTAAGAATTCTAATGAACAAGTCAAGATCTCAGTCAAGAGACTGCGTTTGTTTGCAAAAATCTAGTTGAAGAGAGCTCGGGGAATAAAAAAAAGAGGACTGTCAAAAAAATGCACTAGTCCTAAATAGCTCTCTCAGCTCTGTGTATTCCCACACAAATTTGCATAAATTTCATAGTCTAAGTCATGGACCGTGGCTGGAGTGTGTTATTAGTCTATCTTTAGGTGGTAGTACAGGCCGATCATGCTGCGGCTTGTTGTTATCTCATTGAAAGCACCCTGGTATTACACCCTGCGGATTGACAGTGGGTCTTAAGATCGTGGGATTTTGTTCACATATTAATTCATGTCTGTTTGGATGCGCCAAAACAAAACAGGTGTTCAGTGTGTGCGTAAGACAGGGGAGAGAATTTATGTGTGTGCCTTTGTGATGTTTGTTTGAAAGTGCACATAGAACGAGAACATGCTGTTAATGCGTGTGTGCGCGGGTACGTGTGTTTGTTTGTGAGTGAGTGTGTGTGTGTGAATGACTTGACAGAGGGGTGGGGGTGCTTTATTGAAAAGTGCTCCTCTCCTCCCCTGTTCAACATGCTGGATTAGCACCAGCAGTTTCCCATGGAGCCGTCCCTCCCAGCCCCCTGTCCATTTGCATAAGGCGCAGACAGGCGGAGATGTGACAAACAAACCTGGCACACACAGAGCCGGCTGCCTCCTTTACATGAACTCTTTGCCTCCTTTTCGCCGTGACAAGACAGACACACATGATGGAGCTCAAGTAAACCCACCTGTGCAGAGTTTTAACAATAAAACTCTTCCCTAAGTCCTAAGTGTTCGTGAGTTTTGAGGCCTTTATTCCTGCCAGTGATCATAGTGATTCACAAGTACAGGAATGCAGAGGGTCAAAGGAGGTAAGAAGGGCTTTCATTGCTCTGTCATTTGCACAAAACTCCCCAGAATCAAAGTATCCTCCCCCTCGTTTTTCTTCTTCCACCAAGATGATAATGTTCACCTTAAAACATCTTTACTGTACTGCAGCTACATAACACAGCTCTCTGCACTGCTGTCTGGCCGCCAAGTTCCTATCAAGCTGCTGATTTATGGCGCTTGATGCATTCCTTGGCCCTGCCGAAGAGGCAGTTTAGCTGAAATATGAGAGGAGATGCAGAGAACGCACTCAATGTGAATTTCACTTTAGCCTGCCTGCACACTGCAGTGCTGGTGGAGCCTTAAAGGTTTGCTGATACATAACCCCCAAGATGCAACGTGAACAATCTGGATTTGTTTGGCAGGAACAAAAAAGGACTGCAGTCCAGCTGTCATAAAGCTCACAAACCCTCTTTTGTTGGTAGTGATGTGCTGTTTTAACCCTCTGAAATTAAATTGACATTAAAAATTGCAACTCCTTCCTCTTTCCTGTCCACTTACATGCAGAAAATTGCATCCAGGTGTATGTAGGAAGAGAGACCAACACCTTTTCAGTAGTGGGTTTTTGTAAATGGCTTTGCGTGTGTAGTAAAAAATCTTTAATCAATCATTACAGTTTTACAAAGCAGTTCATCTTAATTTGGGTCTTTATGTAAAATTGCTGATAAACCAAAAGCAAATAAATAGAAACAGACATTTCTGTACAGAGAAAAATCACAATATGAAGCCTTTGCTGTGCGCCTGCATTGCTGTGTCTGCTCCTGAGTTACAACAGCGTGATTACATGCTTTATTAAGTGCTGAAGTGCTCTCCCTGAGTAAAAGCAGATGTCACCACAAGGTCTGTCACTGAGTCTGGATATGGGTGCCTGTGGTCAGTGTCTCAGCCCGCCTGCAGCTCGCTGTGGTTTTCTCTTCAATTCAACACAGAATCATCACCAAACTAAGTGGGTAAAAAAAAGAAATTGATAAACAAAGTTCCTGTATGTTTCTATATAGCATTGTTATATTGTGTGCTAGAAATCTAAAGGGTAGGGGGAATATTATGTTAGCAATAAAGAGAATTTATGCTTAACAAGGAATTGTCTGCTAATTCTGTAAGTTTAGTGTCATACCAGACAAGCACAGGAGACTTCAGTCTTATTTTAGCAAGGAAAACATTGGTTTAGTGTTTTTTTTTTGTTTGTTTTTTTTAGGCTAAATGTAATTCTTATGGGGTTAAACATCCACAATGCCCTTGCACTGTCAGATTCACTTTGCTGAAGTGTCCTTGAACAACACACTGTATTGTGTCGACGTCTGGCACAAGCTGCTGGTCAAAACACGAGTCTGAACTCTTTGTGAAGAAGAGCAAATGGTTTCCATATCAAGCTGCACTTCATCCCGATCTTAAAAAAAAGGACAGAGAAGCTCATGAGAGGATAAGATTATCAATCTCCACACTGACATTAGATTGATATTAGCTAATCTATATAATCATTTCCAGTTGGGTCCTTTTTCCTCATTGGTTTGTGTTTATTTCTATGCAAGTGTATTAGACATCCCTTTATTTTATTTTATTTAATTTTCTACTTCAAACCTTTAACATTCTTAAAGCCGGTTGGCTGAAATTAATCTTTTTAACTGAATATATTGAAGACCATTCACCCACCTTTTCACTTTTAAAGCTTCTCAGTTTTTGACTGAAATGTTCTACTTGAGGAAAACAATAGTCTGATGACTAATTTTAAAACATTGTGCCCTTGCACTGCATTAAAAGCGACACAACCCTGATTAGCAAAGACATGAAATGGGATAATTGGTTATGGATGCAGGGCAAATATGAAAACCTATCTTAAGTGTTGATCAAATGCTAGCATTCACACATTTCTGGCTAAATTGCTATTTCTTTCTTCCTTTCTTTTCTTCCTTCCTTCCTTCCTTCCTTTCTTTCTTTCTTTCTTTCTTTCTTTCTTTCTTTCTTTCTTTCTTTCTTTCTTTCTTTCTTTCTTTCTTTC
>JBAMHW010000005.1:8589208-8612147 GCA_037177495.1 Rhadinocentrus ornatus | reverse complement strand
TACCCATCAACTGTAGCTTTCAAAATCTATCCAGCATCACATTACAATCAGGTAACATTAGATACCTGGGTGTAAATTTTCCCTTCAGGTTCTCAGAACTAACAAAGCTTAATCACATTCACCTTCTTTAGACCATAGAAGATGATCTCGCTTGCTGGAAACCTCTACCCATATTACTTATGGGGAGAGTTGCCACTATAAAAATGATGGCTCAACCAAAAATCTACTACTTATTTTCTATGATTCCTATGAAACCCCCCTCCACCTAGTTTAAATCACTAGAACCACACATCTCATAATTTCTCTGGAAAAATAAACCATATTTCCACATTTCAATTCTGTCCTTTTCTTTTTTTCTCTCTTCCTCTATCCCCCTGTCAGGTTCGGCACTGACATATCAAGACTGAAGAAAATAAGATTATAATAAAAATAATAAAAATGTTCCAAACATCAAGGGCAGCCATTTATATAACATGTCTCCCTTGGTAGAGCAAATCCGTCCGGCAAATATGGCACACAGACTGCCGTTCTGTATGTTGGGACGCTGAAAAGGACAGGGTTAAAAAAAAAAAAGTAAGTAAGGTAGAGAGGTAGCATTCAACATTTGGCACTGCATGTTCAATATTGGCAACAAAGATTTCTTCCAAATGAAACAAAACCCCTAAAAAAAAGACTGTCACTAGAAGGGCCGCAAGTCTAACCTTCGCTTTCATGTGCCCATGAGAGCCAGCAAGACAAGAGAGGGGGCCTTTTATTTCTTTCTTTCTTTCTTTTTCTTTCTGTTGCATTTTGGAAAGAGAATGAAAATTCAGTGAGCTTTTGGGTCTTCTCATCCATTCTCTTCCATATGGCATATGGATCTGGGAGCAGATCGAAAGATGACACAAGAAAAAAAAGGGAAAAAAGACAGTCCCATGTGTGTGTCTTTTTCTCTTCATTAGCTTCCAGGAAGATCCGCAGCAGCTTGACTGAAATTAATGCTGTTAAAAATGTCAAAACGGACGCAGCTCATTTACAAGAGGACCTGACATCACAAACAGAAACATTCTTAGAGCTGCTGACATTGCCTTGGGAAACTGTTTTAATTTGTGATTTCAATGTGGCATGTTTGAAAGATTCAAGCTTATGTTTGTTTTGTTTGACGTGGCGGTATTTAAAATAACGAAGGTGCTGCGACTTTCCTGCATTTTCTCATCATTTGCCAGAAGTACTTTGAGTGTAGAGGTGATCATGATACAGAGCTAAGGTGACATGCTCTCAAGAACTTCAGACACAGTGTGGGCCACTAGCTATAATGTACCATGAAACTTGTTTGGGGCTTCATACACTGAGTAAATAATAATATGATGATGAGTTACAACCTGTCGTGTGAGATTAGACAGAGGATACACTTGGAGGAGGGGTTAAAAGTGGGGCATGGAGAGAAGCTCAGAGTTAGAGTTTGACATTGGTTTCAATGTCAAACATTGTGTAACAATAAAACAAGTGATTCTAACATTTACTTTGACTTTTCTTTCTTTGTAGACAGTAATAAGCTAATCTAAATAATGTTTTTTCTTGTTAACTTTGTTTATTTACATCCATTTTCCTTTTCAACCTGAAACACATTCAAACAATTAATGATAGTGTAAACCTGCATCCTCCTCACATTATAGGCGAATGGCTGAGGAAGAAGAGGGCGTGTAGTTGACCATGTAGTCTGCAGTCCTGGCCTGATTTCCAATATTCAAAGAAAAAAATGTGCAAGACCCCATTCTTTTGAACGTTTTAAGATGTATGTAGAGGAACAATTAGACAAAATAACTCCCAAAAACACTTATCGCTTGGTTTCATCAGTAACAGTGCCCTTTAAGTGTTATGAGAAGGAATGGCTGCATTACAAAGTGTTAAATGATTTTATCTTTTTATGGATTTTATGGCAAAATGTAAATTGGTTACAAACAAAAAAATGTTTACTTATGTTTTTTTTTTCTTTTTTTCTAAGAAAACTAGTACAACTTTGAACCCTTTCACACACCGGTCACTAATGTGGACACCTTTTAAAAAATATTTTCATCTCATGTGTGAGATTGGTATTAATAATGTTGCACATTAGCTGCATTGTCACATCAGTGAGTCATCCCATGCACTGCCGCCATAAACAGAAATAAAATTTTAAGTTAAAGAAAAAACAAGAAATCCTATCATTTTATATGTCCTTAAAAGTAAAAATTTGCCCCTTTAAAAAAAAAAAAATCATGCATAGATGAATTAAAGTTGTGTTTCTTTTATTCCTGCTGTATATTTTCTGTTGTCTGTGGAAGACATAGGACTTAAAAAGAAGATGAAGTGAGGTCTCCAACATGTCTAATATATAACTATAACTTCATTATAAGCTTAAACCTCAAAATCAGCTTAAAACTGATGTTTTCCTAAACTTAACCAAGTAGTTCAGATAACTAATGCAAATAAAACACTAAGTGAGGTTAGAGTTTTAAATTAAAATGTCATAAAATGTTAAAACTAAAGATGAGAGTCAAACCCATGGCTCTTGGATATGAGTATACTCATTTAAAAATAAATGTCCCATATATGATTTCTTTTTCAAATTTACAGAAAAAAGTGGAAAAGTTCTGTTTGTTGTTAATAGTTAACTGAATTACAACCCTCTTGGAGCCAAGAAAGTTGATCCACGTGATCTGCTACATAAAAAAGTGTCTGAAATCCCATCACTAGTAAACACATTGGCAGTTAATCAGCCTAAGACATTGCTAAAACAACCACATGAGAAACAGACATGACGCACCATCAGCATGCATGAAGCTTGTGAATACGTTTTCAGGATGTTGAGGTTAAAATATTCCACTGTGGTTTTTAGTGTAAAAGCCCCAAAACTTCAGGGTTCTATGTACTTCTAAACCACCTACTTTGTTTCAATCCATTAATGCCACGGCTCTATTCCCACCAGACCCCTCCCTCTGTAAGCTACCATGTCTCAACAAAGTACCCATTGTACCAGTGCCCTCATTCTTCCTGCAGCTCTCTTTTAAGAGTTTCCCAGTGCTTACCTAAACCTGAAGTGATTCATGTAGAGCTGTGGCTAAAACTGAGAATATATACTTTTGATTAATCATGCATTATGACTTGGTGACTTGACACCACTTATTGGAGTCATAAAATTGTTCCTGACCTCATTATCTGGATAAAGCACTTAAACCTTACTTGCGGTGTTAATGTGCTGAGTTTTTCAATCAGTGTGTCCAGTCCTGTGACTTCTTTCTCCTTGGATTTGAAAGTAGCTGTTAACTCTACTTCTTTCTTTTTTTTTTTTTTGCCTGTCTGGTTGCTATTTTCGAGCAGACTCATTTGTTATTTTAAAGAAATCAGGTGTTAGACTGGGTTGCTGTCTGTCATCATATGGGCATCTTTATTAACATGTGTTTTACAGAATTAGGCTTACGACAGCTTCAGGGGCCCCGACAGGAAATTCCAGCATCCTAAACCCATCCAGGTCTGACAGCCTTTTTCTGTGCTGAAAAGCATATTAGTGATATTTCTTATCACACAGACAGCATCAATTTGCACACAGCCTCCCCCTCTGACATTTTGCCCCAGCCCCGAGATAGATGGACATAAATCCACTGTTACCTTGAGGAAGGTGTTGACACTGGGCCATGCACCAATGAAATGCACTGTTGCCTCAATTAGCTGCTCAGGATCTTGTGTCAGAGCCACGAGGACAGGGGGGTGATGTGATACCCTGCAGCTGAGGCTCTGTCGCTTACCTGTGGGCCCCATAGTGTGTCTTTGCAAATCATGCGCCTGTAGACTCTTAACACATACACCCTCCTGGCTCTTTTTACACAAATTCGGCAGAAAACGCTGCCTCTGCAGGTCTTCGACTCCTCCTTGGGCCAGGAATGCATCTGTCTTACCAGGGTCGGCCCTGACGGGGGGAAAAGTTACAACTGATGTGATGTTAGATTCTCTCTGGAAACTCGCAGTTGCCAGAAGGATTAAGGTTAAGGAGCATCTTGGTGCTAGATCTGCGCTTAGGGGTATCTTGTAGCTCAGAGGAAGCAATGTCGGCAGAAGGGGGCAAGTGTTTCTCCCTGCTTCCCCCTAGCCACCCTCCTCCAACCGCCATCTGATGTGAGGTAACATGTGAGGGCGAGCTTCCATCTGTCCACGGTATACGCTAGCAGAAGGTGCAGCTAATGAGGCTTGATTTGCTGCTGCACCTGCCTCCAATCTGGGGGGTGATGGTAGTAGTAGTTGAGTTTCAGATGTGTGCGTGGGTGTGTATATGTGTGTGTACAGGGGATGCTGTAGCTATCCAGCCCCCCGCCCCCCTCTCTCTCTCCCCCTCAAGGTGTAATCATTGGTTAGCTTGTATGGGAGCGCCTGCAGGTTGATGGACCCTGGGAATTCATTAGGAAGTAGGTGAGGCCTTGGGTTGAAAGGGCCTTTTGACCTGCCTCCAAACAACCTCACATTACAAAGCAGAGGACGATTCAAAGGAAGAGGGGAGTCAGCCAACTTGTCGATGCGTTTTCACTGCTAACCCCATCTTTTGTTAAAACAGAACATTTTAATCCTTCTGCCTTTTTTTTCCTTCAGAAATTAGATTTAAGTGCTAGTTATTCCTGCAGAATCAGCAGCATATTAAGTTTTATGAAATGCAACCAAAACAACATCCACGAGGTTGTTTTTCTCTCCAGATGGTGTCAGGGGGAGGAGTGATATCCACATGGTAAATGCAGCATGTTTATCCCTCTTCCCTGTTCCCTGTCACAGATACCATTTGACACAAGAGCTCTTCAGGGGCCAGTTATTCCAGGCCACTGAATCCGGATCAAAACCTGCCCTGTGTCTTTGACTCAGCGATTAGCTCCCCTTTTCTTGACACTGATCAGTCAGTTTCTAAATCTCCTCCATCTGAGACAGGAGACAAGAACTGCATTATAAGCCAGAAAGAAGACGAACTCTCCCAATGCAGAGCGTAGAATAAAATACGTCTTCCTGACGGTACGTATTTTAGCAGCCGTTCTTGCAAAACATTTGTTTTATGCATGGCAGGGCCGTTTAGGAAATCTCAGATTGCGTGGCTCGTCGTGGGAATAATTTGTGGGGGAAGAACGGGACGGAAAAGAAAACAAAAGTGAAAAGGCTCCTTGCCCCAAGGCTGCACTTATAAGTGGTGAAACCATCATTGGGAAACCTTTACAAGCTGTGTGAATAATTCACAGGATGATGTCATCGCTGACAAAAGCTGTGTGCCACTCCAGATTATTTTCAAATTAGCTGCTCCATTCAGAAAGAACTTGTCTATGTTGAGGCCCAAATTAGAACTTGCATATTAATGACTGACCTGGTAATACTTAACATGGTCACTTTTAATTTAAGAGAATGTCCTTTTAGACATGCATATATTCAGAAAAAGTCATTTATTCAATGCAAATTTCTGAAAAATAGCATTTTAAGTTGTATAAAGTCTCATTAATATAGTAAAGAGACTAATCCAAAACGTCATCATGTATTTTCTACACTCTATGCTGCAATTCATGATTTCAGGAGGACTTCATGTATACATTTCAGATTAGCTGACGTGTATATAAGCTGACAGTAAAAGAAAACAATGTACAAGCTCAGCATCTATAAATAAGTTCCTTGCAGCCCCGTCATAAGTAATCTTATCCCGTCTCCTCTTCAGATTTTCTTTTTCTTTAAAAAGATGTAGTCAGGGGCTGTTATGAATCAGAGCCTCGTCACCAGAAGAATCAGGAGCCGAGAGAGAGATACATAAATCCAAGCCCAGTGTTGAAATTATGAGCCAGCTCCATGGGAAAAGAGTTTATGCTGTGAATCTGAGAAGGCTGATCATCCCATTGGGCTCATTTGTTTACTTTCAAATTCCCTTTTTTTGTGGGTTTGGAATTAGAGCAGTGTTTGTGCACGTTTGGCCAATGGGGAAATCACTTGTGATTGAGAAAATTTATACTGCCCTCTTCTGGTAGAAACAATGATAACTTCTCCATATAAATGTAGAACAATTACTACAGTAATCGGTGCAACACAATTCAAACCCGCTGATGCACGGCTGAGGCTGATATAAATCTTAATTTGAGCTTTTTTACTGTAAAGATTCATACAGGAAATTGACTCTTTTTTATCCTCTAAAACCTTTCCAAAGCTCTGAGTGAGTGTTTGAGTGTGCATTGGCCTTTTTTTGAATAAGGGCATGAGCGAATGAAAATAAATTAACTCTGGATACAGAAATAAAAACAAAATTAACAATCGTTTGACAGTTTAAAAGGGAGCTTTATGCTCTAACCAGGTAATTGTCCAAAGCTTTTAATGACCACTGCAGATCATTCGTTAAAGCCATGCATGAATCCTATATGCTTCCCCTGCCTCTCTCTTGTGTGTAATGGTGCTCTAGTCCTGCGCCTGACGTGAGTCAGATCTTCAGGCAGGTGGCTGGGAAATGGAGGCAGATGGGCCGAGTGTACACCACCACTGAATCTGTGAAGTTCTCTCTTCAGTTTCAAGCTGCACCGATGGGCCCTTGAATTATTAGCGGGCCCCCCATTCATAATTAGCCCAGGCCTGTTGGGGACCAAAGCCCCACTAATGATGCCTTTGTTGCCGCTGATCTGCCCTGCACAATCAACAAGAGAGGACGTATGACGGAGAGAAGCAGTCCCACATTGAGCAATAACGTGCCTGTAGGGCAGCCTCCTTAAAACAATCACGCATGGTTTCAGCTCTCCCCTCGTTAAAGATGAGTGTTCACATGGGGCGTGAGACAGAGTGTGTGGATGCTAGTGTGTGTGTGCGTGCGCGCGTGTGTGTGTGTGAGAAAGAAAAGCTTGTAGGTCTAAAGATATGCCAGTTCCCACAGGCAATATATGGCTATTTGATTTCATAGGCTTTTAGTTGCTGTATGTTAAAGATCCCTCCTTTACCAACAATTGATCTTATTTATCAAACTTTCAGCTGGTCTCAGTTTTTCAAAATTCCCCAAAGCAATCATTTTATATGAATATGATTTTATATGTTGTTGTTAATCTGGGTCCACTAATCTATCTATAAAACAGAATGACTTGTTTTAACATGCATAAATTAAATAATCAGTACCAAGGAAATGCAACATAAATTGGAAAAACTAACCTGTGTGTCTTACCAAAACATTTCAAAGCATAAAAATGTACTGTCACCTTTTCAACTAGAGTACAAAATGGCCCCATATAAGACAGGTGTTAAGGAAAAGGTTTAAGATATTTTACTAAATTTCATGTAACACTCATTGGTTTGTCTAAAATGCCAAATATCTGCAGCTTATTTAGAAAACTGCTGGCCGAGTTCTCACAAAGTCCAAAACAATGTGTGAAGTCTGCTGTCCTGAGCTGATTTATAAGTAGTCCTTTTGGTCTATAAAGCTTTAAATAGTTTTGGTGAAAAAATACACTTCTGGTCTTCTGGTACTGTGTGATGTGATTCCTTTAGGTTATCTAGAATATGTTAGTTCCCTGTTTTTGTCCAATGGAAAAGTCTCAGAAAACTGCAGGTCTGCTGCAACTCTCACTTCTTTTGATTCAAAACTTGACTTTTCTAAATCCCATTGCTTAAATGTATGTAATAACTTTAACCTGCACTTATTCGTTATGTTTGATATTTTTCTCTCTTTTTTAGTGAAAAAAACAGGTTAATGCATTTTGTTTAAATGTATTTTAAGCTTAATCTGATGCACATTTAATTAGTCTGTGCTCCATTAAGCTCTATAAATGCTTTTACCCAGCCAATATTTTAGTCTGTTAGTAGTTTTAAAGGTTGCTGGTGAATTTGTGTGCAAAATTTGAATCATCCAATGGCTTACCTTGCAGTTGTGGCTTGAAAACCACAAGTTATTATGAGCAGAATAACCTCAATAACCGTCTGCAACTTTTGGTGGGGACAAAAAAAAGAAAAAAAAAAGTATTTGCATTAAGCAATTGGAAACAAGTCCTTTTGGGGGAAGTTTTTATAACTAAGGCAAATAGCAAGACAACTAATGAATGAAATGGTCTACTTCTTTGTTTATGCATCCATAGTCTTCAATCTTCCTATATTTTTATTTTTTACTTGAGTTCCATGTCAGGCTTTTAGATCTTATAGATAACTACTGATATTAAACTATCATGAATAAGAACAACCTTTCTCTGGGTTCATAGTTTATTTTAGATGGCAGTTCCACTTTACTTCTCAAAAATGTATCTAGTGAGCTTTTCTTGATCCATCATATAAAAAAATGCATCCACATTTTATTGACTACTACTGTAGTAAATAATAAAATACTTGTATCTGCAAACATCATAGCTGCAGTCCAGCAGGATTACGAAGCCTTACGAAACACATCCTCTTTAACGAAACCTGGTAATTTATTGACTGCTGTATAATAATATTCTGATTCTTTACAAAATATTGAGACATTCTATAGCCTACACGATCATGAAAACAGATGCATTAGCTTCTTCTTTTACAACAAATTTTATTTCTAAGGCATTCATGAAGGCAGCCTAATACTTGATCAGTTAAATTTGACTGATGTGAGCAAAAATCAACCAGATCACCACAAACAAACACAACAACACAACCACGACTCTTAACAAGTAACACTAGACTCCTGGATGGCATGTTACTAATGATAAACATGTGATAGTGTTCTAAATAATCCATTAATAATATGGAAAATGAAAACGACATGGTCGCATGTCAGAGCGGTTGGCTTCCAGCCTGTGTGTGTTTCTCAGTTGATATTTCATCACTGGCAGATGTTAGGCCTTGTGGATCAGTTTTTTTGGTTACTTTCTCTCCCAATCCATCAAATCTAATTGTTCTTTTTGTTTGTTTTCGACAGTAATGGCTGCAGACTCGTCTCCACCCCCTGCAGTTATATTTGTAGTCTAAATCATTTGCCAAAAATGAGACTGGAATTAATTTATCACAATATCAACACTACTATCATTTTCAAATTTTCTGTTATAGTGATAATGTCTTTATCATGAGCTAATCATACTGTTTGTAATTACGTACAAGAGTAAAGAAAAACAAAGGAAAAGACATAAAAACAAATGCAAGACACACAAAACAGAAACCAGTTTAAATTTATTTTTATCTACACAAGGTTTTTCTTTTCTCACACATTGTTATAGAAGATTATTATAGACTTATTTCAAGTCATTTTTAAAAACTGATGACATTTTGCCACATTTCAGTAGAACAAACAACATCCCACTGCTTCCATCTGCCAGCTTTTCTTCACCCGTCCTGTTCAAAACACACACAAAAAAACAACCCACTCCCACAAGAAGTGCAGAGGAGAGGAGGGGTCACACAGGTCTGAAATCATCTCATAGTTTCTTCCTCCTGGTCACGACAACTCCTCTCCTACCTGGAGGTAAGTTGGTGTAAAACAAATGAAGGAAAAAATGAAGATGAGGATGGAAAAACTCTGTAAAAAAAAAAAGAGAGAGTAAGTCTTATCAAGGACTTGGAGAGACTTGAAAAATATTTATTTTTTTAGGACCACCTGCCACAAAATCTTTTTCGCCTGTTGTGAAATAGTTTCATGTTTTATCACTGAACATGTGCAATGTTTGTCATTTTTTTAGTCTGTATGGACACTCAGAGTTATGTGCAATTTACTGTCATTATCCTTTTTGCATTTCAAATATGATGCAAATGCAGCTTCCTTGAACATTAACTTAAGCATGACTTGAGCCTCTGCTGCTGAAGGTGACTGAATTTCTTGGCAGCTCCTGTTATGTTGGCAGCACGGTGGCATCTGTCACTGGCTCACAGTGGCATGAAGGAGCTGATAGAGGCAAGGGTTTATGTAGCTTTTTTTATTTATTTTTTTATTTTTTTGGAGGGATCAACAAAATATTAAATCTGTAATGAATTCCTAAAGTATCATGGAGATAATGACAGTGTTCTTTTGTTTGGTACCCAAATATAGATCAAGGATGAGATATGTGGTTCATTAGAGTGAGAGTGCACTATGCAACAGAGGATGCCTATCTAACAGGGGGAGGATCCCAAAGTAAGGAAACTTGGCCCTTTTTCAAATGAAAGTGTATTTATGCATTTATTAATGTGCATTGGCAGCCAGTTTAAGAAGATTGCTTTCCTCCCACAGGTTAAGTTGAGCTTTAAAGTAACTTGTGGAAAGCTTTTTAATTTTCAGTCCTTATATACCAGGACAGAGGTTAAAAAAATCCCAAACACAGTGACTTTAAGTCTTGGGTGTTATTGATTCAATTAAATTGAACTTAAGCTTGGAAACATCCTCATAAAATCTATTAACATTTGTTGATCATGACATAAAAAATGGAAAAGGAGAAGACGCTGACTTGGCTGCTTCAAAAGTTTCCACTTTTTCTCACTTTCTTGAAACATATTTTGTGTAGCTTGTTTACTCCATACAATAGATCAGAGTGTAAAAATTACTATATGGTGCAGCTGATGCTGAATACAGTTTCCTTCATCCTCGCTGGAGATTTTAAACTTCTTTAAATGAAGGCTGCTGTGTTGACTTTTTATTAGTGTCATGTTAATGTCAGCCTGTCATGTTTTCCAAAATCTAATAATTCAGGCTTTGGCACACAGCTCTGATTGTTAAGATGTTGTTACAGTTGTGTGAAATTAACAATGTCTGAGCAGCACAGCTCACTGATTACATTGAAACCAAGATGCAGGAAGTCAGCTGTGGTGAAGCCCTTCGTGGTTTTTTGGCATGTTGGAGAGCTTGTTCACAGCCAATTGTTCAAAACTCTGTTGTCTCTTGGATCTGAGCAGAGAGCACTCAATGATGCAATAAGCGGATGAAAAGAGGACATAGCGCCATTTGTAGGACTGTGTTAGATTGCTCTTATCACAAGAATCCTTTCAGCTTTTGATAAAGCGTTGTGTTTTCAAAAGTGCAATAAAGCCTCAGGCTAACAGTTTCCAGATAAAATCCTGGTTTTCGCTCTGCATACAGTTCTCCTACTGACCTCCCAGCTGTCAGTAAAACACACATTTACTTCTGCAACAGAGCAAGGCAAACAAAATCTGAAAATCCATAATGTAAAATGTGAATTCCTCTTGTTTCCAGACATTACTTTTGGGGCAAGCACAGGATAGCCAGCCACTGCTGTACCTAGTAGATTAGTCTCTTCCACATCTTCCTGTTTCATTCCATCCAGGTGCATACCGGGAACGCTGCCATGTATATCCCTTGGTGCACAACAGTACAGCGCAGCTGTGGAAGCCACCTAAATTTGATTCCTCTCGTTGTAACCTAGCAACGGTGGGTATTAATGCTCACAAGCTGGATGGGTGCAGTTCTGGTGCCAGAGGCAGGATGGGCGCCTGGTTGCAGCTCATTGGCAGATGACATTGAGTGAAAGCTGGCATTCTGAGATTAGGGGATCAGATGCTTGCAGCACTCTATGCAGGAAGTGGTATAAAATGTAAAATCAATGCCAGGAGGGCTTGACAGGTCCTTTACACTTGATGTGCAGATGTACACAGATGCACCAAACATAATGTTGTTGCACAGCACATAAACCCACATTAAATAGAGTCTGGTTTAATTTGGTGTATGCTGTAATTTGCTTCTTGGAAGAATCCAATATCTCGAATGAAAATGCAATATTTGCTGATGTAAAACAAACCAAAGAGCATTTAAAAATGTCTGTTATCAGACTGTGGCTCCCCCTGCAGATAAGATATAAGGCCAAGAATGTGAGAAAATTACTGGCATCACTCCAGCAGGTACGGACCTCTAATGCCACCTTTGGTATTGATTTTTTTGTTCTTTTTGAATAAAAAAGCTACTTTTTCTTTTCATATTTTTTTGTTAAGAACTTTGGAATAGAGGCATCCTGGCAACTTGGTCCAAAGTGTGTGCTGGTAAAAATAACTTCCTGGTCTCTATCCAACCAGGACTTTTGTCACTTCTCTGTTATTTGTCTACCATTTGGAATAATTCCCTAACACCCATCTAAAATAAATCCCGCAGGACAATAAAGCCCCAAAAAACACACCTCTTATGAATTTAAAACAGAAGCTGGTAGAATTTCGACTGGCTTGAGGCTGTTAAGCAGGAGAGGGAGCTCTCCCCTGAAAGCATTGGCAGCCGTGCTAGCTTCTGTTTGCTAGAATACCAGATGCCTCACGCCACATGCTTCAACCACTTTGATTTCATCTCTGTGCAGTTGTTGATCAGATCTGTCTCTGTTTGACACAACCTGCCTCCCGTCTTCCTCATAACTTTCATCTTTTCCATGCCGGGCAGGCAGGCGGCCGCGGCTGTCTTGAGATGTCAAACAGTGACGTGCAGTGTCCATCTGGTATACGTTGTAATGGGCCTGGATGAATGAATAGCCAGCCACTCCACTGCTTCTTTTATGACTCTCAGCAGTGGTGCTGTCCAACTTTGATTCCCCAGTTATTAGGGAATTGAATTCCCCACTGTGGTGACGCCCAAAGGAGAGGAAGAGAAAGAGACACACAAAAGGAGTGTGAAATCTGTGGCAGTGCTGCAAAACATACTGCACAGCCCACCACTGGTCTCTTCCTGGAGCCTCTTCTCTCTTTGTGTGGCTGTCAACACTTTTACACTGCAACCAGCCTTCTGAAAGGGGTTCGGCAGATAGAGAATTGTTCCAAAAACTCAATGAGTAGAATAAGAATTTTATATCAATGTGTTTAAGTTTGTAAATTTGGACTTTTTAACTAAATAAGTTAATGCATTTTAAAGAAAAACAGTGTAGAGAAAATCAGTCTGAAGGTCATGTAATGGACCAAGCACCCTACCACACAGACAGACTACACTAGGTGGAAAACACTCAGGGGATTTTCCTTCATCTTTAAAACTATTGACTGTTTCCCTCCAAATTTAAAGGGCTCCTCCTGGATCCCATCACAAGGGGATTAAAGAGGAAAAGGGCAACTGGGATGGCTTAGAGAGCAGACCCCTTCCACTTGAGCCAACACTCAAGCAGGGATGAAGTGGAGATGCAGAGACGACCCGGAGGGAGAGTGCGCAGAGGGAAGGGGAAAGGCAGGGAGGTGGCATAGTTTGGATTCCCAATATGTGTCCGGGGAATCCGATGTGAGGCCAGATGGCACAGGCCTGCCAGTCTTTGGGAATCGCAGCATACGGCGGCGGGATGCGTGGCAGAAGGTAGCGGGAAACAGTGCCGGGGTCAGCTCTTGATGTTGGACGCTCCCCGGAGCTGTTCCTTCCATCCCTTTGAACAAGAGAGCATCTCTACACAACTGTGCCGCTTCTCTGCTTAATGCGGCAGTTGACTTCAAACACAGCGCTATTCCCCCCTGCCCAAAGCCTCCTGAGTTCTGAACATATGTTATCAGACCTGATGAAAACACTGTGCCAATAACATGCCACGGAGCTCCATGCACATATGTGTACTGTTTTTTGCTGCAACTTTCATCTCAGACAATTCCATTCAGCTCAAAAGTGTAAATGACATGTGGAAGCTACGTCATAAAGCCAGAGTGAATGACAATGCTTCTCATGCCATGCACATGATGCCAGTGTGCTTTGCTGTATAGTGAAGCACAATATGATGGAAGCCAATTATACCATTCAGATTTCTGAGACAGATGTCCAATATAACCTGGTTAGTGCTAATAGGCCGATTTCTAAACAAAAGTAATTATTCATCGTTCACAGACCAGTAAAAGAGATGGATGCTAATATCTGATGTTGAATGTGTGTGACAGGTGTTATCTTCAATTTCTGTGAGTCTCGTGTGGCAGTCCCATTCCACGAACACATCCTTAAACACCTCCACGATGTAGTGATCTCACACATTTTTAACACATACTATTTGACTTTGGGAAAGAAGCAGTTCTGCGTGCCTACTGTTTATCTTCGTCTATTTTTGTCCAAATTTTTGGAAGCCAAGCATGGTGCTATGGTTGTTATTGCATCTCCATATCCGTGTATAGACTAAGATCCTCTTGCTATTCTCATTAATGGTCCATCTGTCATCTTGGCAGAAGCCCACTGGTATAGCGTTAGCTATGATTAACATTTAATCTATATGATTTTCTAATGAAAGCAGGGGTACCACGTTCAGTAATGATTGATTTGTTTAGTTTTTTTAAAGTATGGCTCAAGTTGTTGGAGAGGATGTTTTAACAGTGTGCTGATTATGGTACAATTGTTTTCTTAATTTATTACAATGCCATTCCTTGATTTACCTGCCTTCCTTTATGTTTACCTGCAGATACACATATTACAAGGAAGATATACTAAACTTTAAATTTGTTTTTTCATAGCATTTGAGATGGCTAGCAGATAATTATATGTTTTGTCAAATTTGTCAGCATTCTGTCAGATCTGGGCTACATTCCAGTAAAAAAAAAAAAGAAAAAAGTCTTGGTTTCAACTATCAATTAGAAACTTGACAATTTTAATCAATTTACTCAATAACATGTCAAAAGAATAATGAAACAAAACAAGTGAAAGTTGTCTGATTCATATAAGAACTTTAAAAAAGGCAAGTGCCTCCATACAAATACAACAGAGACACCTGAAACCATACCTTAAAAATATGATTTTACATCTCTTTTCCTTGCAGCTGATTTTAGGGAGGGAAATGGACAACTAGACTTCTCTTCAATCTCTTCCACAGGTTATGTCTTAATTGAGATATATCCTACAATTTTGAGTTATAATGCAAATATAAACTGGATATGAATAGGTGTGACCCCTGTAGCACATTATCCACATTTGAGAGAGCATACAGTACCTAGCCTGAGAGCAAACGAGACACAACAGAGCTCACATTGCCACTTAGCATAATGAACATAATGAACATTTCCCATATCTTTAGTTCAGCCATACAGCTGATCTTCATTCCATTTTTTTAAAGTCTTGTGTTGAATTGGTCCAGGTTGTTAAAACAATACACCACAAATGGGATGCCTGAAGTCATATTCCCATTGGTAGGTGGCTTAATCTACCACTAAAAAGCTTAAAGTTATTCCTCTGTCAAATGTTGGCCCTGTAGAGAATTTTTTTAATGCCCTCACCAACTTTTTTTGCTGCCTATATTAAGAACGGTTTCTTTATGGACTACTTTAAAGTTTAATTTTTGTTTGAAATTGCATGGGAGTGCATTTGATGTCAAACTCCAACATGAATGCTTTGTCTTTGTACTGAGGTTTTTTGTGTATTTAAATGAGCTCTCCTGACCACTACTCAGAGATTTTCTCTCTGTCTAAATAAACTGAAAAACCCATCAAAGAAAATCAAAATACCTTTACTTTTCACATATAGCAGATGCCTCAAGACACTAATTGTGTTATGGTAGTCTTTATGAAGAACCTTAGTCACCTTCGATAGACTCACTAAGACATCTGCTGTGCATGGCAACAGGAACAGAAGAGTTGGCCTTGGTTCAAGACTCTGAGAGTACCTTTTGTCAGTGAACGGCCCATTGTAGAAGAATAGGAGGATGGTGTTTACGGTCGCCACTACCTCCATGGCCCCCACAACAAGGATAATGAGATACAGTTGTTATCAGTGACAGCCGAGGGCCGCAAGGAGTTGTATCGGCCGGGTGCCTCCACTCTGATCCTCCCAGTGTGGGAGACGAGCTTTGGATGATGCTAATGTTCATCTGAAAGGCTTTTTAATTGCTTCTTAGTAGAAACCACACATCTCTAACCATGTTTTGTCATATGGCTTCATAAAAAGGTTTCAGCACAGAGATGTGACATGAATTTTAGATTGTGTTTGATCAGCTGCCCCAGTTGCTCAGGAAAGAGGTGAGAAACCATGTGCACTTTTGTTAATTTGCGAGCTAGCTAAAAACACCTTCAGCCGCTCATTTTGAAAGTAGTTTGATTACTTTGCAATATCAAATCAAATCCAATTTTACTTTTAAAGTAGTTTTAACCAAAAGCAACACAAAGTGCTTTACATAATAAAAACAATTAATGCATATTAAAATAAAACAAGCCTTCACAAACCAAAGCATATATCATAGCAATTTAAAAACACACACCTGATTTCGCATAGTCCCACAAACATACATGCACATGCTCACACACACAAAAAGCACCTCCATAGTCTACACAAACTTGAACTTTATCCTGTATATTTTGTCTCGTAACTGAATGTAGGTATAAAAATATTAACAGAAATATAAATGTGGCTGGACGCTGCTGTAAGGAAACAATATCTGGGGATCCATCCACACTAGGAGCCAGCCTACCCATGACCACATGGCAGGCTGGGTCCACACCACAACCAGTGCAGGACCCCCAGCCACCCAAGCAAAGACAACAACAACACAAATAAATAAATAAAAGACAAAGGCAAACTTAAATAAATAACAAAAATTAAAATTCAGTTCAAATCTATGCTAAAAAGTTAGGTGTTGAGCCTTTTTTTTTTAAAAAAAAGAAAGAAAAAGAAACATTGACAGTCTCTGTAGCCCTGAGGCTTTCTTGCAGGAACAAGGCCTCAACAATATACTCAACCAAGTTACCAACCTATTTTGGAACCTAATTGAACCAATGGCACGTTTTATTTGACTACAGCTAGCTTAACCCCAGCTAGCTTAATCTGGTGATTCCTGACAGAAGTTTAAATAAAGGCAAAGCAATCAGCTAGCCAACAGCCAACTAAAAACTTGTTTGTAAGATGTTTGAATCTCTTGGAGGTGTATTTATGAACTTTTAGGCTTTCTTAAAGCGTTGTTATGTTTCCCTCAGAAAGAGAGTTGTATGTTGGCTCCAATAGATCTGCAAGCCTGAACTTTAACCTGTCCACCTAAGACTTTCTCCAGTCTTAGTAGTAGTTTTTGTAGTAGTTTTATTGTCTTTATGTTGAAGTCCGACAACAATAGAACAATAATTACAAAGATGTATGAAAACATGACCGGCTGACATTGCTTTTGTAGTCCATGTTTTGGCAATCTATTCAGGCTGTATCGTAAGTCATTGTGAGTCTTTACCACTACAAATGAGGCAAACTTCCAGAATCTGCTAAACAAACCACTTTCATTGGCTAAAAAACAACTGATAAAATCAGCGTCAGCTTTACACTGGGATAGAAAGTTCTAGGAGCTGCTTAAGGAGCTGCAGGGTTTTTACCTCTGGTTTTGTCTCCGATTTTTTTATCTGATTCTGCTGTTTTTGCATATTGGATTTTTAAGAACCATCCTAAAGGACTTGCACTTGTGCTGCTTTATTGCAGTAGTTTTTTATGCTCTATCTACTAAAAGATATTTAACTTAAACAGGTTATACTTTTTAGTCCACTACATTTATTTGATGGTTGTAGGTATTTACAGCAGAATAGTAATCTTAAGGGCTATAACAGATGATATAAATTGTTTGAGAAAATAACTTAGCTTGCATATTGTTGTGTGATGAATACTTCTCATTTTAAACTTTCTAGCTGAATTTATTTAAAAACTTTCTTACTTATGTAAGAATTGGAAACTTGGGAGTTTTCATGTGATAATGTATTCTTAAATTGCAGAAGTGACACTTTTCCTCCAGTGAAATGTCTGAATTTTTCTCCCACCCAAGTCGTACACAAATTAATTCTTATCTTAGTGCTAAAACCAAACATAAAAGCAAATCAGTAGTGGCACACTTTACCCAACATCCTTCTGGATGTGGCACAACATCTAAATTGATTTGTTCCAAAATCGGATGAAGTGACTTAAAACAATCTGCAGTACAGTATATGCCCCTAGATAAGTGCAAAGAAACACAGTTTGTACTTTGAAGAGTATCCAGCAATTATATGTGGTATTTGTGGACAAACGCCATTGTTCATGGAGTTTAGGGTCGAAGCTGAGGCCCATACAGATGATTTATGTATTCAGCTGGGGATGGGGGAGGATAGATGGGCAAATTTCATTTGGCTATAGAAAGCTCCAGCCCAGCGGGCCTTGAGAAGGCTTAAACATAAGCAGGATGGGTGCCAGGTCCTCTTCTCGGCCATTGTGCTTTAATTAACCTACATAGGAGCTGACTGCTTAAATGTGCAGTGATAGATAAGGCTCCTTGGATGATTGATTTATTTACTGCACATGCTAGCAATTTCCATAACATTACTACTCCCGTTACTTGCCATTTGGGGCACAAATGTCAATAACACACAATGTATGTTTGTCCATGGATACATACTGTAAAATATATATCAAAGCAGGGATTAAGCCACCATAGAATATGGCAAGTCTTTATGTAACTGAACTCTGGAAGAAAAATTGGGCAAGGCCTCAACATCAGACCAGGTCAGATGTTTCAAGGAGTGACAATTAGGAGCAGCTACTGAAAATAATGAAGAGATGGTGGATTCATGACTTTTTTAGACTTTTACGAAGCACACCAGGTCTGGCTTTGTAAGCGGAAGTCTGGCATGGACCCAGCGCCAGTCTGAGACCGTGATTGCAGCCGAACATCTCCATCAGAGAGCACTAGAAGGTAACGGTGGGATTAAAATGGGCACTGCTGGCACATACAGGCGGGCAGGGTGCTTTTTTTTTTTTTTTGCTAGGCCATTGTTCCATATGTGCTCCACCTGCGCCTCTTAGAGCCTCGCGCCAAACACACGGCCGGCAGGCTCTACTATCCTTGCTGATTGGAAGTTGCCATGGAAATGCTGGAAGCCGGTGCTGAAAGCGGGTGGGTGGGGTGCGGGGGGTGGTCGGTGCTGTAAATCTCAACATGCTATTTTTTTAATTTAGGAAATTGGCAAAGGAAGTGTAGTAAATGAATCGTCGTTAATAATAATTCACATATGGGACAAAACACAATTAGGCTGTTTTTGGCTACAGGCAAATAGAAGGCAGCTCCCTCAAAAATGTGATCTCATCTCATCAAAGGTACTTCAGCTTTCCCAGTAGTCTTGAGTGAAGAGATGGAGCGGTTCTGTCTCATAATGATGTTTATGGAAATAATATCACTGGAAAATTATCAGTGGACACAAAGAGTACAGAGATGGCGACATCAGTCATGTAATAATGGTCCATAAGTTGATTTCTTATCAGCTCATGCAAATGGATAGTAGGAGTGATTCAGTGCTTCATTTATTAGACAACTAAGTGAAAACTCAAATTTATTTTCTCCCCTCAGGGAAGCTCACCCACCACCCAGCGCTGTTTTCTTTCATAAGACATTTTTTTTCATAAATTATTTGCAGTGCAGAGGAAAGGCGAGCAGCAAAGCTCACCCGCAGCTTTTAATAACACGATGGCCACCATCCAGCTTCAGATGAGTGCTGGGATTGGCTGATCTCTTCACACCCTGGCACCTGGAGCAGCTAGAAGTATGTGGGTATACATGTACATACTGTATGTGTGTGTGGTTGAGAGGGAGGAAAAGGGTGAAGGAGGTTGTTATTGGTGGCTGCACTATTGGAGGCGTGACATGACGAGAATCAAAAGCCCTCACCTGCAACCATGTGAAAAGAAAAATCATTAAAATGGTTTCAGGCCAAAAGCCTTTGCATAAAATCCTGAAACTTTCAGTTTAAAAAACACATTTTTTTCCCCTTACCATTGAATCCAAAGTTCAGAGTGCATTTAAGGAAATTCTTGGCTTGGATTTTGATATTTGAAGCCAGCGTGAGGGAATATGTGAGGTGAAATAACCTCCTGAGATGATCAGTGTTTGTATGGGACAGATAAATCTGCAATTCTGTGGTGACCCATGTATTTGTGACCCACGTATTTGTGAATGATTAGCTCCCTTGTTCTTAAAACGGCTGTGTAAATGTGATATGTACATTTGCATGCTTGTTGTCATTGATTTCCCCATTAATCCATAAACCAAACTGAACTTGTTGCAGATGGTGCTGGGTGGATGCGTGTCTGATTGTTCAGCTGTGGTTGCAGGAACATAGACAAGATAAACACTCAGATAAAGACCAATTCAAGGATTTCTGACATCTTGAGTTGAATTTCAATAACTTGGTACTGTGAGACTTCTGAACCGGTTTATCCAGCCCGGATGTGACCTTTCCAAGTCATTGAAAATGCAGAGTAGCCAAAGATAAACTGACCTGCAGAGGAATTAGTCGCTGCTCCTTTTCGTCTCTGGCAAACCCAACAGCTTGAACACGCCTGGGCGCTGCCTCACAAAGGCGCTCTACAGAGGAAGCCTATTAATCTTCCTAAAGCCTCAAAAAGCAAAGAGGCCAGTGTGGGCCCCTGAGTCTGGTGCCCGGGGCCCACAGACAGGGGTCCTTGGCAGGCTCTGTGGGGTCAGTCTTGGCCCGCTATCAAATAGGCGTGGGCGGGACAAGGGCACAGGATGGTGTAACTCTGCCCTTTAGCAGATGCCAGGCTGGAGCTGACTCCAGGGAGAGGTGAGAGGATCAGTCCTAGTGCTGCTGGCCTTCACAACATCAATCAGGAAGTAGCTGCTGCTCCTCCTTCATTAAAGAAAAGATGGATGGAAAGTAATCTGAATGAGCAACACCTGTGGGGCCACTTTTGGCTTTACTGTCTACATTGTTTAATTCATCTTCAGGAGATGTATTCTATCAGGAGTTTGATGTCTTGACAATGAAGAAAAAACAGCTGTTAGCACAAAATGCAATTTGATAATGTAACAAATCTGTTTAAACTGCAGTAGTAGTTCAATGTTTAACAGCTGTATAAATAGTCAGCTCACATAAATTCTGCCTATTAGTTCTTACTGGCTGATGAAAGATAGAACTTATGCATCAACTTCTCTACAAGCACATGTCTGCACATATTTAGTTTTTTTGTTTCTGTCTTTATCTTGACTTCCTTCACTCTAATACAGCACTGTTTTAATTACTATTAGCATGAAATTGTTAAAATTGGAAAAAATGTTTTGTTTTTGCTCAGTAAAAATGCATCATAAAGCAAATAACTTTACCAACATTGTACGCATTGCCATGGTGATGTAACCAGATCTGGAAACCCTACACTTCCAAAAGTGACATTTTGGGGGCGTCTTCTGCATTTAAAGGTAATGCAACAGATTCCTGCCCAAAAATCAGACTAATTTATTCTCAAAAAATCTGCCAGCACCCAATAACATCGGGCTTTTGAGTGTGATGTCAGAGTGTTTGTCTGGGATTCAGTCTGATTTCAAATATTTGTACTGTAATTGTAGGGATATATTGGCTATTGGCATTAATGGGAACATAACACCTGGGTGATTATATTTCTTTTGACTGTGTTATCCTCTATGGTTGTCCTTTTTCTAAGCTAAGAAACATTAGCCATAAATTCTGAAGTAAAAATCAGCATATAATAGCTAAGTAAGTTCCTGGTTTGTCACCTGGATAACCAACTGTATCCTCAATCAAACCATGAGCTGACTCATCACTACTCCCTGTATTTCTTGAGGGAAGCAGCTTTAAAGTCACGCACATGTGTTGTTGCAGAATCAAAACAAACATGCATGTAAGTGGTCCTACACTTGTTCTACCGAGTACCAATATACACATACTGAAAACAGCAGAGACAACACAGACTGATAAAAGATGTTCTGGTTGTTGTGTAATTTCAAATGTGAATCTTTTGCAAAGGCTTTGCATATTTTTGCTTCTTTGAGAGGATTTTGCACTATAACAATAATATCTAACTTTCAGGAGATTGTCTGAAAATGCATCAACTCTATCAAATGGAGAACAAATATATATAGCCAACTACTAATTTTTTTAAACCTCACAGCCTGATAACTTTAAATCATCCTACACAAACAGCATCTGGTTAAAGAGTTTGTTTTTAACACAGAAATAGGTTCACACACTTATAATGGCTGACAAAATACTAATCTAATCTGATTATTTTCTGTCTTTGGTGTGTGTGTGAGCATTCCCATGAGCCACAAGTACCAAAGGTGTCCAGTGATAAACTCAGTGGGGGAGTAAGAGGTAAAATAGAATATCATGACAAGGATGAAAAAGAACCAACATGGTTAATTATACCTGCATCCATTAACCATTTTAAAGTAATGTATGTGGTGTTTAAATATAGGCAAGGTGCTGCCCTCTTCATAAGAAATGTTTAAGCTCAACATAAATCAGAATTACAAGAAAGCAAAATACTTCAGCTATGAGCTTTTAAGTAATTTATCAGCAAAGTTAAAGTGGAGATTTTAATTTGTTTTACTCACAGAATTTGGACAGGTTTTCTCATATCTCTCCTTTTCATCCCTTTCATGTGTAGTTTGGCCATTTTCCCAGTAAAATAAAAGTCAATATAGTCTTTAAAAGAGTTTATGTTATGTTAAAGTTTCTCAAATAAAAAACCCCTGCTATAATTAAGTTTCTGGATTTTTAAATGCATGAACAGCAAATAGGAAGCATTTTATTTGATTTTATATCCGTCAAATAAATCCAACAGAAGCGAAACCATAAAATAATCCTGTTATTTCCTTAAAGCTTCAGCTGGGTCTATTGCTTCTTAAACAAATAGACCTTGCTCAGGCTTTTTAGTGTGTATAAGGACTTGTCATAATAGATGTGTCCTGCTGTGGCTGCTGCTCTTTTCACCCCACAGCCTGCGAGGATGAACAGAGCTCTACTGTGCCCCGACGGACATTGAAATTCCCCTGACGTTTGTACAGTGAATTCCATTTCCTTGCCTTTTGATTCATACTCCTTTTTCCTCCTCTTCTTCCCGTGAAGTACCTTTTTGTCCCCTGTTTGAACTTGGTGAAGAATCGCTCTGCAAATGGATGTCGGGGTCAGACGAAATGGGTGAACTGAATGACTTGAGAAGGAGGAAAATCTATGAAGAATGGCGGGATGAAGAATGTTAAAGAAAATCTGAACATGATGGCTTCTTTTTGTAAAGCTATTACTGGAATTGGGTTGTAGTTACTGGTAAATATCAGAAACTCAAAGTAGATACCTTTAGCAACAAATCAATCTATAATAGTTTTATATATAAATA
>JBAMHW010000005.1:8576788-8589180 GCA_037177495.1 Rhadinocentrus ornatus | reverse complement strand
TGCAGTTCAGTCTCTACAGCAAATCACAAGTGTCCACATTGACTGGTGAGGTAAAAAAAAAAAGAAAAAAAGAAAAAAAGAAAAAGCTTATTCTCATCGCAGTAAGGTTCATCTTTAACTGTATGCTGCTTGTGGATTAGGGGATGAAAGAATGCCACTGACTGTGAAATTGCCTGATTTTTATCGGGGATGTTGGGGAGCAGCTGTGCACAATCCTCTGCCCTAATCTCAAGGCTGAACAGGGGACTAGGCAAGGGAGAAGCTGAGTATGTGTGTGTGTGTGTGTTTTGCTGTTGTTGCCTCCCTGTGTGTGTTACTGTACATACATGCAAAGGTGCATGACAGAGAGGTTTGAATGGTTGTGTAAATGCACGCTCCTTTGGTGGACTTCTTATCCCTGATAAGTTATTCCAGTGTTTTTGCAGTAGAATGGAACCAGCAGTGTTGCTGAAGGCATGCAGTAGATGAGTGAGGCGACAGCTTGGCTCTTCATGTTTCAATTGATAAAGGCCATCACCCAAGAGCTGTGTCATGACATTATTACTGATGCATCTACTGTATAATCCTGTCTCTCCACCTTACCAGGCCTGATGCTGGAGTAGAAAGAAGGAAGGAATCAAATTAAGTAGTTAAACATGATTTTTATGGAATTTCTAGTTCATGCTACATGATAGGACAACTGCCATCCATCTACTTTCTCTAACCTCTTTATCCTGTTTAGGATCATTAAAGGCTAGAGACTGTACCATCACAGGGCTAATAGGAAAGAAGACAACCATCAATGATGGGCAGTTTTAAATCGCCAGATAATGTAATATGTTTTTGGCCAGTGGAGTAAATTGGAGCAGCCCTGAGATAAAAAAATCCAAATAGAAAAAAGTCCCAAGCAGGATTTAAACCTGGGCGGCATGGCGCTATAGATGACACTACCATAAAAGACATTCTAAACTTTTATATTTTTATATGAACTCTATAAAGTCCCTATGTGAAATCTGCAAAATAAATACAGTAATACCCTAACAACAAACTCTGATGTTTCCTCTGTTTAACTGCAGAACAATCAACATCTTTTGTTTTAACACTCAAAAATCCACTGTCTTGGTCCGGTTTTGCAGCTCTTTCCACATGCCTGTTTGCATGAAATGATATTGCCACTGTATGTGCCTAAAGACTAATGTTTTAGAGAGTTCTATAAGAAGAAATTTCTTTCTTTGCAATCAGTTCGAAATTCAAGCTATGTATTATTCCCAAACCATGAATAGGTATTTCATTCTAATATTTTAACCAGCCTGGTTAGGACCAGAATAGCTTGTTGCAGGATTAGACTGGATATTTTGGAAGATGAAAGACCTTCTTTTGGTGACATCTTCCACTGTCCCTGCCCCTACTGACTGCTCGTTTGTTGGTTGATTTGATGTTTGCTTGTAAGGTCAAAGTCATTCATGCATATGTTCCAAGATAACTTATGTACAAAAGGCAAGTAGACACTGTGTAAGCATGGAAAAGTGTCATATTGTTAAACCTTGAGTGGTCAATGTAGCAATAATTCTCTGATTGATGTGCCTGTTCAGTAGGAGTCATATAAAGTCCATACACTGTAGTATTTACTGGCTTAACCCTTTATCTACCATTTGCTAGAGCAAATTGACCAGTGACTGTGTTATTACAAAGGTGTGGAAGTAAACCTAACAGAGCTATCTGTATTATTTGGTTTGGGCAGTACTGAAAGTGTTATCCCATTGCTGTCTCATGTTTGAATCATTAAACTAATAATACTTTATTATTAATAGTTATGTCAACCACTTGTTCAAAAATGTTATTTCTTACTATCAATGTCCCAAGTAAATGTAATATGCAAAGAAATTTTTTACATTGCTTTTTGCTTAGTGTGAATTTGAAATGTGAAAAAAAGTCATGAGGCAGATACTTCTCTCAACATTCAATGGAGACAAACAACATTGGACTTCTTGGTTCAACTTAATCTTTTAGCAATGCATAGGTATAGCAAGCTTTCTCACTGTACTTCGCTGGAAACAACATAAAAGATAAGCAGATTAGCTGTTATAGTTGTGCTGTTTTATGGCATCAGGCTGAATAGTCACTCCCTTCACAGTAGCCTACATGGTGTGCAATGACATGTAAAAAAATATTTTTAAAAAAATGCTATTATTTACTAACATAACTTACATACACTATTTCACAAGACCAAGCAGCTGGGTCAGTATGAAACACATCTGTGATGCTGTTAAATTTTTTTTTGTTTGTTTTTTGTTCAGCAATGAGCTCACTGGCTGAGTTTTCTGACAAACTGAGAGAAAATAAGCAGCTCTGAGCAGGTGTCAACTTATGGCCACCTTAACCTTTGAGTGCACCTGTTAGCTAGTGCAATTTGGGCCCACTGGTGTGACTGATATATCAACTAATACAAAGGGTTAGTTAGATAACATTAGCAACCCCTGAACCATCCATGTGCAACATAGCTTCATATTAAATTCCTCAATAGTATTTTGGTTGTGATATAATGCTGTGACCTCATTCCAGTTTTCCTTCCTACGCACGCCTAAACTACCAAGAATAAAAAACCAATTACAGGAAAAAACAAATATTAAAATATACCACCTTTAGCATTGTGAGTAGAAAATGTTAGATTTGGGATAAGCTTGATGAGAAACTAAAAAGGTTTTATTTAATCTCCATCCTCCCAAACACAATGAACAAAAAAAGAAGAAGCGAAAAATGCAGCTCCTATCATTGTACAATTTATTTACTGATTATATCAAGAAATTGCTCATAAATGAGTTGATTAATACTTCAGTGCTATTTTCATTTTATTCTTATTATTTCTTTCCACTAGGGTTGAATATATTAATGAATATCTTGAAAATACAATTTCACCAGAATAGTGGATTAGATATTATATTATTATATACATTTATATACATATATACATATTTACATTATTATATTCTATTAATTGTTTGTATGTTGTTGTATTTAAATAATAACTGACCAGTATCTTTTCTAATACTACTTTATTTATTACTCAATTTTATAATAAGAAAGATTAGATAAGGCTTTATTTGTCCCACAGTGTGTAAAAATGTCATGCATATACAAAAAAAAAATAGAAAAAAATTTATTTATTTTTTATTTACCAACTTAATGTTACTCCAAAGTGAATGTGAATTCATCTTAAATAGATGCATTTGGCAAAAAAACATGATGGTGTTGAAAATAGTTATGTTGCATTTTCTTACTAGAAAGTATCTATTTTAGAAAATAATCACGATAAACTTTAACTAAATGCTAAAAAAGAAAGCAGATTTGTCTTTTTTTAATTTACAATGTGATAAATTCCTTTTTTTTTACCAGCATGCAGGAAACTACATGTTTGAATTGTCAAAGGAAAAAGAAAATTAAGTACATTGTATTAAACGCAAGCTTGTGTTTCTCAGGCCAAATGTCATTTTGTCCCACACACTTGAAATGTTTTTATTGTTTGCAGTAACAATACGTATTTTTTTCTATTTACAGAATGTAAATCAGCTACTAATGTAAACTGTATTTAAAAATTATATCTATGTATTTGCCTGCTGCAAGTTAAATTATTTACACTTCAGAAAATAGTTCATTTCATTTTCAAAGGGGATACACATTACCGGGGATTTGCCTTGCCTGTACAGTAAGTCTTTGATCTAATGTCTTTGATTTAGCACTGCCCACATATAGAGGCATGTTTGGTGTGGGAGTCAAATGCCATTGAACTTCTCTCCTTGAGTCACTGTGATTGGGGATTTGCTCCTCGTGGTGGCGCTCGCATATTTGCATACATGATGATTTGAGGCCTTCCCCTGTGGATGTTTACGATGTGTGTAATGAAGTACACTCAGCAGGTGATGGGCAAACATATGCCTGAACTACCATGGGGTCCTGGAGCCGGATCATCTCCAAAGGCTAACTGGCAGGTCTTAGTTGGGACGGCATTAGTACATATTATTCACAAAGAGCATGATTGAACAGAAAAATGTGCCCAGCGTGTACCCAGCTGCTTTGTTGGCACACAGTTCAGCCTCTGCCTGGGTTTCAAGACTGAGCTTGGATTTAGCCACGCATTCACTGAATTCCCCATGCAGCTCTTATTCATTCATTCAGGCACAGACACGGCTGTACCAACAAGCTGGTGTCTGTATGTGTGAGAAAGAGTACGAGCCAGCTCCTGAATAGTTTTATAAATGACAGCAAATTCTGAATTTTAACAAGTATGTACAGTAAATGATCAGACACTCAGTAGATGTGGGGTATAAAAGGCCTCTGTGTGTGTATTAAATAATGCAGGTGTTGCACTGTGGCAGCTGAACATGAGTCTCCCAGCAATACGAAGCCTTTGACCTTTAATTCTCCGCTTGCTTGCTGTTGCGGCAGCCCTCTGTGAACATTTTTATTCATCACAGCAAGCGGACTCATACTTTTACATTTTTCATTTTTCTTTTAATTCATTCACAGATTCGTTTTGACATGTCTTGGCTCATGCAAGCCACAACTGAACACATGCTTCCTGTTTGCAACCGGGCACAGCAAGAGCCCCTTCATTGATGTTCTCACCCTCCGCATGAGTGTTTTAACTTGCTGTTTACATTCATAAATGTATATGGATGTGTTTTTCCATAGCTTGCCTCCGAGCCAACAGGAGGTCAGCAGGTGCTTCTGTGCTTACCAGATGGCTCGCTTGCTTCAGAGTAAAGGGGTGAGGGGGATAATTAGAGATATGCCTCCCCCTAGAGGAAGATTCTTCGCTTTTTTTTTCTTTTTGTTTTTTTTTAAGCCAAAACGCACTAGGAAAATCTCTCAATTTTCCTGCCTCGTAAAATTCAGTCCAGCCATTTAAATTAGAATGCAAATTTTTTTTTAATGTGGATTTTTTAAAATAAATGAGAACAAAATAACCTTAGTACAGAATAATCTTTATTTAGCTATTTTTTTTTAAATATTTTAAATCAAGAAAAAATTCCACTGTATTGTTCCTTGTCTACATTTCATAGACAATCTAAGCTAAACGTAAAGTGGTTATCAGACACAACATTAATCATCATTTCATTTTTGCATTACTCTAAAAAACAAAACTAGGGTGAGAATAGTGCAAAGAAGCAAAAATCCTATGACATCTATGTAAAATCTGTCTATGTTGACTGAAAATCAGGGAAACAAACCTGCAGAAATTTTGCCTGACTGGATATAAAGAGGCTAACTTTAGAATAAATTGGTGGCAGACAGTTTAATTCGTGTTGACAAGTTATTTTTACACATTTATTCACCGTTTGTCACTTCCCCGAAACATCTGCAAAAAGAAAAAAAATTGCTTAATTAAGTGCAATAATCTGTAAATTATTATGTATTAATACATTTCTGGATACTTCTGCCAAGCTATCCTTTTGGTAAATGAGATAAACGTACCTGCTGTCCTTTAAGCGGCTTGCTGTAAAAATCTGACTCCAGTGGTTGACTTGCTCTTCGTCTTTCATTAGTTGCAACACCTGGTGACAGGAGATTGTACAATATGTACTGCTGAACTGAGAATTTTACAGTCAAAGAAAATAAAGCACTCATTTGGCACTAGTGAGACTCACTAGATCAAAACCCAGCTCTGGGGATTTGATTAAACAACCTTTCCCACAGGATTAATTCCCCACCACTGCAGCTGGCAATGGAACAACTACAAAGGCATGCAAACACAGGTTTCCTCTGTGCACTATGAGATAAGTTTTTTAAGACTCACTTGATGTACGATGAACAACACTGATTTTATCTGCAGGGAGTGAAGAGTTTCTTAGATATTTACAGCATTTAGTTTCTAACTTCAATTTACTGACTGTTTATCCCACATGGCCAGAATATTTACCATAGACACTGTCATCATTCTTGTTGCTGGTGATATTGGCTTTCAGGTGACTCAGCTTCTCCTGAAATGATAAAGATCAATGCATTAAAGCCCCTCTGCTAATAGCCACATTTAACCTTTTAAACACGTTCATAAGATGTTTTATAACATGTTATATGACATATTATGGGCAACATAACATAAGCAAACAAGCACGGTGTGTGTAGGAATCGGTAACAATGATACAATAATAGTAATTGCAACAATCATTTAAATATTATATATATAATATTTAAATATTGAAATATATATATATGTATATATATATATGTATATATATATATATATATATACGTCTGAGGCCACCTTCTAGGTTCAGAATAGAATAGAACTTTATTGTTATTGCAACAATGTACAACAAAATTACAAAGCCCTCCAGTTAATGCAAAAGAGAATAATTAAAAAATAGAATAATTGCAGCACCCCTTTATTTTAATTATGGCACAGGTGTTTGGTGCAATATGAAGGACACATGAGGTAGATAAGGCACACAAGCTTGAATTTTTAAGTGCTTGTCAACCATTGTTCAGCGCTCTTACTGCTGACTCTTAATTCAGAGATGTTTTTTTTTGTTGTTTGTTTGTTTGTTTGTTGTTGTTTTTTAAATATATTGCTTCCTTGACACCTTTTAAATGTCTATCTTCTCTGTCCAAAATATATACATTATTGTCCTCAACAGAGTGTTCTTCATCCTTTGGGTGCAGATGAACCACAGAATCTTGACCTGTACATCTGCTGTTGTGCCATGCATCTATGAAGGGGTTATTGGGCTCTCCTAAAGGTCTGAGCACCACCACAGCTTCTGTTTGGGTGTTTTGTCTTTTGGATGAAGCAGCCTCTGTCTGATGGTGTTGTTTGTTTTGAAATGTACGGGAATGTCATATTTGGAGAAGATCTGTTCTGAGTTTTTCAGAAACTCCTGCCACATATGGAATGACAATTTTCTAGCAGCTGTTCTTTCTGTAGTCTCTGTTTGTGTTGTTTGCCCCAGACTTTTTAGCTGATACGTTAAAATCCCAGTTAAGATAGCTTCTACAATTATCATGGATTACCAGGAATCTACACCAATACCCTAATGTATAATTTTTAAAAATTCAGTCTTACTGTGTGTATTTTTCTCCATGCCTGTGTCCTGTCATGTCTTTACTCTTCAATTCTCTATTTTCCCTTTTGTTACTTGGATTAAGGATTTCATTCATGTATATATTTAATAAAGAACTTTCTGTACATAGAGTATTCTACAGATCACTGTTTAGGTCATTTTACTTTGGTAGAAGATGCTCTGCCACCAATCTGATGTCTATAGTTATTATAGCCATATAGCCATAACTCTACACCTTGGAGGGAAACTTGTTTTTGAATTTACAGAAGCTTAGAGAGCAAGAAATAAAAAAAATATATATCTCTTGAAATCACAAGTCAATTATCTTAGGATCTTAAGATAATAAAGCTCATTTAGAGATAGATTTATTTATAATGTTGTTTTGTTGATATAGTGGATAGATTTATGTTGTAACCTTAAAAAGGCTTGTTTTCTTGAAATAACTGTTTAATATATGTTGTTAGTTTAGCCTCGTAAAGTCTGTGTTCCCGTCATGTTGTCCCGTGGTCTGTTTATGTGTGATGAACTCATCGTTTCTGTTTATTTGGTAAATATTAAAGTGTAGGGTAATCCCTGAGGTAACATAATAATTATGCCAAAATACAAAATGGGAGTTGAATAAAGATTTATTTGCCCCAAGAGTTACTTAAATCTTTCATTCATCTCTATTAATTTTATTAATAGATTTTCATTTGGAAATTTTTTTTTTTTAAATTCTTTGTTGATTTATTATATGTAAAACAAAAAATTTCATATTAACCTAATAAAGGGAGTAAAGTCAACAGATATTTAGGCTGGTTAGTTGAAGCTGTTTTCCCAATGAGAGGGCATGTAGGCCTTCCATTATTGTGTCAGTATTTTGGCACCTCTAACTCCCAGTAAAATTCCTAGACGATACCCCAAATTGAACATCCAGATAGTGGTCCATCGCTTCCTTCCTGTCTCTTTCTGAGAGAAACTTTAAAACCTTGGCGCTATTATAATTAGTTTGACAAATGATAGCTAATAGCACATATCACGCAGCATTAGCAGTACACAGATCACAGATCAGAATTCTTTCTCTTTGAATGTGACATGCAGATTTCCTACCTCCTGCTTGGCATCCGTGCCCTTCTGAACCTGCTGCCAATCACTGAAGAGCTCAAGAGACTCGTCAGCGCGAAAACCTGCTTTCAGCTTCTGCTGGAGCTCACCAAGCACCTGAAGTTTGTACATCTGGTTTGGTACAAAGGTGTCATAGGTGGGGGTGATGCTGCCTTCTGCAACTGCTGCATTGACCAACATTATGTAAAAACATCTGATCAGAGAGTCAAGCTAAAAACTTTCAACATTTCATCAATAACCCAGCAGTTTTCTCTCTTAGACACATTATTCTATGCTATTATTTATTTTTGCAACTTTTTGGCACCTGCTTGTGTGAACATGTGCTACTTGCTTATTTTATTGCTTTTTTACTGTTTACTTTCCCATCCCGCTGCCTCTATAACGACTCATTAAACCATTGCCATCGCTGTAATTGTAATTGAGCAAAACTCAACAAATTATTCAGCACCACCCAGCAGGTAACAGGAAACCACAGGAGAGTAACTAGCAAAAATAACCAGCTCTGCAAATTGCTGCAAATGTTCATAGCTTTTCTGCACAAAAAGAGGAAAGATTTTTTTCTACAATATATCTTTAAAATATTCAACAGTTTTTCAACAGCCTGCATGGACTTTAAAAGATGCAGAAAATTCCCAGGCTGTAAAAAAGATGCAACTCAGCCAAGACTCAGTCAGGATATTTCAGTCCAGCTCAGCAAACTTGCCTCATTTATAAATGAGGAGTGTACAAGATGAGCATGTAGTGTTATTAAGCACTACAAGTATATCATTAAGTCATGATACAATGCATATCATGATCCATTTGCTAATACAGAGGCATCAACTTTTACAAAGTATTTTGTTGTTGCCTGCAAGGGGACAGATATTTATGAAGTCATAGGGAAATCATTTGTGAAGGGGGACTTGATGAAAATCAGAAAGAATTGTTGCCATTCATATCTAAAACTAACCTTGTATTAGTTTCTTATGTCCTAAAATATTTCTGACCATCTTTAACTGAGCATGGTTGAATGCAAAGTGGAATATAGTGAAAGGTCTTTTACACAATATTTTGTCAGATGGGGCTTTAACATGATTTTCTGTTGTGAAAGTGTTACATGTTTATTCCTTTCTGACTCCTAAGAGTTTTTGAGCATGTTATAGTTGCAATTTAGCATTTCTAAAATTTAGCATTTCTAAAATTTAACATTTGCAAAATGTGAGTTTTTTACTATTTCCAAAGGAAAACATTGGTCTGTGATGACTTAAATATGTAATAACTATCACAATATTTGATCATTTATGTCAGTTCTACTTTTTTTTAAAATGGCGCCATGCTGTGATTTTAAAAAGCAGAGAAAGGCATGCGACAATTTTGGATCTTAAAAATTGGCATTTTAGAGCAAAGAAAATAGATTAATACATTTGATCAGTACAATACCAAGTGATGTGATGTGACCCATGTTAGTCAACTCAGAGCTTACCTTGCTTAGTGGGAAGTGAATACAAATCAGAATCGTCTTGTTGTGTCTTCTTCTTCTGGAACACTTTGAACAAGTGGAAGTAAATATACGTTAAGATTAACACAACAAACATTATTTACATTTGACAATAGCCTAATTCAAGCCAGAGCTGAGTAAAACAATTTTGTCTCCTGCAGTACAGCCGTTCGTCCACCAGAGAGAGACATTGTCTAAAGTTAAAAATACACTAGAGATGGACAAGAACAGCTACAGTTCGTGTGGAAAACCGGTAGAAAAATATAACAATATTTTAGAGATGTGATGTGTGCATAAGCAAATATGTATAATATGGCAGATTTTTGTTTTCTCTCTGTAAAATTCACATATTCACTTCTGGGCTCATTCAGACATAAAAAATGATTCTTGGTTTGGTAGTAAGCTTTCAGAATAAAAGGCTACACTGTTCAGCTGTCAGGGGCGGTGGATCGGCAGTTGCGTGGCCAGCAATGGATTAAAGTTCAACATCCACACCCTGGAAGATAATCCCACCTCTGCCTAGTTCCACATTGACATCCTTCTTTTCCTCTTCATGTTCAAACAGAGCCTCTCTTCTCTGCCTTTGTGCATTCTTTAAGGCTTCATTCAGACAAAGGTACTATGTGCTGATCCTCATGTAGTTTACATGTCCTCTAATCCCCCCCAACAGGACTAAACTTCATTCACATTCTAGCTCTTCTGTCTCACTGAGCTGGAGATGTCGCTGCTAACAGAATGAGGCTCCACATTATTTCCACTTGTGCAGTTTTCGCCAATAACTGGCTCCTCTCCTTAATCCTCCACCAAGCCTCATCTCCTCTCACATCTTTCAGTGGGGTGGTGGGCGTGAGGAGCAAAACGTGATCCTTGTGTGGTTTGAAACTCTGCTGTTTCAATAGTCGAAACCTCTACTTCTCTTGTACACTCTGGGGACAAGGACGATGGAAAACATGTGTAATGACTTATTATGGCTGACTTGGCCTTGGTCTGGCCAAGATTTGTTCCAGATGGCAGCCTAGTCATTCCCTCTATTACTGAGGGGATGGTTGGGAGAAAGAGAATTTGGTGGAGTACTTCTTCCTAAAAAATAGGGAGAGGGGCTCTACTGAGAGACTATGACCATATATATGTGTTTTGAATGATAGTCAGGGACAGGTGTAATATTGTTGTCAGTAATACTTAATTGTAGAAGCATGTGATATGTCTACATTTGCAAAACAAAGAAGTCAGAGCTGTTTTAATGATTTATGATTCTTAATAATACCAGTCACTTTTTAATGTTTCAACTTCATGAAATATTCAAGCAGTTGAAATTGAACAGTTAGAAGATATGGGCTTTCAATGCAGCCAAATGTGTCTTTTTCTGACCTCGTTGTTGTTTGTTTAGCAACAGGGAGCGAGTATGTTCTTGTGGTTTGTAAAATCAAAACAAACTGCATCTTATAAAAGGCTCTTTGCTCTGTTCAGCAGCGCTCTGACAATTGCAATGCACATTCCAGGCACTTCCTCCCTCCCACATGAACTCCTCTTTACATATTGTGCATATCTCAGATTTGTTTTTACACCTGTATCGAAATGTGGGAAAAGTGGAGATAAAGATGCATGAAAGGAAGTTACCTTGGGCAATGTAAGGGGTTTTGCTGTCTTTCTCCATGATGCATTCAGGCCTGGGTGTGGGTGCTGGGGGGCGATTGGTGATAAGCATTGCTTTTGCTGGGTTCAGAGTAGTGTCATGTTCATCATTCACTCCTAACGGCGCATAAAGATCCTCCTCCTCATCTTTGTCCTCATCTTTTTGGTGTTTCCGTATGTCTGTGACGGAAAGAGTCCATAAGTGTTTACTACACTGTTGCTTCATGTCATTTTGTGATTGTGTCTGTCATTTCACAGCTGATAGGAAGCAATGCTACCCCATCAGCAAAGGGGAGCTATTTAGTGGTTGGAAATTAACAGTAAACCAGCTAAATAATAAACAACAACAAAAATAACAACAAACAAAAAAACAATCCTATTACTGGTTTTCCTTTGTCCCCTTTCCTTCCCCTTTACTTCCCATCAGTTCCTCACTCACCTGTGTTGCACATCATTTCGTACACACTGGCATCGCCATTGTTCTCACTTGAGTTGAACAATTTCTGTAACAGCACAGAATGAGGAGAAGCATTTTATGCCACAAATCACAAAGCAACAGCTTGAGAGGGGCATTTTAAAATTCAGAGACAGTTTTTTCATCTGTTATGTGAAGCTGAATGTTTGCCAGATGAAATTGGATTTTTTTTTTTTTTTTTTTTAACAAATCTTACAAAGTAAGCTTGTAAATTTTGGCAGAAATGTGAGTTTCTCCTTTTAACTGCTCATTTCCTCACCCACAGCTGTCCTCCAAGGCAGGGTTGGGCAACATTTTCTTCCTGAGGGCCATATTGACTTTAAATAAAGCAACCACAAGTAATGAAATGTAGGCCCAATGTGTCCCTATTGTACAGTGTAATTCAAAATATTTGCTCTGTTTTGCTTGTATAATGTGTACATAGAGTTGTTCTTCCTTATTTATATCTTTGTCTTAACAAATATTCTGCCACCAGTTTTTGTTGGAGGATAGTTTCAGGACTTATCTGCTTATCTAACTATGTAAAATGTCTCCTCAGTCCTTGATGTTGCAAATATTACATGTAGATGACCATTCTTGGTATAAATAAATATAGAAAGAAAGAAAGAAAGAAAGAAAGAAAGAAAGAAAGAAAGAAAGAAAGAAAGAAAGAAAGAAAGAAAGAAAG
>JBAMHW010000005.1:8541526-8576688 GCA_037177495.1 Rhadinocentrus ornatus | reverse complement strand
AAGAAAGAAAGAAAGAAAGAAAGAAAGAAAGAAAGAAAGAAAGAAAGAAAGAAAGAAAGAAAGAAAGAAAGAAAAATCTGTTTCTGTAAGCACAACCTCTGACCTTACTAACTTCTTCTAGCTGCCCTCTTTGTAAGAAATGGATAAATAGGCACTATAGCTTGCCTCAAGATTTATCATAAAAGCTGAGTTTTTTGTTGTCATTTGAATCCATTCAACAACTGATTAGGCCTGTCCATATTCCTAGGATTGGGAATAATTAGTGATGTCCACTGAGCAGCATCTGCTTCTATGCAATGCTTTAATACCAGCTGTGAAATAATTAACAAAGCTATCTAACGTTCTCCTTTGACTTTCAGAAATGCAGTTTCAGGGCTACAACATGAATTGAAGAGGTGTGCTGTTGAACAACACCCGCTGGCTAACAGAAGGAAGTTTCCCTGTAGCAACAGAGCTGCTGCAGAGTCGGCCTATTTGTTAATTGCATGCTGTGAGACAGACAGGGCTATGATCAGGGTAATTATGAGATCACACAATCTTCCCCATTCACTCTAAACATATCATTTAGCAAGTGATTCAAGACCCTTTGCTTGACATCAGACTACATCCATAATTAGAATAAGATATTATGGGTCATTATTTATGAGCATATTTCCAGCTTCTGATAAAAATGTAATTACAGAAGAGTTGTGTCAATAAAGCATTAAAAGCAAAAACAAATAATTAAAAATTCAGTCTTAGCTAAAATGAAACAAAAATTTGAAAATGTGTTTCATATTTTGTAAGAATTGCACATACATCTACTTTGAGTCAAGCTGTCTTTTAAACCACTTGGCTTTTATATTATTATACCTTAGAATTATATGTTGCTCTTCTGTTTATTTGAGAGGATTTATTACTAATTTGATGCAAAAACGTCTAAATCTGCAGAAAATACAAGATAGAGCTCACTTGGATCAAAATATTACTATACAGCCCACTCTGCACTGTGTGCCGTTTCTAAGCAACACAGCCAATCATGTCTCAATTACAATATTGTACTCTTCCTAGAACTGCAAATTAGGTATTGGCTACCATGAATGCATTAACTGACAGTAGAGATTCTTTGCAGGCTCAACAGGTTCAAGGAATTGGTTATTTCCTGCTGCTTGAACATTGAATTTAAATAGTCAGCTGCTGTGGTTCTGCTCAGTATGGTATTTTCAGAGGTAAAATCTAAGCAGGGTAGAGGTATTTATTTACAAACCACAAATGCTAAATTATTTTACAGATGTCTGAAACTAAAGGACCCTCAGGCATTCCAGTTAAACTGGTTTCGCTGCTGCAATCCAAGCAGCAAGACTGCAGACAAAACAGCAGGCAGGCTTTTGTTAAAGCGAGAAGAAATCTTAAGTTTATCTAGCAGCTACAGGACAAGGAGTGTAAATCTGTTCTCAGCAGCTGAAATGGTCAGTTCAAAAGCAGGCTTGGCTTTGCTCTCAGAGGCAGCAAGCTACTGTCCTTTAACACACAGAGCTACAGGATGAGAGTGTTTGATGCATAAAAGCCAACACCGAATGCAGTGCAATCTTTTCAGTTCTGGGTTTTTGGGGGATTTTTTTTTTTTGTCATAAAACAAGACGTAATCAGTTCTGCATGAAATATTCCACACATCTGCATAATTAATTTTGCCTATTTATTTTTTATATAATTATTGTTATATTTAGTTATTTATTTACAACCCCATTTCCAAAAACAAGTTGTAAATAAAGTTAAAAATGTAAATAAATGCAAAAATTAGCAGAATTGACCAAATAAACACAATAAAACATAAAGAACATATAAAATGTTGAAAGTGAGACATTTGACTATTTCATGAAAGATATAAGTCCATTTTGAAACTGGCAGGGGTACTAAAAAGCAACAGTTGGAGGAACATCTAATCTAATCTAATTAAATTAAATTAAATGGCAATAGAAAAAGTACCTTAAGACTCTCTCAGACATAAATATGAGTAGTAGTTTGACAATCTGCCGAAAAACTGTGTCCACAAATTGTGGAAATTTTTCATAATAATCCTCATTAAAGTGAAACTGAATAGTCTAAATGCGCCAATTTGCAGTTTATAATATCATCAAATCTGGACACATCTCTGAGTACATGAGACATGACCAAAAGTCAATATTGAATGCCCTTTATTGTTGGGCCAACCGGCTGCACAGCATTAAACAAGGCTAATTCTGTTGTTGAAACCACTGCGTGGGCTCAGGAACATTTTCCAAAATGATTGTCTGTGACTGGATTTTACTGTCCCATCCACAAAAGCAGGTTTAAACTCTATAATGTAAAGAAGAAGCTATATGTGAACATGATCCAGAAACGCCACCGTGTGCCTGAGCCAAAACTAACTTAAAGTGAACTGGAGCAAATTGGAAAATTGTTCTGTGGTCGGTCGAATTGAAATTGGAAATTCTGTTTGGAAATCATAAATGCAACATCCTCTGGTTCTGAACCATCTGTCTTCTTCATATTCAATCAAAAAGTCTGCAATGTGGCTCATTAGTGCCTGAAAATGAAAACCTGCACATCTGGACAGGCTGTATAAATTCTGAAAGGTATATACAGGTTTTAGAACAACATATGCTCCTGCAATTCCCCTTTTTGAAGGCCTTGCATATTTCAGTAGGACAATGCTATACCCTATTGCATCTATGACCTACCATCGATCCAAACCCTCAACCAATTGCACCTTTTCGATGCAAAACTCTGCATGTGTAACTGAAGGCAGCACAGAAACAGTAGGAGTCTGCAAGTCATTTGCTCTAAGAGGCTCAACAAGATGTGCCTTAGGCTAAATGCAAATGACAGTCTGTTCACATGTTAAATATTTAACATGCTGACTAACAGTTTACCACAGCAACATGCTAACATTTGCTGAACTGCCTCAAAAACTAAGTGCAATTGAACCTTCACGATCAACTTAATGTTACAACAGGAAAATTCAGAGGTATCTTCAGGTCTGTGAGGTTTATCATGAGGTGCATGTTGTCTGTGGTGGAAGGTTCCACGGTGCCACTCCTAGTCTTGAAGTGGTTATTAGTTTTTCATCTGCTCTACAGGCAATCGGAGGGAAGCAACTGTTTCCTCATATAGAGGAACAGTGATAATGATATCATTCAAATGATAAACAAATCTCTAGAGTTTCTCCATTTTGACAGACATATTGTGCAGTAACTGGCAAAACAGACATAATATGCAAAGTAAGGTCTGCACACTCAACAATTCCCTGGACTAGAGTGTAGTGTATCACCTAATTTGGCTTTCCTCAATTTGGGTAATGTTATACGGTAAACAAGCAGAACATGCAGGATATGAATGGCTCTTTGTTGTCTTTCAAGGCCCTACAGTTTTAGGCTAATTTATATTTATTGAATTCTGCTCCACATCTGAAAACAGCCAGTGAAATCTCATGGTCCATCTAAATACCAAGTGACACTCAGACAAATTTATGGCCCAGCATTAAAACATTAAATAACGACTGTGTGTGCTCATGCCGGTTTTTTCACCATGAACAATAATGCACTCTGTGTATATAAACATTATAGATAACAGTAAAGCATTTTCTGTATTTGTATGCTAGTTATGTGCTCTCTGAATAATTCAGGTTTTCCCACTGGAGCAGTTCGCAGCTAATTAACAAAGAAGTGCGATGCCAGGGCAGAGAAGTAGATCTGACGCAGGATTCGTGAGTGATTCAGCCTGTGTATGAGGCAAGGGACTAATCCATCTTAGGTTTATTGACGGAGTGCTGCTATACACCAATGCCCAAATCACTGATTCAACATAGGTTGATTAATTGGAGGTTGGTGGAAACACTGCAGATTAGTTTATGAAAGTGCTGAACCTCACCTCACAGCCACGACTCTTTAGATTTCTCCAACATGTTCCAACTGCATATGTTTCAGCTGTCAAGATTAATTTGAATTACACAGCACAGAAATGTATGGTGCTTATGCATGTCAAATCTGTCTGCTGTGTTACATCTATAGGCTTGTTGACATCCCTGTGGAGAGACCTGTGTTTGACTCAATTGCTCCCCTGTCAGCTCTTTCCAGGCTTACAGCAAGCACTCACTAAAGCAGTCTGACCAAACCATGCCCAGTCTGCAGTCACTCTCAATTAGCAGTGTTGCTAGGAGGATAAGTACCTCGCAACAGCTGTTGGAGTTTCTAAATTTCCCTTGGGACTAAATTCTCCATAGGTTGAGCCGAGGTATCAGTGAAAGTTATAAGTTGGTGGTAAGACAAACAAAGACAGGAGATAAGCGGAGAATTTTTTGAGAAAGACTGAGCATTACGTTAACAAAGTGAAATAACATGATAAGGATTCAACAGCTTGTTTCAAAACATCATCATGGGAATAACAAATATAGATATGTAATTATATTCTTAAGACAGTGAGCCAATAGACAGTTGTGGTGTTATTTGTCCAGGTTTTGAGATACTTTAACTAACTTGTTGTTGTGATGAAGATTTTGAGTGCTTGTGCTTGAGTATTAATATTATTCTAGATTTGAAGGTTATACTTCAGTTTATTTCAAACACTATCTAGACATTTAGCTGTGTTACTCATTCCACAGAAGCATGATCCTCACATGTTATACCGTGTTGTACACGTGACTAATCAGGCTCTCTATTAAAGTATAATACAACACCACATACCATACCATATAGTTAAAACCTAAATGATCCTTGACAGATGAGCAGGTTTCCCCATAGCGTGTGCACTGATGCATCCCTCTTCCATCACATTGAGTTGATAACAAGTTGGATGGTGGCTTTTGCTTTCAAACTGGGATGATGCAATGTTCAGGATTTTATCAAAGAATTTTACATTTTGGCACACAGTTTACTTTTTCATCTCAGTCTACCTCAGAAAAATTTCAAAACACAAAAGGTAGCACCAAACTAAACTTTATTTGTGGACTGAATGGCCTGATCTGGCAACCAACTGTGTTCACAGACTGATTGACAAAGGCCTGTTTGGTCTACTCCTTCTTTGCCTGTGTGGGTATTTCAACAAAACCCTGATGTCCTCATGAACTCAGGATTTCTACACACTGACTGTTCCTCATGTTAATAGTGGAGAAATAGTTTTTCAGTATTGTTCGACTTCAGACTGAAATAGTATTCAAAAGACCTTAAACTCCAAATCTCATCTAATCATTTGAAAACTTATAGTGAAAGACTTTTTTTTAAAACCCAAACAATAATTTTTCAGTTGTAACAACTAGTCTTGAAACTTTTTTTTGGCCATTTTTCCGTTTGTACTGTCTTTTGAAAATGGAGCTGAACTTTTGAAAAAACAAGCTAATGATCATTGATATAAAGAATGCATAGTCTACTATTATTATGTTTTCCAAAAGTGTAAACCTATTGTTTTCTTTCTCAAAGAAAAAGCTTTTCATTGAAAAAAATGCATTTTTCTCTGGTCTGTTATGCTAATTATCATATTTTCTGCGTTTTCTAAAATAGAACTTTGTATGCTGGCTGTGCTCAAAATGACAGAAATTGTATTTGTAAACTAAAGCAATATTTCAATCCAAAACCCCCTCACCCACTTTTCAGAAAACTAATTTCTCTCTGCCAATCTAAAATGATCAGCCTAGCATGTTTTGTTTGAGTTGAAATGTTTTCTCAACAGGGACATTGCTCCTGAATTTTTTCTGATTTACTTTCTGGCGCCATGAGACCAAAGTTACCTTTTCAAGACAGGGCAGACATGGTTGTGACTGATGTCTTTAAAATTCAGCAACTAAGAGCAAAACAACAAACGTGGGTGAAAAGTTATACAGGGGCCCATTCCAGAAAGCTGGTTGAGGGAAACCCTGGCTTTTCTGTTCCAGAAAGCAAGGTAAGTCTTATCCTGAGTCTGTTACCATGGCAACTGACTGAGTACTTGTCTCCTCCCAACTGAAGCAGCTGTCAGACATAGGTTGACCATACTAATGCGATTCCAGAGATTTAGAAGTTGAATTAATACACAATGATTTATGTAAGGAGAAGATTTTTTTAGAACTCGGAACAGACGTTTTGTAATTTCCTGACGAATATCTTTTTAATTTCCCTTCTCTGTGAAATAGACATTAAATAATGTCCAGTTGTGGTCCAGTACAATACATTACTTTTTGAAAAGATGTCTTTATATTTAATTTTCATATGCCTACTTGTGTGTTCTTCCCCAGTGGGATTGAACGTAGAAAACTAAGATTTTGTTCTATCCACCAATATTTTAACCCACATGCTACAGTTTTAATAAAGTTCAAAATTCTGTTAGTGGACCATTGGATTCCAACTTGTACATTGACTCAGGCAGCAGTTGTCTTCCATGATGTATCTCCCCTGAGCAGCAGCAACAATGTTCCCTTCTTTACAAAATACCGCTTCATATTGCCTTTTTGCTTCAATAAGAACCTGTCAGTCCAATGCCATGGTGAATCCAGGTATCGGTACTCCATTGATGATGGCTTTTTATTGTGGTTCCTAACTATGTAAGATACTCAGAGTTTGAGCCAACTCACAGCAGCCGTTCTGGAACCGAAAACTCAGATTTGCTTTACTCAGAGTTAACCCTGAGTTTCTTTTTAGACTCCGAGTTAGTTGAATCTCCTTTCTAAAACAGACCCCGGATCAGAAATTTTGTTTGTATGAGGTAGTTTGTCCTGTGAATAAAACACAGGGTTGCTTCTAATTTTGTGAGACCTACTTGCTTTCTACCTGCAAAGATTAGATTAACTTTGCATTTACATAAAGCATTTGTAGCTTATCGTAAAACAAAGGAGAAAAACTGAATGCAGGTACAAACGGTTATAAAAAATGTAAGAGTTGAAGGTATTTTAAATTTTTGATATTTATGAAGATTTTCTGTAGGATAAGCAGTTTCAGTTACAGCTAAAGTGGGAGAGTGATTTCTTTCTGTCTCAAAGGAAAAAACAAAAAACTCCCCAACAATGAAGCAAAAATGCCACATTTGCCAAGAGCCAAATTTCTCTTAGATCACTGTTACAAATACAGGCAGAGTTAAAAAAAAAAAAAATAAAAAAATAAAAACAAACCTCAAGCAGAAATATTTCTTTCTTGTATAGTATGTGGTTTAAAACTTAAAATAGTTTGATGCTTTCAAACTTCAATCTTAGATTTTATTGTCCCCATTGCCTGATGAAATTTGCATTGGCATTAGCATCCTCCAGCTGTATCAAATAAAGAGATGTGCATGAATACAAAGGAATAATTAAATCTTAATAACCTCTCATTCGTGAGTGACAAGCATGCTGTTTTTGCATTAATATATCTTTACAGTTAAATGGCAAGTTGAGCAGGAATCTTCAGATTAACATAAGAATATGGCAGCCATATTATGCATGAAAATCTCTACATTAGTGGCTACATTAATTGTCTGAATCCATGTAGATGACTGGCGCTGAGAGTCACTGTGTATGCATGAACAAAAACAGCCTGCCTTTTCTCTGTGGGAGTGTTCCATAAGGAAGCTTGCAGGCCAAACCTCCTTTAAAATGAGAGGAGAAAGGAGCTACCACACACCCTCCTACTGAGCCATGAGCTGAATGTAGAAACACTAGTCAAGAGGGAGATTGCATGTGACACAGAAAATATTCTGCCCCTCTATCTCTTTTTATTCTACTCATTATTGATAAAAAAAGACAGACTCACACTCTTAGGAGCGTTCCTGAATGCTGCACTGCATCTCCTGGCTTTGAGATCTCAAAAGTCAAGGTACATTGGATCATTTTTGTCACCTCTAAGCATAGATCAGCCAAGACATTTATAATATTTAAAAAAACCAAACATGATTTGAGAGTAGCAAGCAGATGATGTGTTACCAGTGTCTCTTTCAGTAAGATATGAAGCTCCATGTGGCCATGTCTCTTGGCAATGTCAGTGGGAGTCTGTCCGTGGCGATTGGTTGTGCACAGGGCTCGATCAGCACCAGGACACTGCAGAAGCAGGCCGGAGACATTTCTGAATCCATACTGAGCTGCAAAGTGGAGGAGCGAAGGCACATCCGCACGATGAAGCTCTGCTGACGACATTAGATGTGAAAAGAGAATTTCTAATTAGTCTGGTTAAAATGAGCAGGTGTACATTTATGCACTAAGTGCTCCACAAATAAATCCTGCTTTTGCCTCCTACATGAGTGATAACTTGAGGGTGAAGTTATACAATGTGGACAGTATAATACATCTAGGAAAGTCAGAGAACGACAGCTTGGAGGCACTTATTGACCTGTTTGTCATGGCAACACCTCCCTCTACCCTTTTTAGCTTCATTAGGGATCAATCTCAGAAACTGATGAAGCCATCAGTCTGCTGCATAATGAGCAAAAAAATTTGAAAGTTTTTTTTCCCCCCCACATTGGATATTGTTTATTATGCAAAGGGATTTTGTCTTAACAGTGAGACATTTTCAGTTCAAATCCCAGCAGAAAAACATGATCAGAAGAAAAGATTTAATCAAATGGACCTTCTGTTCTATTGAAGCAACAATGTCTTTTATGGAAAACGCAAAATGATTCCCTTCCAGTAACACATTGAACTGTTAACAAATATTACATATGGATTTATTTATAACTATTGTTTGACAAGATTTACACACAATTAAGAACAATTTGCATTTTTGTACTTTCAATTCAGTTTAACATTTAACAATTTTGTGCAAATGACAATAGATTAATGCCCAGGTAGCAGATAGTACCTAAAGTAAAATTAAAAGAAAGATTCAGTTTTAGTTTTTACCCTTAGTGTGATTACTCTGCAGAAAAGTACCTCTTTCATGTGTGCTTTCACTCTTCAGTCCCTGAAAACCTCCAGTGGGAATGCTTTCCAGAAGTATGGAGGACAACTGTTGATCCAGTTTTTCCACAGAGGAAACCTGAAGGGCCTAAATTCCAGACAAACTTTAAAATGTTTTGTTAAGTTATGGCTGCACCGGAAATATAGAAACTTTGATCTTAAAAACCAACGTCAGCAAGTCGTAAACTTAATCTTGAATATTTTGCAGGATAACAGAAACAGTGGTAGTCAAATTGGAAATGTCTATAGAGACACAATAGAAATGCCAAGTTTGATTTAGCAACATGCGCCTCAAACATCTGCCTGCCTTTAGTTTACAAAGCCCCCTGGTTAATTCTTCCTCTGGCATTACTCAAGTTAGCTTTTTCAGCAAAAATCAAATCTAATCAAATAAAGTCTTCATTACTGAAAGATGGACGAAAGCTGCTGAAACCTACCATTTCAGGGATAAAAAAGTAAACAGTGACTCGTAAAAACAGGAGCAGAAATGTTGATTTATTGCTGCTTTTTTCACAACTTTCCAATGGGAAGAGTTACTTTTAATTATTAAACCATACTTCAAAAAAACTTTCATTTGATTAAATCAACAATTAATTTGAATATTTGTGCTTAGTCTAAAAGGTACACCCAGTTTCATGTTTGTTTTACTTTGCATTTTACAACATACTTATCAAATAAGCAAAGTCCTAGATATAAATATATACCTTGTTGGGTAGGTTTTCTGCAAAGTTTGGGTGTGTTGCAATTGTAACCCATAAAAAATATGAAAAATATGAATCAGGCAACTCGTGGCCGACTTTCTTAAAAAAGAATAGTCAGTGGATGACATGATGTTCTGACTTTCAATGCTTTGTGCAAGTCATGCTATTGTAACCCAGTGGTATATTTATATTGGACTTTCTTTGCCTATACACCAGCAATTTTATCACTTCATAATAACAAGCTCTTCATACATTATTTTTTAATATGTACTTTCAAAACCAAGGCCAGAATATCTCTGATAATGTCATCGTTATTTCCTCAGACCTGTCAATGATCAGAAATCCCCTGGTAAATACAGACCTTTCCAGGAAAACAAATTCAGGTAAGGCACAAAAACTAAATGCAGAAATTCTCTGAACACAGATAACCTTTTAAAGATTTTACCTGACACATGAACTCTACAGGGTCTGCCACCCTTGACAGGAGGCATGCAAGTTCCTCCATGTTGGTGTAGTACTGTAACTGTGTGGTGATCAGTGCTTTTCCATCACTATACACAGTCACCCTCACATTCCCTGCTGAAAAATCTGCAGTAGAAAGCATGCAGGAAAAATACATAAGCTGGACGAAAACAGAAGAGTCCTTCATAAATCATGCAGCCATCTTTTGTTATTATTTTTATTCACCTGGTGCATTGACACAGAGGATCCGCTCATTCCAGCGAACAGGTTTTTCTCTCACTGTCTGAGTCTCAGCACTGAACTCAACCATACAGTCACAGCCAGCTGCATCATTTTTCAAAAGAACAAACACCTCCATGGAGCTCTGCCAAACATTATGGAAGATTTCTGTGTGTTACAGATGCTTTATGAATGAGCGAATGGGATTACTAGAAGAGCATCTCACCCCACAAGGAACTCTCGAGGGAATGACCACAACGTTGGATCTGACTCTGTCAGCTCCAGATGAATGGATCTGCTCGACCTTCGGCTGTGATGCTGATTGTGGGTTGACATTTGCTGCAGTGGCTGATGTACCTGTAACAGATAATGAACGTGAAAGTTGCAACAATGTCTTAAAAATGTTTTTTGATACCAGCTTCAAGTAAGGTTTGCTTTGGCCATGCTAAATGAGGTTCTATTGGCACAATTAATGTCACTGGTTAGTGCATTATAATACTGTATCAGTCTAGTAGAAATGACATGCATTGCTAAGATTGTCTCTTTTTATGAATAGCGGTAGACATGGTCTTCATAGAGGGATGCTGAACCCCATTGGTTCCTGTAGCTCAACCATGAATTTTGCATTTATGAAACTCAATCAAATATTCATACCACTTATTAGAAATTACTATAAAATATGGATTGCACATTCACAACTCATGAGGATAAAATGTGTGTCCACTTTGTGATTCCTTAACTTAAAACCTAATGTGGTCCTCAGCCAATTGTTTCACACTTGAACACTTGAAAAATAATTTATGCTGCGTATAAAATTTTGTGTTCAAGGTAAAACAACTGTCTCTACCTTAATCTATAGCATGCTACTACATGCTAAGTAGCCTAATGGTAAAGGCATGGACTGTAGCTATATCTGCTTGCCCACGTTGTCCCTGTTAGCATGTTGGTGTTGTAATGCTTGCCTTTAGTTAATGTTTAATGGTATATGATGGAATATTTGTTTCCTTAAAAAGTCATGTTACAGCCTAACCAGCAAACTGTACTTTAAAGTTTAGCATGCTAACACAAATTAAATTAACACCATGAAACTATCATTAACCTAAAATCTTATCAATTTATAGGCTAACTGAATTCTAGAGACATTAATTAATGTTTTATTCAGATGTTTGTATGTAAGGCTAATATCTGTACTTTAGTATGTAGCATGCTATCACGTGCTAGTGATTAAAGTGACTAGATGCTTAGCACATTAGCCCAACTTTATTTTGTACAACCCTACTTACTGGTGGCTGAAAGCTACTAACCTAATATTTAAAAGTGGATATAGTTAAATTATCTAAAAGTAAAACTTTGTTATATTTATTATAGTTTTTACTGGAGATCTGTGTACACAAATACATGTTCATGTCTTTTTATTTGTTTAGTGGGAACAAACATGCTTTAAACATATATGTAATTTCCATGTGCTAATAAACACACAGCATCATCCCGTAATAGCAGAGGTACTTGGGTTAAAATATAACTGTTCCTGGGACCGCTTCACTGTATCGATGCCATGTAGTTATGCAGAGTGCTCTTGAATTTGACTTGGCTTGAAATGAGTAATCAGTGGTGGTCATATTTGCATCAAATGGTTATCCTGCTCACACACCTGTTTAAACACAAGCCTAGTGCTCTGCATTTGGATTTTATATAAAAAGTGCAATTAGGAAAAACTAAGAAGGAAGCACCAGATAATTGGCAGGGCAGAAGAGGATATGGTAGAGATACACACATTTATCACCAAAAATGTCTCTGCAGGTGCTACAGAAAATGTTGCATGTCAGTTTTAAAAACAGAAAATAAAAGAATGAAGCAAAACAGATCCCCAGGCTGCTGCAAGCATTTCCACTAATAAGAGTTTCTTTCCTCCCAGCCTCAAACTAGCCAATGAAAGTTTTCTTTAGTGGATGGCAACATAAAATGGTTTTCAACTGGGATCAACTATAAAGTTTGGTTTTATGATATTTGTTTATCAATGTAATTTGTTGAGACTTTTGGACAAAGGCTTTATGAAAAACAGATTAACCTTGTAACATGAATTAATTTAGTAAATATTGTCTGTTCATCATTTCAGAAAAATATTTCTGCAACATGTTTGAAATTACTTAGTCAATTAAAAAGCATTCAAATACAGTATAAATACAGTAAAATAGCAAATTGTACAATTTTAACCAATTTTTCTGGCCCTTAAGATTCTCTCAATTTTGTAGGTCTTCAGAAAGTGAAAATTAAAAATACTTTAAAGTCAATGCCATACCTTTTCTTATAATGTCAATCACAGTGTAAAGGTACTCAGGGGCGTCTTGCTCACTGGAGAGCTGCAGGCACTCATCCCCATTCAGGGGCACTAGGTCCAACAAAGGAGTCAGGCTTTCCACGCCACACAGCAGCACCACTACGTTTGATGCAGGACTCAGCACGCGGGAAAGGAAAAAATGCCGTAAATGGCAAAAACCCTCCAGCATGCCTTTGGTAAGGATCAGGATCTTGCAAGTGTAACGTGAAAATTTGAGAAAGTCGTGGCGTCTAGACAGCATAGCAACATCAAAGCAGCAGATCCCAGCCTCTAAGACTGGGCCAGTGAAAACTGACCGAAGATAGGTAGCCCATTGCTTTGCCTCTGTTTCATAGATGATAAGCAGATCCTCACCTACAAAAAAAAAAAAAACAATCCATAAAATACAATTCCACTAATTTCTGTATTCTGTATAATAACACAATATTTCTCCTAATTAGCTGAAACTTATCAAACATTATTTGGAACTGACCCAAATAGCCTAGGAGTAAGAGCCATTATTCATCTTCATTAGCTAGTATGTGTAGTTAATAAAATAATAATACAAAGAGGTCGCATACCTGTCTGGCTCATCTCTACAGTGCTGCACCTGTTGGCCGGTCTCACTTCATAGTAACAAGAAAAACAGCAGGGCAATTATCAGGAAGAGCTCAGATAAGAGTGTTTCCTGCTATGTCAAAGTGGGTGAACAAAAATCTCTTTTTGAAACAGGTGACTGCTCTCTGCTCTGCTAACAGTTAAGGTTTATTATTATTATTGCTGTTATTATTATTTTACTTAACAAACAGCTAATTACAGTATTGTTAAAATGCTAGTGGTGCTAAAAATCGACATGTTGATGTAGTGGAAAATTCCCACCTGAGGGTTGGGGCATACAACTTCAACTTTACAATATCATACTAGAGCCAGCAAAATATGAAGTAATAAAATGTGAAGTTATAAAAAGCCATGGTTTAATCTTTAAGTGAAAAGGATAGTGAAGTTAGATGAAAAATGTGTCTGTTTGTAATTCTTAAGCTTAATAATAACATTTTCTCACTACATCACTTGATAGGAATCAATATGAATGAATGTGAATATGGTTCTTGTAATAAAAATCCACCAACTGTTGAACGACTTAAGAATAAAACTGAGAAATCCAAGCTTGACTTATATTACAGAGTGTCTTATATGAAGACTGGGTAGGTGGGAATGTAAGCAAAAAGAGAAAGCTGCTAATAGCAAAGGTGACTGTCAAAAAGACACCAGGTAACCTGAAAATGAAGAACCTGAGTTTGGGTCTTGACCAGAGTTTAATTAAGTCTGGCTGCGAAGCAGAGCGCTAGAACCTGAGGGGTGTTAAAACTAATGATCTGGTGCGAACGTGTCCACTGCAGGGAAAGATAAAAAGGATGCTCTGACCTGCCACACAGTCAAACCCTGGGATTCATTACCTGCCTCCACCTGTCAAACAGACAACTGACTCATACAACATCCGTGTCTGGCTAATAGCAGTTTGCCTCCATTTACTTCGACTGCAGCTCTAATGCACAAATGAAAAAACAAAAAACAAAAATGAAGGTAAGCAAGTGAAAGTTGAGGTCTTCTTTATGCAAATGACTGGTATATCGTGACTCACCAGTGACAGATCACACAATTCCTGCGCATGCACATTCAAATGCTTTCACTCTTTCATCTTCTCTGCTTGGCTGGGACAGGACCTGAAATCTTCTTTTACATCTGTGGTGAGCTCAGCTGAACAACAGCCTGTCACACAGCCAAGATAATAAAGCAGCCACAACTGTTACATGAAAACCACTTGAATAGTTAAACTTAACCTAAAGATGTTAATTATAGGGAGAGTGGTGAAACTGCTTATCTTGTCCTGAGGGTGGTGCCAGTGGGAAGGACATAGAATAGCTGAAAATTGTAATGGTTTATCTTCATGGAACCATGAATACTCTCTGGAGTTAGCTCCGGATGAGGATAGAAATTTATTGAGGCTTTTGTTGATGCTTAATCCCGGGGATGGTGCTAGAGAGAGCACAGTAGCATTAATGAAATGCTTTCCTATTATTGAGTTCTAACATTTATTCCCAAATTTATTCTGTCAAGGGTCATTGGAAGTTTTATCTCTGTCTCTCTTCGTCATGTTCATTTGTTAATCTTTTTTTTTTACCCAGTCATTAATCACAGTTACTGTATGTAACTTTGTCTGTGCCACATTCTACTTTATGTGGTCAAGATTTGGACTGTGCTATTAGCATGCTATAGACTTTATTATTCAACGATATTGTGAACCACCCCCTCAATTTTTAATGAATTACCAGGAAAATTAGAAGTAAATACAATGATTTATTGACACATATTCTCCTGAGACCCAGCAGAATGTCTATTCTGTCTGTTATGTATTATGCACACAAAAAAACTGGTTAATGCCTTGAATTAGGTACTTTTTATATCTGAAGGATTTATCAGTTAGTGATAACTGTCTAATTACTGTTTAAGATAACATTTTCCCATTGAATTGGTAAATGGCCCTAAAAAAAACATAGCACTTTATATTACTTTGTATTATGCTTACAATGAGCCAGACTTTTCAGACTTTCTGAAAATAAAAATATAAAGTAATAAATAATACTTCAGCACAGTGGTGCATCAACACATTTATAGATCACTTATCAGCTAAAATTATCAGCAAACCCTCAATCAGACATAAATAACCTTGCTTATTTTACTATTTTTACACATCGCTCGTTGCTACAGATTTATTATAAATTTATTACAGGTTATTAACACCAGTCACAGATGGACATAGAAGCAGTCTTTTGACCAAAGTAAATGTACCGTTACAAAGACCATGGAGCTCTCCACCAATAGGAAAAGCCGGTGTCACGTAGGGGCGGGTCTTGATAGTCAGCAAGTTGGACTGTACACTGCGCTCAGACAACTTGACACAGAGTAACAGTAAATCAGACAGAGCAGCTTCCATAGCTCCAGCAGTGAAATTATAACCCAGTTGCAAGTATTTTTGGCCGCTGATAGGACCGAGTGAGATCACTGCGGTCTCTTTTCTTGGATAGACTTAAGAGTTGTTCGGCAGGAGCAACGCAGTGGCCGTTTTGACTCACATTTCTGCTATATCTTAATTTTGTATCACACTGGAAATGTCCGAAAACAAGCCGAATGATGAGCCGAAGTTATCTACGACGGACAGGGTGGTGAAATGTAAGTGTAAATTTTCCTGTCACGCTGAAATGAAACGCCAGCACAGCTCTGTTCCTAACCACTACCAACAGAATTGAAGAATTCACAGTCGCCGCAGCAGCAGCAAATATAGTCGAAAATTGTTTGGTGGCTTATGGAGGAAGAAGGGTGTTAGCCGAGCTATGACAGCAGCTGTAAACTAGGAAGTGAGGGTAACTCCAGCTTGTAGCCCATGAGCAAAGATTTTGCAAGAAATCTCTCACTGTCTGCATGTGAGGCGTGATGTAGCTGTCCGGCACATAAATGGTCGTTTTGATTCATGTACAGTTGCAAAGCTTTACAGTATGCATGCAGATATTGCACAATCCTTGCAAGCAACACCAAAGGCGATTTTCCCTCATTGTGCATGCACCAGCAAACATACTTTGCTTTTTTGCACAATGTTACTCAATATCGTCTATTTTGTAATGTCATAATTAGGGTGTTCTTTGTGTGCTTTCAGTGCACATGCCACATAGAGTGGTTCTTCCTGCCTTCTGTGTTTACAGGTCTGACATTCCACCTTTGCAGTCTACCATAAAAATGCAATAAAGATCATTATCGAGTCGACCTGCACCAGAATGGGAGCAATGTAGCCTGCCCAGTTTAATTTCAGTTGACATACTCTTAAATACAGCGTTAAAGCCTATTTCTGTTTGTGGATATGAGCAAGTAATGTGTCACTGGAAGACAGATGCAGGGTCTTTCTTCAGAAGTAAGATGACACACTCGTGCTTTTTTTGTTTGATCCAGCACTGTACATCAAAAAAGGCATTTGCAGGGATCACAGTGTGCAACATCGCATCAGGGATTCACTGAATGATTTTATGAAGGCTGTTGATTGAAGCGATTTGATCCTTAGGGAAAGCTTTTGTACAGAAATTAGGAAAGGTAATGATCCAGTCCTCAATAGATCATGACTGAAGTAATTTATTCTTTACATCAACCCTGAGCTCTTGCTTGCAGTGCTACATCACAGATATCTTGCTTTCATAGCTTGTGCCGTTAGAATTGGAAAAGTGTTAAACACAACATCTGCAAAGATTTCTCTCTTGAATTAAATAGGAAACCAGTTGTGTTATGGCTACACTTACTTGGAAATTGCAGCGAGTGTTAAGAGAGTCACAGCATGTCTTGGGTGCTTTTGTAATGAATATTTCAGGAGATCATACCCCTACAGTCTCCACTAACTTAAAGGCTAATGAAAAATGAATATGACAGGGTTGGGCTCTAAAGAGATTTTACACTATCACTGGGTTGACATGACTGGTCCCGTTTTAAGGATTTAAAGCCACTTTTCTCATGTCACATAAAATGCTACAGAACTAAAAATCCTAATAGTGTATCTTAAGCACCTTACTTCTCTAACAAATAAAAGGTTCACAATATATTAATCAATTTGTAAGACAAAGACAGATTTGACATTAGAGGGGCTGTCAGACAATATAAGAACCTAGTTTAAATGGCTTTGTTTTAAACCTGATGTTGAGAACGTGGTAAGTAATTTGACTCATATTTCATTCATTGAGTTTCGAGAACTCAGTGTTTTGGTAATGCATCAGTATTATGACAACACAGACGCTGGCTGTGTACAAAACACCTTTTCAAAATATCTGGAGGGTATAGGTGTGAGGTCATTAGTTTTCAGCTGCCTACTTTGCCATGCTACAAGGTATCTGTTGTAACTTATCAAAAGTGCTTTGCATCCACCTGTTTTCAAAAGGCATTATCATAATGCTCCTAAAAGCCACTGCTGCATAGCAATTACTCATAAGACTTTAATCTGCTGCGGCAAGGGAAGTTGCAAAATTTCCTTCACCGTTGTATCATTAAAAAAGAAAAAGAAAAAAAAAGTGAGGCAATTTCCACTTTGTAGCATTTCAGCTGATTGGACCCTTTGACTTGAATGCTAATTGATGTTGCTACTGTATTGAATTAGTACTAACCAGTTGATCATTGCAGCTGTTTTGTGCTATGTTTATAAAGACTTACCTAATCAATGTGATTCATGATAATCCTAATTTTCTTGTTATCTTAATTTTTTTAATGAAATGATTAGCTGTAATAACTTTGTATTTCTATAATTATTAAATTACTTGATTATATTTTCAGTATGGTGAAAAAACAGCCTGAATGTTCAAATTTTAATTATATTGCTTGAATTAACAATGTTCTGAAATATAAATAGATTAATACTGTCATGTTAGACAGTTTGGAATTATTATTAATTAGTAATGTATTGTGGTACCTGTTTTTTTTTTAGCAGAGTGTTCATTATTCATTATTATTTGCACTTTAGCAGTACATATTATAAAAAACTTCTGAGATTATTAAAGGTTTAAAGAGGAGAACCTTATACATGGTTATATGATTGTTTGTACAAGTACTACCATACAGAATAAATACCTGTTAACATGGTTGTCATGGTGAAGTCATGACAGCCGCAGCTCTCAGAGCTCAGTAATGGTGTTTTTCCATCACCAAGTGAGAAGCAGGGCCTCTGCGCCCCCGGTGCTGCACCGGGTCCTTTTTTTGTGAGTGGGGATGGATAACATCTGACATTTGACTTTTGAGAAGAGGCCCCCATGCTCCGACATGCGTGGGTTGGACAGATCGCAGTGGTGAAAGCGGCGCAATGCCAGCCACTGATCCCAGCTGGATGGCCGAGTCATTTATAGAACAGGACATTAAGTAATGCCACATACTTGAACCTCTTCTTACATGTGATCACCTGCACACAGATCGGCTTTTTGTACATACACAGACATGTGTGCCATCGTAGTTTTTTTCTCTCTTGTCAGGTGCAGACGTGCATTGGAGGGCTCCAAAAGTAAAGGTTATGGGAGATTTTCCTTTAGGGGTTGTAACGTAAGATTTCTTCATTAGCATTAATAAACCTTGTTATTTGGTTTATTTGCATATGAATACAGTTGCTGTGGTACACTTAGGTGAGTCATATTTATTATTTTACTCCTGTGCCAGTCTGCTGTGTCTGTAATTTGTAAAGTTTAAATTTTCAGTGGAAATTGCTTTATTTGTGTTACTAAACATGTACAAATCAAACTAACAATCACTCTATGCTTTATTTGTTTTTGACACACAATTTCCTCTTTTGCTTACCCAGTTAAAAATCCAGTTTTAATTAGGAAGCAGTATTCTCTACAGAGACTTTTTTAAAAAGACCACAAGACCTTTTTGTTGTGCACATTTTATGACTAACTGATTTTATTCTTTTATGATTGCTTGTTTGATTGTTTAGCACTTGGAGATTCACTTTTTTAGGCTGTTGCTAATAAATACAATTGATCATTTCAAGAATGACCTGACAAATTGCAGATATCATTGGAGAAAGGATTGAGTGGAAAAACAAGAACAGCCGCTTTGCTATTGGTTAGTCTGATCGTTATCTATAACCTTATTGTTAAAAGAGAGAGAAAAAACGTTAATTAACAGTTTTGATAGTCATTTTCACTATAAAACATAAAACATTCATTTCTTTTGGGCTAATTGGATTTCTTTGTTGCAGCTGCTCTTTTGAATAAGAGAGGAGTCTAACCCTGTAGTTGAGCAGATAAATGATCGAATGCAACAAAGCAAACATTTCAATGATAGGTTGTCAATACTATATCTAGTTAAGGTTAATTGCTTGCATGAAAAATTCCCAAGATAAATCATATTAATTGTGCTGCCATACTCCATTACCTAAAGCCCTTCTTGTCGCTTGCTTGCAAACCTGTGCAAAGCTGTTACACTATGTTTTTTTGTTTTAACTTGACTTGTCTTGTCAGGTGAAGGTTTCTGGCTGCTGGTGGGAGCGCATCTCCTTTAACAGCTGTCCACTTGCACTTCTGAACCTGGAAAGCAAAAGTGAAAAGAGGACAACCAAAAAAGCCTGCCATGTATCTGCTTGTCACATAATCTTTTGGTGGTTTATACTAACACTGTATTGCATCATGTCAGAAGGGGAAAGACCTAAGCAATCTACGTAATGATGTGTCTCTCTGATAGGCGGTATGTGGTATTTTGAGCCCATGTAAGTGCACCTTTACTGCTCATTAGATTAAGGAGGAATTAGGCTCTGTTGTGGATTTAGGGCACCGCAAAGCAGCGGATTTTAACAGATTAAGCTTCATATAGGGGGATAAAGGCAGCTCTGCTCAGAGGTTGTAATCTGACTCCATGCATTAGCTGCTGCTTTTGCTAATTCATGTGAACAAATGGATGTCGGGTCTTGATAAAGGAAAAAGGTGGAGAAAAACTGCTTACCTGCCTTGGCATTAATGATTATTGCTTAGCCATGTTGATTCATTTTAACCAGTACACAAGCATCAGTTCTGTGGCTTATATGTTGATGGAAGCACTTTTTCTGTTGCTTTGTTCTATTGTAGCTATTCATGAGGTGCCTTACGAGCCCCACATGCTCCACATTTTCCTCTTTTGCCTAACATCAAACACAAAAAATTCCACTCTTCATTGCCTCTGCCCACAGTAGCCATTCTTGAGCCATGAATATAATGTTGCGCTATTGTATTTTGTGAAAATCAGCCTCTTTATAAACAAACCTTCAACATTTCTCATTTAATGGCTGGCAGACACCAACATAGTGCTGCAGTGAGTGAGCTACAGTTGGTAACAGAAGCCATTTGGAGCAGAGGCAGGAGTTGTGTGTCATTAGATAGCGCTCTGGTTTTGGTTGCAGCACAGTCACAAATTAATCAATATACTGACTACAACACATGTAAATATATGTTGGACACCCAGTGCTCTGAACTTGGGGGAGGTGAGGATAACCCAGTAAACTGGGAGCAGTAGGGAGATTAAATTATAAAACTAGATTAAATTATAGGCCAGTTGCAGAGACACCTCATTTGTGGTTAGATTCAGATTGATGTCATGTCCACACACTCATGCACAAACTTGCAACATGGGTTACTTTTAGTTATTCAGAAAAGCACATTTTTGGAAGAGCTGGGAAAAACATCTGTCATGGGATTGTTGCTTAATACTGTTCAGCAAAATTTAGGAGCTAATGATTTGTCAGCAACTGGTTTAACATAACCTCACTTCAGTTAACAACTCAGTGTATGATTATGACTCGCATGTGTGCATTTAGCTTTTTTTTTTTGTATTGGTTGCCTTACAATTCCAATTGTTGGGTTTTACTTTCAGTTGAGGTTAAAGCGACTCATTTATGACTTTTAGATTTCTTCAAAGGAATAAAAAATAAATTATTTTATTAAGTTATTCAAATGCACCCATCTCACTGTTTTGACAGTTATAGTTATGGTTTAATAACTGTTAAAGTAACAGCAGAAGTAACGTAAATATTCAACTCAACACTTGTCAAAGCAGGTTGTGTGTGGGAGTGGATAAATAAAGGGGGTTAACCAGAGGCAAACAATAAATAAATTAAGAGTGTTTTTAGGTAAACTGTCATAATATTTAACTTATTAAGCATTCTAATGATACTGTCAGGTTGTAAATCAGTGCAAAAAATTATTGTGATTGACTCAGCAACAGCTTGGCTGGTAAAAATGCTTTGTCACCCTTACAGAGCAGTGGATACCTTTTTTCAAATTCTGGGAGAAATTCATAAAGTTTACACAGTGAAATCTTCATAAAATGTCCTTATCAAAATAATTTTAAAGGTCCCATATTGTGCAAATTCACTTTCTGAAGGTTTTCTAACAGTCATGTGTGTCCTCATAGCCTGTGTATAAAGCCCCAAAATTAGAAAATTCTGTCACCTCTCCCACTTGCTTGCTCCACTTTTTAGCGAATGTGTGCTCAAATGACTGAGTCTGGGATCTTTCCCCTTTGTGACCTCATGAAGGGAAAAACCACTCCCCTGGATACTGGATACTGCCATTGACCCGTCCCCCCGGCTAGCTGAGCCTGCCCTCTAAAATTAAAAAGTGGGTACCAGCGAAATTCAGATCCTGTCCTAGAGAGAGGGTTTGAGTAGGCGTGGACAGGCCCCACTCATGAACATTTAAAGGTTCAGACACAGAAACAGCCTGTTCTCGGTAGAACTCACTACAGCTACTTTTAGACTGGCTGAAATTAAAGACCAAGGCTGAATTTAGGGTAATACATTTAAAAAAAAACAATGTTGTTGGACCTCTGACACCCATATGAAATTGTTGAAAAAATGTATAATATGGGACCTTTCGGGGGTTGTTTTGCTTGTCTTCATCTGCAGTGTGAACTTGTGAAATACATCGTCAGTGGTCAAGAAAGAAAGATTATTATATTATTAGCAGATTAATGCAGTTGCAGTCAATGCATAAAATGCAAGCAATGCACGTTTAAAGCCGTAGCTTTATAATTAGCTAAATAGAATAAATGTTTCATGCTTTAGAAGAAATATCTCAGCAGAAATGTCTACATCTTGGAAAAATATCCAATGACAACATATTATGTGTTGGCCTCAATCTTCCTGCCACACAAAGAGAAGAGGAGCTTCGTTGTGGTAAGAACATTCCTGTGTTCTTAATCTTAGACTTTGTGGACTGGGGCAAGCCTCTGCATGCTGCTGTGTGACAGATGCAAACATAGACACACTCCTGTGTGGTGCAGGGTGCTTGTTTGTACTTAAATATGGACTAAATAAGTAAGGCGAAAGCCACCACACGAGAAAAGACGCCGTAACTCTGTCAGTTCATCAGCTAAATGTATTTGTAAAAGAGAATGACATCCAAAGTGCACTTTATATCTTGGTGACTGTCTTTGAGATTGCCTCGAAACACGAATAGGGCCACACACACATGCATTAATGCTGATGCAAATTTGACACCCTCCTTTGACAAACTGATGCAATTCTATGTTTTTGTCTTTTTTTAGTACATGGAGTGAATATACAACTTGTACCCTACATATTATCAAGTCAAAAAAATTCTTGGTTATGAGGGGGCATGTTATAATGGTCTGACAGTGCTCCTGTGTGTCAGCACAGCCCAAAAAGAGTGTCACGGATGTACTGAACAACTCCCGAAAGCAAATTTGCTTCTAAATCACAGCACCCAGTGGAACAAATCCTAGAGCCTTTCAGACCTAATTTTCTCATTTCAGTCAGTGCACCGAGGACTCTTTTTTTCTAAGTGTGTTCGATAAAGTCAATCAGTGGTCATAACAAGATTTCACATCGAATTCACAGTAGTTTTCAGCACAGCTCCGCATGCCACTGCAGGTTTGTTTTGGCGGGAGTTTGGTTTGGCATATCACTTTAGCATAAGCAGCAGGAGCAGATTCAGCCAACATGGCATCAGCACCTTGGAGTCAGACATGATGGCCCAAGTGGTTTCTGGCCAGTGATCGGCTTTAGCCCTTAAAGTGCAGGCTGACATTTTGCAGAACAGGATTCACAGCTTTTGACTTTCAACCAGTATTTTTAATGGGAGAAAAATGAAATGTCTCATGTACCACTTTGCTTGGTAATATAAACCAACATTTATAAGTTCGTATTTTTAGAATTTAGGTGGCACATAACAGAATTTATAGAGATATTTAATATGATAATAATTAAAAACATTATACAATATGCATTCTGCCTACTATCTGCTAGTGTTTGTCTTTAAAATGCATTTTCTTCCCTACTAATCTTTTTTGCCTGCACATTCTGTATTTTGATACATCTAAATTTTCAATAAAGGCATATTCGTACCTTTCTGTTTGTGTTATCAGGTAGTATTAAATCAGTTGTTTCCATACATGCGTTTAGACCTTAATATTTGTAGACATGTTCCAGAGGAGCTGCATACAAGACAGAAAATATTTGCATTTAACCTGGACTTCCTGTGGAAAATAACATGCCAGCTAACTAGTAATTACTCCACTGAATAAGCAGATAAGACCGTGTAATCATCGGCAATATTTATGGTTAGCAAGAGTCTATTGATAATAGTTAATTTTGGATATGTCCACAAACATTGAATTGTTGTCAACACAAAAACAGTCATCATAATGGATAAGAAGGAGCCTCATCTACCAATTGTCAATGTGCTACAAACACCCACTTTTTACTTTGCATGGTGCCTCCTGGACATGATGCATAAAGTACCCAAACATCACTCTGTGGGTGAACTAGAGATGTCCCATTACAGATCTCAGTCATTTAAGATTATCTATTGATGCCAAACCTTAGTCCATTTCCTGCATTTTCCTATGTGGTTCACTAAAGGAAAACAGCTGGGAGAATAGTTGCACAGCGTGAGCTTGGTACCCCCCATCGTCACTTGATTTTGGTCTTATTTCTTGCAATATCATGCTGAATCATGGAAACCTGTTGTGCGGCTTTTTCCCGTGATTTTAGCATGGGGTAATTCTGTGCTGGATGCACAGTTTTAAGAGGTTCATAATCCATTTTCTCCACTACAGCGATGGGGAGGTCATCCAGATAATCTGAACCAATTTCTGCAATCCTTTTTTTTTTGCCTTATTGCTGTCCAAAGGAAACTCCTTTAATCCAGTGTGTGTTGCTTGGATGGAGCTGTAGCAGCAGCTTTAAGTGGTTTAAACTGTAGGTGTCTAATGCTATTGGCAGTATGAAGTGAAGTACTGTCACTCTGAGATACTTATATATCAGAAATTGGTGGCTGTTGTCTTCTCTTGTTTTCCACAATGGATCATATACAATAACAGACAACAGGTGATGGTGCATGTAGCTGTCCTGATACTAATCAGTAAAAAAAAGAAAAAAGAAACTAATTAAGATTAGCTGTCATTGATTTCATACACATCATTTATCAAAATGGCATGGGCAAAAGTTGTGATTTGAATTTGTAGAGGTGGTCTTCATACACAGCTCCTTTCTGCTGAGTATCAGCAGAAAGTGCTGCTGTCATTGACTGAGCAGAGTAGACAGTGAGGTGTTTGTAGGTGTACTGTTAGGTGCTTTTTCTTTAAAAAGGAAAAAAAAAGGCAACAATGGGGAGAGGTTATGAGCGATTCTGCAGCTCACAGACACACAGAGGGAGAGATTGTGTGTGGAGGTGTGCAGAGTGGTGAGATACATCCAGTGCATAGTATTACAGAACAAAAAGGTCATCCTGTTCTACATCAAACTGTTTAAAGGTTGTGCCACTTTTTTTATTTATTATTCAATTTCAGTTTCAAGTTGTATGTAATAAATAAATATTTTTCTAGAAGTGTTATTAAATGGCATTATTACCCTGCGAACAAAAGCAAGAGCACTTGTATTTTTCCTCTTGTGCGCTTGGATCTAAGGGGATTTTAAGGGGACACACAGTGCATGGATTAATTTTTTACTCTGCTGTGTAAAGCCGAGGCTATTCTAGGGTTCTGCATGGAGCCTTTTATTAGAAAGTTTGTTGTTGTTTTTTTAAACAGATTGAGTTAAAAACGAGCTTAATTAAAGGAAGCCTTAATAACAGATGGGTAAATAAGCAGATTATGTGGCGGGAGGTTTTCCTCTGTTCATTCACTGTTGATCCTGGTGAGTGAAATGTCGGTGCTGGGAGTCTTTTCTTTCAGGTGTCGTCAGCTCACTTGCCAGAATACCCAGCGTGTGGACCAGAGAGAAACTCCAGCTATACAAATACAGCTGGAGGTGAGTCGAGGCCCCAAGGTTTATTTGCACACATTCACATGTGTTAATTATAGACCACCTGGCTAAAAATTAACCCTGTTATTCTATGTGGAGGTAAATTTGGTGTTGGTTTATCTTAGTTTACCGTTGGAAAAAAAAATCTGATTGGATGTCAGCACGTTCTATAATTGACCTGACAGGATGTTGTCTCGTCAGATTGGGGTTTGTGTGATGACACATGGCAGCACTTCCTGATGATGGCAGACATACTTCTGATCCATGTATATACTATTAACAGTTTGTGGCTATTTTAATCTAATAATTCTTTTTTAAGCCCTGTTGTGAAAACAGAATGGGAAAAAAAGGGGTGTTATGTTTGCCCCAGAGCTGATGATGGCAGACCACTCAGTAACTCCCACCAATATTGAGAGCTGAGGAGGCAGGAGGACTGCTGCTTGGTCCACTCACTCAAAACACACTCTGCAGAGGCAGGGCAGAGTCGTGACTGTGGTGCGTGTACGTTGGTGGGGAGTTTTGTGGGGTAGTCCAGCTGTAAAAGGGGCATGGGTTTGTTCCCCTGGCCTTGTTGTTTTGTCCATGGAATTAGCCTCCTGAATTTACACGGACAGGAGTCTATTTCCTTTGGGAATATTCTCGTATTAATTGCGAAGCTTGCTGGTCTTGCTTAATAAGATTTAACAGTGATGCTAAATTTAATTTACACTACAGCCTGCTCACCGTAGACTCAGCTCGCAGGTAACTCTTGACGTTGGCCTCCACAGTTGCTTTGCTGAGTCGTGTGCAGTCATGGTGCAAACTGATATCTCACCAGTCTGAGCTTACAGTGTGGCTCCGTCAGCCAGATTGGAAAGGGGTTTGTGTGTCCCATGGCTCCAATTGATTTTGTGCTTGTGCAAACATCACAGGAAAGCCATATGCTACAGTGACCAATCATTGGAGCTTTAATGTCGCCCTACTTCCTTTTAGACCGCTTAGAGTAGAGCCAGAGCTCAAGGACTCCTATAGGGTCTACCATTTATGAACAGTTCCATTTTGCTTTATTGATTACAATCATAGAGGTGCTCAGCTGAGTAGTTGATGTACTATTTAAAAATCATTCCAAATGACATGCATTTTCATGTGCATCGGTTTGTTTTTATGTTGCAGTGGCAAACAGTAGGAACCTAGTAAGTAAGTAAATAGCAGGTTTGTCACCCTGATTGTTCAAAGAAAGGCATAATTTAATAAAACTTGTTTGAGAGTTGAAGCATTGGCAAAGAAAGACTTGCTTTGTTAGTATTAAGTGTCTTAACAAACAAATAAAGCAACACATTTTTGAAAAAGATCATGTACAATAACTTAATTGAAAAGATAATAATAATAATAATAAAAAATAGATAATGTCCAAGACTGAAAAGATTACAAGAGCATCTGACTGCTTAGAAGAAAAATGCAAAGAAAATAGGATTTCTCAAGACCAGGGCTGCATAATACATTAAATATTTATCATTATCACAATATGACCACGTATAAAACCAACATCACCAAATACTGCTTGGACTGTAAAAAATGGTACACTAAATATTTTGACTTGGAAATTTGATAATTTCCCCTTCTGGGATTAATCGAGTATTTTTTATTTATTTAACTTTATTTTAAGCACAGGTTTATTAAAGAGGGCATTTTGCATGAATAAGGTAACAAAGTCAACACAAAGTACAGTATCCTCTCTAGAAAACTCCAAAGATTTAAACCTCTCTGATCAAAAACTAATAATCTCATTAAGATTAAACTATTTCATTTCTCTACAGCTGCAAATCATGTTGTTCACAGCACAAGCAGAATGGTGGCTGCATCTTACAGTTTGTGCATAGCCATGATGGGTTTTGTGTTTTTCAATGCAATAATACATTTGTTAAGAGGTATCTGCAATGTCAACAAAAGAGGTGAAGCTGCATAAAATAAGTAGTTTGAAAGTTATTCATTATTATTATTATTTGAAAGTCAGTGCAATATGATGAATATACTGTTGGATTAAATATGTTGTATCAAAGAAAAGATACAACTATGTTTATCTTGTCCATTTTAGTTGGAGAATCTCTCCTAGGCTTTTTTTTTTTTTTTTTTTTTTTTTTTTTTTTTTTTAAAAAAAAAACCCTTTCCACATCCCAATCTTACACCCACATGTAGCTGTCATGTTCTGGCAGCTTATTTGTTGCTTTTCTGTATCATACAAACCTTTAATATTGGCCTGTCCCCACAGAAACTGGCAAAGTTGTTGAGTGACACAGCAGCTCACTGGTGCACAGTTACTGCAGTGAACACAAGTTTGGATATGTCCACATCCATGTCACACTGTCTGAAGAATGCTAAGGGGCACAGTGTCTTTGACAACTTTTCTACTGAGGTTCCACGGTTACTTCACTCAGCCTTTTTCTCCATCCTGTGAAAGTGTGAGGCATGAGATATGAGGCGTACGCGGCCTATTATTTTATTTTCCACTGGCTCTACTGCTGTCTGTAGCAATCATGTACTCCAACTACAACATGATAACATATTTCTTACTTCTATCTTTACACAGGTGTACCTGTAGGTCTGTCGTCCATGCTTTCAACCTTGAATGCAGTCCCTCCTTTAGCTCGCTGTACTGCATTCTCTTTGCATTTCTTCTCATTCCCTTTCGCATACTTGCTTGCCCAGGCCGTGTTGTAAGACCAAAAACATCCATAACGCCTCAGGCTTTTCTCTCCCTGTATAGAACGTAATCTGATCCACCCAGGAGGAATGTGGCAAGCCTCGGGGACGGCCTAATCGAGGTACAAATCAGCTAGTTGGCAGAGAGCGTATCTCCAAGTGATTTTAAGCCAGCATCTCTAGAAGAATAAATCAGTTTAGTATTTATCTCCCGCTGGACAAAATTATATTTAATCCAAAACACTCCACGAAAGCAGTGACGTAGGACTATGGTTGTAAGCTGCATTAAAAATTTGTTGAGTACTGTCTTATTTGTAGCCAGCAGTTAAAAGGGCAGAGGCGTCTTTTTAGCCTAACAGATGGTGTTTGCAGTACAGAGCTATGCAGGACCACAGTACTGGGCTGTAGCACTGCATATGATGTCTTTAAAAAGCCTGTTTGCTTTTAATGAAAGTAAATATATTGTGTTTGAGAGCTAGATAGCTTAAACGCCCTTCCTCACATATGGCATGGGGTATTTTGTCTTTACTTTCTCCTCTAGACAGAAATGGCTATGTAAATTTCCAGTGCTCAATTTCAGATTTTCTGTATGTAAGCATTACAGTTATACGATACATATAATTGGCAGGAGAGCTTCTCTTGGAAACACATCCCACAAGAATGCCTTTGGAAAAAAATGTACTTAAAAAATATGGAAAAACTGACTATCCATGTCTGATCTGCAGTATTTGCATGCACAGCTAGTGAAGTGCAGTAAAATAGAGTCAAGACTCCCCTCAGGCAGTCAAACTGTCAAGTGAACTGAACTTACTCACTGACCTATCCTCAACAACACATGACCCTTGTAGCAAGGCTGTTTGTCCCGAAGGCATCGGGTCACACCCTCTGCATCTCACTGCTGCTTGACCCTCACAGCCCCACAATGCTTCGAGTCTTAGAAAGGCCCTGGCCCTTACTCATGCTCTCATATTTGATTGGATGCTGGCTGCAGAGAAAGCTTTCAAATGTAATGCTTTAACTGCCTTTAATCTCACGGCTGCTGGTACAGCCTGGACAGATGGTGCCTTCAGCATAATACTCCACTAGTGAATTTTGAGAGTGCTTTCTCTGCAATATGGAGGTCAGGCTGGCAGCAGAGATGGATGATTTACTTAACAGTCACTTCTAGCCCAGAAAGGTTGCATAATAAGTGCTACTTCAGGGGCTCTGTCGGTTTCTCCTGTTAGAACTCCTCTATGGGGGTTGGCGAGACAAGATATGTGTGTGTAGTTGGTGTGGAGTAATATCCCTTGCCGACTCAGAATTCCTTTGGTCTGTAGTGCAGTAATTCCTTCGCTACCCAACCCCTCCCCGGCCCCAGCCCTGTGCTGTTTTTGCTTTTCTTTCTTGGCAGTCAGGTATTCCTGCTGGCTTGAGAACCCACCACACGCCCACAGTCATGGCCTAGAAACGGAGATGTGCTTTAGAGGTGGGCGTGGTGAATTGAGGGGGGTGGCAATAGCAAAGGAAGAGAATTTGTAGGGGCCTTGTTGTCTTGGCAAGAGGTGGGAAGAGGTGCCTGGCTGTGCCATCCCATTGCCTCACCACCTGTCCTCTGAAAAGCCACATTCAGTCTGCTAGATATGAAAACTTAATCATGGAACGCTTGAATCCTTGTTGGAATATCAGGCGACTGCTCATGCTTAAAATATTTAGCTTTATTTATGTTTTAATTAATTTAGAAATTAATATTTGGCTTGCAGTTTGTAGCGCGACCCTGTTCTTTTGTCACTGCATGCAGGAATGTCATTTCATGTATGTGATGTGGCTATTCTTGTACGGTTGGAAGGGTTTGCCCCGGTCCACAGATCGTTGTGATAGCTGGCAGTGCTGCATTCATTTTTAGTCAGGCAGGTAAGCTTCCCAACTGAGAGGAGTGGGGGTTAATTAATAATTAGAGTGTTATCTACAGTTCAGAGTGTGTTTTATTTGGGTCAGCCTCAGGTCTGGAATGCTCCGTTTACCAAGTGTTGGTGCAAATATAGACCGGCCTCAGCCCCTCTGTATGTGTCTAGTAATTACATTCTAGAAATGCCAACATCATGGCTGCCAACTAGCCCTCCTTGGGAGGTGCGATCACGCCTGTTGAGGCATATTATCTCAGAGGCAAGCTGTGAATGACTACAGAAAACACTGAAGTCAGTTGGAGTTTTTGGAACGTAACAGCATTTTTCAATTTATTTACATCACATACTGTATCATGCTAAATAATATTACGTTCATTTAGGAGTAATTTGATGTGCCGTAGTGTAGCTTGGGTCAAATCTTTACCGACTGCAGCTGTAGAAGAATATTGACTCTAAATGTAATCCTAATTTCTTGAATTCATTATCATATCTGGTGAAGAAATAAGATGCCTAGACACTGAAAGCAAACATCTACAAACTGTGGATTATGTGGTTTGAAATATTTGAAAGGAGTTGGAAATGTTACTTAGCTAACTTTAAACGAGCATCCAATATTTCAAAGGATTTCTGTTTATGTTCCTGAGAAGCTGTCCGTTGCAATTCTGGCAGCTAACTGAAGTATATTTAATTTTTCTGGCATGTTGTCATTATAGTATTTAGTTTCACAAGCTTAGTAAAGCTTTTGAAGTAAGACTTGTGATTTTGTGATGACAACTGCAGTAGGGCTGCTCAATTATGGAAAAAATGATAATCCCGATTATTTTGATTAAAATTGAGAAATCGATTATCTAACACGATTAGACAAATTTGGAGGTGGGGTGGTGAAACATTGGACTGTAGCCACGTCCTTAGAAACAACCTCATGACACTCATCATACAGGGCAGGTAGAGGCACGCAATTAAAATAGTGACCAGATGGCAGTGATACCGTTTGTCCAAAGTGTTGATGAGTTTCTCAAATCCCGGGTTGTTCACTGTGTTAACTGAGCGCTGATCTTTGGCGAGAAAAGAAGTTTTGTTAGTTTATAATGTTTGTTATTTCACTGTGTCTTTGGGAGTTGTAAATTTTTCTATTTCCTTGTGTCGCCATATCCCCCACGTGCACGTCTACATAAACAAGTGCAACATTTTGCATGCGTCCCATGTGTCCAGCCCATAACTTCAGAGGTCTTTGCAACTAAAGCTGAATTAAACCAAAGTGGCTGGGACTGTGGGAGGTGCCTGCAACAGACAGCGCTGCAATGCCAGTGGCGCTCAATTTGCAACTGAAAACAGCACAAGAGTAAACTGCGAAACATTCAGACCATTTAATTTTTATGATCGTTAAAAACCCAGATTGTAATTGTGTAAAATTCGATTAATCGCCCAGCCCTAAACTGCAGTCCCAGCTGAGCAGCACACTGCTGATCTGTGTCATGTCCAGCCACTCGTCCGCATGTCACGGCACACTCATAGAACAAGTCACCAACAAGAATGCTTTGTAAAGTGGCTCTTGTGCTCTAGTTGGGCTGTCCAGGGTTAGTGGGGAGATATGTTTTCCATAGACCAGTGTTGTCAGTCCTTCCCATTACAAGTGCCAATGGACAGCACGATGGAGAGAGGTGGAAGACTCACACAGGTGTTTCTGTCAAATGCAGGTATCGATTTTTGTCCAGAACGCAATCAAAACATGCCCACCAACTCTTTCTCAACTGTCTGACCTTTCTGTTTGCCATGTGAGGAAACACCCTGTGGAAATATGCCCCGATTACAGTATGTCAAAGCCTAGGCATGTAAAACCTTATGGCTAACCATATTTAATTGAGTTTGATCCATGACCGACTTGAAACTATTTATGTGCTGTTTCTATTTGAGCAGTGCAGTTATTGTGTTCTTTTTAGGTGAGATGATTCATCTTATGGATTTAGGAAGGTGTGGCCCCTTGACAAACCTACTATAGTTTCCAGAAGTTTCACTAACAAGGGCTGGCTTAAGCTTCTTTAGGACATGCCCTAGTTTTCATGAATCTGGTGACAACCGAATGTGTAGGTGCCCCTTGTGAAGACCACCCCGGTGCTTTTCTGTAATGTTGGCGACAGCAATCTCACCAGGTTGGACCTAGTAGCATGTACTTATCACTTTCAACACGGCTTAAGTCAGAACTGCTGTGGTCAGGTTAACTGACAGGCAGCACAGCAGTGCGGGATTAATTTGACATATGATCAGCTGTTTGGAGGAATCTAGCAGATCATGTTATTAAATAAATAAAGAATATCTCTGATATAAATTTCCTCCTCCATGGTTTTACCTACAATAATTAACTGTAGCCGTGAGTTGTTTTTTATGGTGTATGAGCAAATAAATGCTTAAGCTCTCCTGTCTGATTGTAAGTTAATATTTTCAGCTACTTCCCTTCACCACCAGGTGTTTGAACACAGTGCTGCACGTATCTTTACTTTATACAAACAACTACATTTTATATTGAAAAAATGAGCATCCAGAAAGTGCTTTATGTGGTAGTGCAGTATCTTATTTTACATATGATATGTTTCATGTAAAGATTGGTCATAAGGTGAAGAAAAGGCTTTTTCTGGAGTTGATGGCTTTGCTTTTATAGAAACACAACTGGACCTAAGTGTAACACTGAATGTTCAACCAGCTTAAAAGGAAAATGTTAAGCTTCTGCCATCCACCATTGTGGTGTTTTATCTAACTACTGCTTGCCTGGCATGCTAAAATTAGTTTTAATGGTGATAGGACGCATAATTGTGTTGAATGTCAGACTCAAAACTACTATTATGCCTTTGCTAATCTGTTTTCCAATCCCATATTAATAGCAAATATCATATGCCCAGTGTCTCTTTCAATTTCACAGGCCTGTCTGAATGCAATCACTTCATTAGATTGACACATTAATTAATTTTCCATATCTCGTGTGTGAAAGGGTTCAATTAGATATTTATTCTCACATGATGCCCTTTGCATTTGACAACAGAATAAACACTAAAGCCAGCTGACATCTGACATTTATGTATGAAGGACCACCATAAATAAGCTATTTTAGTTGACATTCAGTAGTCGTGCAAATAACTGACAAAGATTAATTATTAAATTATATAGAATACAACTGCAGTATATTGCTGAAAAACAGATAGAAAATAATGTTTGTCTTCAGGCTTGTAAATAAAAATTACATGCATCAGATTAAATTAAATTTAGATTTTTCACAGTTGGTCTGGTAATAATCTTTTGATAGCTGGCAAGAAAGTGAACTTTATATTAAGGATAGTGACAAAAACTCCGCCATCGACTGTCACTAAAATTCTCAGAAGCAGGTTAGAGTTGTCATGCTTCCATTGTCATTACCCTGAAAAGACTCATTAAGTAATTAATTTATTGCATTGACCATATTTAGCTTTTTTGTTTATAGATATTTAGGCAAAGTACACAATAATACAGTAATATGTATAGATAATGTAGAATTTCTATCTGGTTGATGTGTGCCACAGGTAGCTTGTAGGAATGAGTAGCATCCAACTAAGCCTGCACCCATAGCACCCTGTCTTCCAGATCCTTTCAGCTTCCTCCATTGTTCCGTCTGCTATGCTCCAAAGCTGATTACAGCGCCTTCTCTAATGAAAGCTAATCCTGTGTCACAGCACTGTGGTGGAGGAGGAGAGGGGGTAAAGCAGGCCTCAACTTGGCAAAGCTACCAAGGAATGTCTTCTTAAAGGCCTGTCAAAGCGGCTTTCAGGGAAAATGCCAGACTAGTAACATCTCCACATACCTGGAAATCCGTAAGGGTTTTGAATTGAGCTTTTTCTCTGTGCTGGTCTGTTAGCTCTCAGCATCTCAGCATGTCGGCTTATGCTAATTAATATTTAAGCTTGTAATGCCATGTAATTGTTCACTACTGCTGAGTCTTCCTTTGTTGTAGATGTGAAGGCTAACGTTGTCTTGTAGGTCAGTAGGTTTTTCTGTTGTGGTCAGTTGCAGGTTTTGTAGAAATTGCGATTTTAAAAGATGTCAAAATGATAATTTAAATGCAATAAAATAGATATTATTGATGCTCCTGCACAGTTTCCTTTTTTCTTTGCAAAATCTGCCCTAAAAGACGCCTTAGAGTATCTGCCAATACCATTTCTAAGTCGTGTAGTAATGTTTTTTTTTCCAGAGGCGGGTAAGGAAACTTGAGGGCAGAGATGATTGTGCCACTTAAACTGGAAGAATACAGAACACTGAATATTTAAAGGGACTTAACAAAGAAACTTTTGAATAGAGATTGATTGTGTCATGGTTGATCCTAGATCAATTTAATAAGGTCTTTGTGGGCATAGAAACCAATCCATCATACTGGACTGGAGAATCTCGTATTAGTTTTCATTAGCCTGCTTACTTATTTATTTGCTATTATTTTGTAGTTTTTCAAAAGGTGCTGTAATTCTGAAGGTAAAGTATAAAGATGTCGTCTATGATTCTTGGTGTATTAGTTGAAAAGTAGAACCAGATTTTTCTAGGAAAGTCATGTTTATTTTAAATATGATTCTTGTAAAGCGCTCATATCTCATCAGAAATTTCATCCCATGCTCATCTGCTTCAGGCACAGCACACCCACAAGGTCATATTATGGTTGTCTTGGTAAACAGAGCTTCTTCTCAGGCCTGGTTGCATGCCCTGAATAAACTCTTAACAGATGAGCTGCCCTGGTTGATAAATCTGTGCAGTCATATTTGGTCAGATGATGCCGTAGGAACGGCAATGAGGCTTTCTCGCTGTCACCTTGTCCTTTTATTTCCTTCATGTCCTTGTCGGGTGGTTAATGCAGCTGTAGCGTTTCCTGCAGGAGAGCAGCTGGTGCTTGGGTCAAGACTAGTTCCACAGTCATTAGAAATATAGCTTTACTTAACCACTGCTGGCATATTCAGGTTGGGTGCAACAAAAAAGAAAAAGAAGCAAATTGTTAGATAATTTTGTCTAATTTTGATATGTTTGGGTATTTAGAAAGACTTGCATCTGCTGAGAAGCTTGTGTTGCCCTTCAAGCAACATATTAAGTTACTACTTACTTGCTACCTGCAATTTCTCTGGCATTAGAGTTGTTGTTAAACAATCAAAAGGGTGTTAAGCTAGTTCTTTCATTGCAAGCTTAGCATTAGCATCCGGTGGTGTATAAACGGCAGTGACTATGACCGATGTGAGCTCTC
>JBAMHW010000005.1:8494425-8537195 GCA_037177495.1 Rhadinocentrus ornatus | reverse complement strand
AAACCCAAAAAACCTAACCCATGAACTAAACAGAAACTAAACATGACAAAAACCCGGAAATAACCCCGTGAGATCATTACATTGTTAGCATATTTCATTTACAAGATAATTCAAAGGGCTTTACATAAAACATTAAAAGAATTACAGGTGGTGCAAAGAAAGCAATAAGAAGTAGTAAAAGGCAGTAATAAATAAAAAAAAAGCACAATAAAATAATACAATCATAAATTTTTGATTTTATGCATAGGCCCATGAGAAAAGAAATGCTTTTGACCTGGATTTTAAAATCTCTACATTTTGTGAAAGTTTAATCTCCACTGGCTGTTTGTTCCACTTATTTGCAGCGTAACAGCTTAAAAAGTTGTTCTCCATGTATAGTCTGGACTCTGGTCTGGACTAGAGTTTTGGATCTAAGAGCTCTGACAGGTGAAAAAAAAAAATTCCTTACGTTGGTTTCTGCAAACTTGACCATTATGCAGAGGAATGGAACAGCAGGAAATCTAGGGGCCTAAACTCAGTCAAGAGAGCAATTAGGATTCAGTTTTGACTCATCTACAATTGGCCTTACATCCATATTTTTATCTGGGGTGCAAATGCAACCAAAGCACCCTATGCGAGTTGGTTATCTTTAATAAGCTCCACAGTTCTCAAAATTCTCAGAGAACTTCTGGTCACAGTGCAACAAGCCTCAATAGCTTCAATTTCCGCTTGGTTCAGGTCATGTTTTCCATATATTTATTCTATTTGACGACAGCTTGTCCTTCATGCATGGTCTGGAGCTGCCACAGTTAGTGAGATTTTATGTGTAATTTTTACGTGCAAAATTTAATTAAAGTGTTTTACTTTTTAGAAAAGTAGTTGCACTTTTTCCATTTTTCTGTCCCCTTCAGCAAAGGTGACTGACTATGCTTTGTTTGTTTATTTGTTTGTTTGTTTTTTGGTAAGCGGCAATTTCTATGTTTATTACAGTCATGCACAATTTTGCCTGCTGACTGCAATACGTCCTAGTTTAGTCACTTTAAGCCAGCTAATGGAAACAAGGCTGATGTGTATTTTCCATGAAGGAAAATCTTAAAAGTTTGCTTGAAATTCCCTTCACTTCTATATGGGTACCCAGCTAGTGTTTGCTACAAGTCTGTCTGTATGTTGATGTCAGCTGTGCTTCTGGTCAAATATTGATTTCCTGACTATATTGTGTGAAAAGAGCATTTTTAGTGTACTTGCAATGTATCTGTTGTTGTCCTTTTAATCCTAAAGGTTTCTCCTTAATATCAGCAGTCATTGTGCAGAAGTGTTTTTAAATAATGTTCAGTGCACACAGCTTCTAGAAAGCTGGCAAAGCCAGGAAGAGGGATTATGTGCAGGAACTGTAAACACCTGAGCTGTCAGATCAGGTGAAACTTCTGCTTGCACTTCATGTTCCTCACTAAATGAAGCCAAGGGTTGGTGAGCCCTGCCATACTCCATCTCACATTCTCCAATTAAACTGATCTGTCCGGTACCTTATGACAGCACACCTCTCTTTCTGAGAGGTTGTATCAACTCAGAACTACACCAATTTCAACATTTCAAGCTGCTCATTTTCCGTGTGGCACCCCTGATAGGTCCAAATGCATATTCACTGCACTCTGCGTGGTAGATTTAAAAGAATTCACACCAGATCTGCTTTGTGATTTTATCGTTTCATGTTTGACACACGAATAAAGGAGGACGCCAGACTGGTTACTTCAAACTTGAATCTTAAACTCATCAAACCATTAAATGCTGCTGTTAGCCTGGCCAGTGCAGGATGGTATTCTTTCATTAAATAAACTTTGAGCTTATTTAACGCACCCTCCAGACATTCATTGTTTTACTGCTCTATTAGGTCTTAAACTTAATGTCTGATGGATGGTTTTAATTTGTAGTGGGTAAATTACAATATTAATGTAAAACAAATCACTGCAGAAAGTTAAATCAAGCTCCAAACTTGTGTGTTTTCTTTTTTATTTTGTCTTCCCTGACCTGCTCTCGCTCTTGTCATTTCTTTTTCATGCTAGATTTGAGGCTGCAGAGCAATTTCCCAGTTACATAACAGAAAGGAACAGAGAAATGGTAAAATTAATGAAGGCAAGAGCCAGCCGCTAATGGAGACCATTTCTGACTCATGCTCGAGTTTCAGGCGCACCGCTGTGGGTCACTTTATGTTCTCATGGCTATAAAGCTCTGCATTAAAAGCTGGATGGACGCACGTGGAAAACCTGTCGTCTGGGAAAATCCTGCTACTGCTGACAATGAAGGGTTTGGGATGACATTTTGCTATTTTATTCTGTTTGTTTTAGAGTAGTAGTATTTTGTGCTCTATATATAAAGAGAAATTTATCTTTGAACAAGCCTGGGGGTACTCTTTAATCACCATCTGTGGTGTATGTTACATAATTATGCTGCAGATTTTCGACCCAGCTGTCATATTTACAGCACAGCCCCTAACTTGCTATTCAGGTGGAACAAGTCCCGACAGGTTTATAACCGTTCACATGAGTGTTCACATTGTATGATTAGCATCTCAGGGAGCCAGTGTGATGTGGTTGTTTGCCACTGTGGAGTCCAAAGCCCCCTAGGCCTTGGTCCTGGGCTAGAGTTGTGCGGCAGGTGCTCAGGGGAGGCCGACCAGGGCCCTGGGGTAATTCTATCTCAGATGGGGACCTCTTGATGCCCCAGTGACTTAGTAGGTCATTAGGCTTATATTGTTTTCAAGGATGTTCTGCTTTTTGATGTGGCTAGAAAACAGTAGAAGTTAAAGGCCCACTTTGGACTTTTGATCTTAAGTATGCATGACTCAGCATTAAATTATGAATCTGAAAAAGTGTAGAGAGATAGGTCTAACTTATCATGCATCAGCCTGCACCTTAGTGATTTAGATTGTTGTAGACAGTATTGCTGAAAATATTCAGGGTGCAACTGTTCGAGTCCTCTAAATCTGTAATTTTAACATATACCTGTTTGCAAGCTGTGATTACTGCAGCAGAGATCCCAAATATCATCTGTCACAGAGCACACTGACACGTAAAATTATTACAACTGATTATAATTCCTTTGCGAGGAATGCATGTTAACACATACACAAGCACACAGTATTAGTTACTGACTTGTGGAGTTTAGGTTTATTATCATGCTTTCATTTTATTTAGATTCATTTCTTTTAAGGATTCTTGGCCTCTAGTGGCCTTTATTTGACAGTAGCAGCAAAGGGCTCCAGGCCGAGGCATAATTCCTATGTTTTTATAGTTCTTCCTTTATAGCTCTTTTATTTTAAGAGCTAATACTTACTTGAGGTTCATTTAGCTTTTTGCACCAAAAACAAAAATTTTTTTTTTATCTATTTCTATTTCTAATGCAGTCATTGGATTGAAGATTTTCCAGTTTTAAATTAAGACACATGCAAACAATATTAAATCTTTTAATGCTCAGTTATCCCAAAATGTTTTGTGAAAAGACATTCCTCAAAGGACACTCTACTTACAGTAACCAAGTTGTTTTGGGTTTAGTTAATTAAATTTTCTCAATTCCTTCACTGCTTTGAGGAATAAATGTAATTTAGTCCTTTTGAATAACTGTGACTAAATAAATCCATGTCAGGATGATAGGGATGTCTATTCCTCTCACACATAAAATGGGGCATGTTGAAATTTAGAGGTGGTTACACATTAAACCTTGCAGATACATGTTATTCAGACTATGAAAGACTTCTTATTATAATAAAATAACAGACGGGTGAGCTCTCTGACTCATTATTGAAGTGTCATCTCATTTGCCATGAATATTGCCAAGCAAACTGAAAAAAATGTGTGGATCTGTTATAAATATTGAAAATGAAATGACTCAGATCATAGCGGCAATCTGGTAAATTGTCTCAGAGGGTGGGCTGAAAGCATGGGAGTGAACACTATGTCTCCTGCAGAGAGTCGATCCCCTGGAAGGTACAAAGTACCTGCTAATCAGACAGCTTAAATACCCTTACTTCAGTAATGTGGAATTAACTGTGTAACCTCACAAGTCTTTTGTCAAAGAGAAATACAGTAAAGCATTGTAAATATATTACCAAAGGAACGCAGCCTTAATTATTTGTTTTTTTTTTTATCTTCGCAGCTGTCCCCTTCCCTCCCAGTCACCGGCTGACAGCTAAAGAGGTGTTTGACAGCGACGGGAAGCCCAAAGTAGACGTGCTGAAAGCTCACCTAACCAAGGAGGGTCGTGTGGAAGAATCGGTGGCCCTCAGGCTCATTGGAGAGGGCGCTGCTATATTGCGTTCAGAGAAGAACCTGCTGGACATCGAGGCCCCGGTGACAGGTCAGAAACTAAAAACAACACATACTGATTGTCAATACAAAAAGCTGAAGCAATCAGTTGCATATTTTCTTTGTCTTCTGCTCAAATGTGTTTGAGTTTAATCTTTGAAATGAAACATTGGAAGGTTATGAGATATTAATCTCATAATTAATATAGGATATTAATCATTACAGATGTGGGTTATGTGAGGTACTTATTAGAAGTACTGCTGTAGATAACTGTCATAGTACTTTTAATTTCTGGTTTCTGATGGAGGAGCAAACCAAAAGCTACTTATAGCGGAGCCACAAAGGAGCTCATTTTTCCTAATTAAGAAAAATAAAAAAACAAACCTATTTGATATGGTGATTTTTACTTCATGCTACACTTAACCTGTACTTTTCATTACAGGTTAGTCTGACCTAAATTTTGTACAAAATTGATGAACGCATCCAGATACTGTGCTGGGAAGTCAAATGAATCAGCTAGACTCGAATATGCATAAGCCTCTCAAATTTAATTTTGTTGTAAAAATAGTAAAACCGAAATGTACACAAACACGTCAGATTCCCAGGAAGCTGCTCTCTTTTATATAAGACCCCATGTCAGCTTGCAGTTGCTTTAACAAGTTGGCTGTCCAGACTGACTTTAATTTTTGGGAAAACTGATCTTATAGCCACAGCATCATTGTGATAAAATCACCATAACAGCAGACATCTGTGCAACAATCTGCTACAGAGAAAGTTAGAGGCAGCAGAATATCTGGAGCATTTTTCTCGTATAACATAGTGGTTCAGTTGAATGGCCAGTTCGAACTCTAACCATAGCTTGACTCAACTTGTTGGATAGCTTACTGGAAAGCAATACTTTTACCAAGATTTTAAAGAGAGTACAAGTTTGCACCTTTCACGGCTTTTCACCTAGGTTGTTTTTTGTTTGTCTTGCCATTGTCATTCTGGGATCAAACCAGCAGAACTATCAGCCAGTGGTGGAAGAATAAATTGTTCCAGCTTCAGGTACTTATGTTCAGATGAAGTTTGAGAAGAAAATGAAATTTTCAGAGCAATAAAAACTCAGTATTGCTAATTAACTTGTTAGTTGTATGTTAAGACCACATGTTTGGATGTATTTTGATATTTACTCACTTTATAGCTGGTGCATTAATGTTTTTGTACCGATTTTAAAAATGATGGCTAACTTTGGAGAAGATAATGTAAAACAGAGATATAGTTTATGGTTAAGCTCTAATTCTAAGCATCGGGTGAGCATGTTGAAGGAGGGTTGCTAATGCATATGCACATATCCAATGCATCTTTTGTTGTCTGTCTCACTGGTCAAGTGTGCTATTGCTCCATTAGACTTTCTGATGAGGCTTCTTTGATGTTGATGTAATCAGAGACCTACTCAAGGGATCTATGGCAACCCATCATATACCTAAAACAATCTCGTTCCCACAATGCATGACCCATGTGGTCCTCCTGTATTTATTAAGGCCGTCATGATAAGACAATTTGTTATCTTAACAAAATGAAGTAGTAAAAAGTAAGACTGTAGCTCTTCTCAACAAGACATAAGCATGAAAGTAAAAATCACAGTTTATAGCACAATACTTACTAAAACTTAGTGTATTGATCTTGCAGTTGAAGTCCCCATTACGTAGCAAGGCAGTGGACTATTTGTAAAAATTAAACACATATGCAGAAGAAGGAAAAGTTGTGCTCTTTCCCAGACTTTCTCCTCTCACTCTGCCAGCGCTCAGAGAGAGAAAAAAAAGAACTAACACAGACTTTGTTACGTGAGATATTAACTTAAATGCCTAAAAATTAGATGTTGGGTGTGGGAGAGATTAGATTACTAACTGATTGCCTAAAAACATTATTTAATTTCCTGGTTTAACTTGATCACAGTCTGGACTTGCGTGTGTAAACTTGCTCTAATGCTGACCGTCCCTTGTGGTCAGGTTGTCTTTCAGTTTCTTAGAAGCTCCGTTCAGAGCCGACGTGCCTTGATTTTTTATATTTTATAGGAGTTCAAGTGGTGGATCTGCCACTAAAACCCTCTTTCCTTTGTTGTGTTACATAGAAACAATGGACAGCTTCTGTTCTGAGGAGCAGGGTGTGTGTATATGTTCATCCACTTGTGTATACGAGTACGGCAATGAAGCACTTCTTTCCCTCCCACTCAACGCCCCTGTCTCAACCCCTTACCCACTCACTAGTGTTTTTCAACAAGGATTTCTCTGTTGCATGTGCTCATTGTCCTGCTGCGTTTCCCTCTCCTGCACACTGCAAAGCTCACACATTTTCTTTTGCTTTTCCTCTTCCCCCCGTCTGCCATGTTTTAACTTCTCCTCTCTCTCTCCAGCCCTCCCCTCCCCTACATGTCACATGGCCAGCAAATTAGTATGTAAATATTTATCGTGGATGCAAAGCACCATAACATGTCAGCTATCTCTCTTTCTGCCTCTTGCACTCACACAGTCACTTCCTTGTTGGGCCAGATGGCAGGTGGGGCTTTTGTGAAGGGAGGGGTGTGACAAACGGAGCTGGCTAATGCTGTTGAATACAAGCTGCTCCCATGGCCTTCACTCAGCTCGCCAATCAAAAGAGCTCGAATAACCATATCACCAGGCAACAATGAGCTTTTACACCTTTCAGGCACGTTTGCGAGGCGTGAACTACAATATGAACATGGTATCTGTTTTCCTTAAATAATGTTTGTGGTAGATATCATGAAATCACTGCACAGCACAATCTAAAATGCTCTAATCTGCTATTTTTGTAACATTAGACTTTTTTCCCTCTAAATATGTGATGCATTCTTGGTAAGAAAATATGAAAACTTTGGTTGTGGAATTTCCTGTATACACCTTAAAAAGGTCTCAGTAGACCTTGATGAGGATGGCAGTTTTATGAGCGTAATGTGAAGTGTGTTCGCTCTCTGCAGTGTTTCAAGGCTGTTAAGTCTCTCCAGTAGCTTCTTATGCAACAGACTTATAATGAGAACTACACTTGTATGGACATTTGAGCACCACAGACAAATTTGCAAGTCCAAATTTGGCTCATACGCAGATCTCACAGTATCTTCGTGTATATGTTTTGGTTCGAATGGTGAGCTTGATATGTATGCATCTAGTCTACTCTCTGACTCATACTAGTTGGAAGTTGGAAAAATATTATTGAAGTCATAAGTTGTTATAGTTGTTATAAACCAAACATATTACAGTCTATCATAGTTACATAACACACGTATTGGCATTTCCCTAATCAAATAAAAAACAAGGCATTTTGATTGTTAGAAGAAACGAAATGTAAACAATTCCTCGTGTCCTTTCTTGCAAAGGTTTTATAAATGATTACTCTCAGGCTATATTCACACTGAAGGCAAAAGTCGCCCATATCGGACATTTCTACCCACATGTGACCTATGTATAATCTTTTTAATGTTAGTTTGAACAGCACAAATCTGATTTTTTGTCATATCTGACCAAAGCCACTGCCATTTGTGTTACTAAATCAGATGTATCTGTAGTTTATTTAAAACAACCCAATTTTGAATGGTGAAGTCTGATGAAGACTGAGATAGATGTCATAATTCTGTGGCAGAGGAGAAAGGATGCTCCAAGATACAATATATCATAGTTTTGTCGGCTCTGATTGCACATAAACTTCAAAATTGTTACATACATGCTAATTTGTGTAGCATCTACTTTGATAAACACAAAGAGCTGCGTGTGACGTCATGTCATCTTTTGCACATGCAGGTCACTTAAGGCCATAGATTGTTGACATTGGAGTCTGATTTAAATTAGGATGCTAACAACCACATAAAAAAAATTGGATCTCACTAACTAACTAATTTTAAGCATAAAGACCTGCAGTATGAGTAATATGATCAATAATTTCAGGTTGGATCTGTGCTATTGGATTGTTGATAGTTGAATCCATGTGTGGATGTATTGTTACCCCCCTCATGTTATTATCATAAAAACAAACACACAGGCACAAGCGTGTTTATAAGGGAAACTAGTGGCTTAAACCAACTTGGTCATGTAAAGTTAGTTCATCTCTATCTACCGTTATCACCCAGTCTCAATCAAAACACAATCTGGCACAGTCTGCATCACCGTGGATTTCACTCACTCAATGAGCCCGGCCTTTGGAGTGGCCTGTGTAGGTTCTGAAGCCAGGTTGTGTAATGCCCACCACCCACTCAGTAGCTGCTGCCCGCTGATATGCTGCTACTCAGGGGGATCACTTTAGCACACAAGCAGGAGATGGCCAGAACGAATTGTTTCTCACTCCAGATAATGTACTCCCACCTGCTCTTCTTATGTGGGCTTTGGTTCGCACCTTGTTTTTGTGTGTGTAGTGTGACAAGAGGGAGGGAGGCAAAGCACGTCTGTAGGTGTACTGGAACAGAGTGATGGCTGGATCGTGTGTTTGCTGTGATAAACCAGAGCCCTGAGCTGGAGGAGTGAGCTGTTGTTTCTCTCTGACTTGCATAGACCAGCATCACCCATGCTTGCACAGATGCTGTGACTCGGTTTCATCACATTGGGTCTTTTCAGCCAGTGATTAAACTGTCAGCATCACCTTGTCAACCTGCTGTGATCCTCACTGGCAAGTGATAACTTTCCAATAGGCCCACTGAAGGTGCTGTCCTCCCACACACACATATGATGCTCATCAATGAATTTCTAAAAGCTTGAAATGATTTTTTATTTGTTTGTGTAAAGTGGTTGGTTTTTAAAATAGCAAAACTGAGATTTGAATGCAGCCTTCTATGTAATGGAATACTGTAAACCAGAGATGTCCCTATCTTATCTCAAGTATTAAATCGGGCTCCCGATCAAGGCATTTGTTTAATGATCAGCATCAGGGGCAAATAGTAAGCCTTACTTCCCAATTTGTTTTGCTTTAAGTCAGCTAGGGCAGTAGTTCTCTGTATGTATGTAATTTATTAGATTTGAACATCGCTAATGAGCATATCGACACAGAGGTGCATGAGAGAAGTTATTTCTTAATACTCATTGATAAAATACACACAGCACCTAGTTTCCTCGCAGGAATAAAATATTTTCTGCTCACCAATGACTGAGCAACAAAGCAGCATGCTTCACACAAAACACTGTTTTCAAGCCATTATGTAATGATTACTGTTCAGTAGTAGATGTTTATTTTTCTTTCTTTCTTTTTTTAAGAAGCATTTCTGATTTCAGATTTTCTCACTTTGGTGCCCCCTAAATGGATAAACTTCCAATAATGTCTTCTTGGCTTTCTTTGCTGGATCAGCCATGGTGCACGTCCAAAACGGCCAGTGTGTTGATATCCAGTTGCTGGCATGTGATGTGGTGCAGTAAAGCAAAACACGGCCATCACATGCTGCAACACAACGTTGTGCCTTGGGATGCTGCAGGTCATTCCAGGAATGTGCATAATGAATGTCATTGTGCCATCAAAATGGGTCAGAAGCAGAGTTTTAATGTTGTAAAGCTATGTATTGTTGCTTTTAGATGTCCACTTTGCTTATGCAGTGTTAAACCGAGTATAATAAGGACTAACTAGGAAAAGTAAAACTTCAAGTAAATGATGTTTTGCTTTGAAGAATTATTACGAGCTTTCTTTAAGAAACATCTACATTTATGTGAAATTTTGCATTATTATTTAGTTAAATAATATTTCTATTTCTTTTATGTACTTTCAATGTGCAGTTCTGTCTGCCGAAGAGGTTGCATATTTAATCTGTGTGTTATTACATATAACCCTACATTGTTTCCAATAGTGACACTCATAAGAGGTCGTTAATCATGACAGCCCAGGTTAGTTTTCTTTTTCTTCTTCAGTGAAATAAGCTGCAATTGTCTAAAGATTAAGCACCATTGGGATGTTTCCATAGCAATATCATGTCATAGAAGATGAAGCACTAGGATTGTTAAGTTGCGTTGTGCTTTAAAAAGATTCTCCTCTCATTGTGTTTAATGTGTTAATTTAGCTTTAATGTTAACAGTGTGTTTCTGATTGCCCTCTCAGAAATTTGAAAACTATGTTTACGTAGTCATGACCATTTCTTTTTTTTTTTTTTTACAGAACTTGTACTTTAATAATAAAACATGAGGGGAAAAAAGGACAATTTGGTTCCTTTACTTCGAAATTTCTAATGTAAGACAATAAATAAAGCGACAGCTGCAATTTAAATTGCACTGTTTTGGTTTATTTGTATTCGGTTAAAACAGTTTCTCAGAAACTTTACAGCCAATCGAACACAGACCAGCTCTGCGTTTGTAGTAGACTTGGTTTGATTGAGAGAAAAGAAGGACATCTTTAGAAATCAGACACAAATAACAAGGTTGCTTTTTGAAGTCGGTCCCTGCTGTGGATTTCAACAGTTACACAATGTGGGTTTAATAAAAGACGAATGCTAAAGCGGAGGTTTACGATACAGTCACTGTCTCACGAGGCTCATAACTTGAGATAATTGCTCTCCAACACTGTCCTCATGCTTCCACTAATTGGGTATTTCTACGTCAGTATTTTTTTTTTCACAGGTTCTCATTGTGTTTCTTGCTCCTAGATACAGTTCAGGAAACAGAAGCTTGTATCCTTTTTTAAATTAGATTTTATTCTATTCAACCTTTTGTTAATGACTTATTTATCTGATTTAGTGTAGATTGGATGAATCGAGACACGCTTGAGGCTTGGAGACATCAGGCTTGGATTCCAAGCTTATGGTTGCCGTCACTGTGATGGCGTTTAGTGAATAATGCTGATATTTTTGTCTGCGTTATCTGTTTGTTATTAGCTGACAAAGATAACTTTTCGAACTAGTTTAGTAAATTTAAAAGTGGGCTAGATGGCATATTTGTCAAACTGTCATCAATACTTCCTGCTACTAACAAAAGTAAAAAAAAAAAAGATTTAATTGCAAGCAGTGTCGACTAATTAGTAATTTGCAGCCAAATTCATTTCTGTGGTGGCAGAATACACACATCAGCTTACAGTATATTCATCATCCACTCTGTGTCAGTTGATGCAAACCTCGCTGTTTTTGCCATGAGGAAACTTCAGTTTAATGCACAAAATAAACTCTAAAATAGCTCAAGCACAACTTGCTTACAGTGCTGTGAAGTATAAAGAACACTAAAAACGAATGCACTCGTGAGGAAAAGCTGTAGCCAGAGGTTAATTAAATTTTACAATATAATATAAACTGACGATATAAAGAACTGCTGCAGTGCTGAAAACTTTAGAGTCTTCAGTATTGGGCATTTTTATTCAAGATATTTGGCAGGCATGTTTTTCCCAAGAATTTTAGAGAATTTGCCACATTTTTAAAAAAAAAGTATTTAGATTGATCTTCTGTCCCTTCATGCAGTCCCAGACTGACTTCATGGCTGTGTGGGGGGCCGTGCCATCTGTTGAAAAGCATTTTGGTCATGGATTTGCTGAATGTTTGGGATCGTTATCATGCTACAGAGGGAAATAAAGACTGACCAGATCTAAAGCTTCTAAACAATTTTCTGTATTAGTGTAGCCATTCAATAAAAAACACTGGTGGGTAAAGTCATTAACTTTGTTTATATTGTTGCATTCCAATGTTCTGCAGGGAAAACCTGCATCATACCTTCACACGGATGTATTTTTCAGACAAATGCTACTTACCTAAATGTTTTTGCAAAGCAACCACAACCCTCATATAACAGCCAAAACTGCCTAAGAACATGACAAATAAACTGGGTTCATCTCACCTAAAAAAAAAAAAAAAATCTTCTAAGATACTAACAAATAAACTGGGATTTGATGTCTTTGTGTTGCAAACTGCCCAGCACCTCCATTCCAGGTCACCCTGGGAAGTTCTTTGTCCACACCCTCACTGGTCAGAGCTGTAAAGGACCTACTCATTGCTAGGCATGTGGTCCCATATTTTGATGCAACTACCATGTAACTGTTTAACAAGTCTAAGGCTAAAATGTTGCTTAATGTCATGCAGCTGCACCAAAAAGCCGAGAAGCAACTATTTAAAACTACACATATTTAATCCATGATAGAAGAGTCGTGGTTTTTACTAGGTAATAAAATTATTTTTATCATGCTAATTAATGTTCAGACTGATAAGGTGATGTGGCTTTCTTTCATTTTTAGTTGTTTTTGCCTCGTTTCCAGTCAAAATACCACAAAGAACAATGAAGTCTGGGGAATTAATAAATTAAATATTTGTATTTTTTCCTCAAAGGAAAATGATCTTAAAAAATGACTCACTAGTTGGGAAGAAATGTTTGCGATTATCTTTGCAAATGTGATCAACCCTTAAGCTAACCTTTATTACATCTACAAAACTGACTTTTAAATCAGATGATCGCACGTGCTCTCTGTCAGTCAATAGGAGCTCTGCAGCAAATCTGTTTTGGCTTTTTTCTCTGCCAGTCTCCCCAGAGAGTAATAGAGTATTGGATCTCATAGGGCGATAGGAAACCAATCCAGGATGAATCACTTGTGGTAGCTCATATCTGACGCAGATGTTTTCGTCCCACATCTCTCCCTTGGCGGTGTTTTACAGCCGCCTCACCCTGCTCTTCGTAACTGTGCAGACTTGATAGAACAGCAGATTAAACTATGTCAAGTGATACAGCGAACTGAGCAGGTCTGAATGTGTTGGGGGTTCCTGTTAGCAACGGACCTTTCTGTCTGAAAGAGGTGGACATGTAATTATCTTTTAGTAACCGCAATGACACACCGGATTTGTAATCACGCTTAACTCAACAGGACAAGTTTAGAAATTGATACAACTGACAGCTTTCCAGCGGTCTGAGCCAATGAAACTTTACTGTGTTTGGCAACGACGTTCATGTTCAGATGCAGCTTAGCTCGCCAGTTGAAACACAAAGAGGCTGAAAGAGGATGTGGTGGAAATGCAAGGCATGGAAACAAGCACTTCGGCCAGTTCTTATTATGGATGAATGTTTTATACATAAATTAGTCTTCACTTAAGTGTTAGTTTGTGCTTTTATAAACTACACCAACAGGTTTGACTCCTTTTTTGTATTATTAAAAGCTTGACATGTAACCAACCTGGCATTTAGAGCCTGATTTAGAAAAATGTAGCATGCACACTGTTAGACTTTAGTCTTTCAGGGTGCAAATTACAATTACTGAATGTTTTTGTTTGCTCTCTTCTGTGCATAATTATGTGGAGTAGGCCGCAGAGCTGATAATGAACTATCTTGTCACTTCTGCAGCTACTGCCGGCATTTTATGTAAAGTGCATTTTTTTTAAATCAATTAAGCATGTTAAAATTTATTGCTGCAGGCAACAAAGCTCATTTAGAGTTTTTTACATCTAATAGAAAAATATAGTAAATGATGGAACAAGTTCTCTTATGCTGTTGTCTTCTTTCTTCCATATTTCAGTTTGTGGAGACATCCATGGGCAGTTCTTTGACCTGATGAAGCTGTTTGAAGTAGGAGGATCACCAGCATCCACGCGCTACCTTTTCCTGGGAGACTACGTTGACAGAGGGTATTTCAGTATTGAAGTGAGTCCGTGTATTTGTTTTGGTCCTTGCGCTGGGGAACTGATCAAGTGTGACATACGGCATGTTCCTGACAGAAGCTGGGTTTTTTAATAGCTTTCTTTGAGCATAGATGAAATCCGGCTGCCGATATTACAGTGGTAATAGACTTTAGTGATCATTTCAAATGTAGCCTGGAAAGAAAATATCACAGCAGATTTAAGGGCTATTTAGAAAGAGATTTTTAATGTAGACCAAAATGAAAATATTTTTTATATTCTGCCATTGCCTTGCCTTAGAATCACACATTTATTAATAAAATATGTTGTAAGGGAATGTGCTGTGCCTGTCCTAAGGTGTTTCCTTTGAAGGTTTGTCTTCTCTTTCTCCTTAAAGCTTCACAACACATGACCACATGCACTGTATGAATGTTTGAATACATGCAAAGTACTTATATTGTGCCACTGTTTGAAACTGACACTGATGGCTTTGGTAAAGGTGACACTCTAACTCTCCTACCACTTCTCTTTGTTCTTCTTTTGTTTCAGTGTGTGCTGTACTTGTGGGCCTTAAAGATCCTTTACCCCAAAACACTGTTTTTGCTGCGTGGGAATCATGAATGTCGACATTTAACAGAGTATTTCACATTTAAGCAGGAATGTAAGTAATGTGTTTTCCTTTCGGTAGTCGTAGCTTTGATTTTGAGTCTATAGCTCTGCACAGGCTGGATGGAGAGTTATTCTTTTTCTGTTTATTATGTATACAGTTCCATCACTGGCCTTAAACGCTCACTTTAAGGGGCTCAGATTTTACCTGTATTAATCTTTATACATATCAGAACTGTTTGTGTGGACTCAGATGGGCTAAGGAGGAAAGAACTGTGAAATTGGACTGTTTTTAATAAGTTTTTTGGCAGTGCCGAAAGCCTTTCCACCCCAGACTCTAGCACGCTGCCCCAGTATAAGAGAGCAGCTTTGTTTGACTTGGCCTGCTCTCTTTTCCTTGCCCTGTTTCCCCCCATGACAGGTAGAATTAAGTATTCAGAGAGGGTGTATGACGCATGTATGGACGCCTTCGACTGCCTTCCCCTGGCTGCACTTATGAACCAACAGTTCCTGTGTGTACACGGGGGACTATCTCCAGAAATCACAAATCTTGATGACATCAGGAAAGTATGTGACTGATTTGACTTTCTTTTTTTCCAATAATTTCATAGAGTTGCATTTTGTGTGTGTTTATTTTAACAGCAGGTTGTTGTTAAAGGCTGTGAGATATCACTATGTTTGTGGAAAATCAGAGCTTCTTGTCCACTTGCTACATTTTCTCCTTTAAGTCAAGTTAATAAGAAAAAAACTGTATTTGTTTTTCCTTTATGTGCTGTAAATGTAACAACCTTGTTTGCAGTGCATGAATTCTCCCAGATCTTTCTCAGATGCTGCTCAGGACTTGGAGACTGGGGGATTGTGAGCACCGGAACGGTCCTTCCTCTGATTAAAAAATCTGGAAGAGTCGGATCCTGCTTCAAACAAATTAAATAATTCTAAATGGATTTTGTGGCTGCAATCAAGGGGCATGCATAATTGAGTTTTCTCCACTCAACTGTCCGCCATGCTACCCATCCAAGCTTTTGATTAAGAAACAACTATCCCTGAAAGCAAAGTATTTTATGTTACAAATAATGGCTACTGGAAGGTTTTTCCACATCATTTGTGTGTGCATACAATTTGAAATTACTTATGCTCAATCATAACCATGGCTGCAGTTGTTAGCACCGTTCTGAAGGACTTCCCAGCAGTCATGTATTGACTTCATCTGCAATTTTCCCGGCCAACACACTGACAGGAGTCCTCATGCTTCCTTCCACAGCTAGACAGATTCAAAGAGCCTCCAGCATATGGGCCGATGTGCGATCTGCTGTGGTCTGACCCTCTGGAGGACTTTGGAAATGAGAAAACCCAAGAACACTTCACCCACAACACAGTGCGAGGCTGTTCCTATTTCTACAGGTGCGTACCTCTCTCTCTCTCTCTCTCTCTCTCTCTCTCTCTCTCTCTCTCTCTCTCTCTCCCTCCATCTCTGTTGCAGTGGTTGTCTTATTGCTTATTGCATTGAGGATTCCAGGTAGCAGCCAGAGAGATAAGATTTTGAATCCTGGTACTAAATTGAATATATACAATATGTTTTTCATTGAGTTGTTGGGGCTGTTATAATCTCCTATAATCAAATATCAGTCATGATTTTCAGAAACAATGATCAAACATAGAATATTGTCAATTAATCAAACTCTTGGTTTTAATTTCTCTCCTTGTCATATCGTTATTGCAGTAAGGGAGGGAGGCCTATGCTGGTTAGAACATAGTGTGCATTAATGGAATCTCAGGGATTTTGAGTGTTGCTAGTATGTATGCAGCCCACATTACAATCAATTGAGCTGAGTAACTGAAAAAACACGAAAGACTTGGAGCAAGCAGCTTGCACTGTCACAAAATGTAATGAACTGTCACATTACCACAAGGCACAGTCCTGTGTCTAAATGCATTTGGTTCTCCCCCTGCTTATTATGGCAAGAGCTCCACTTACTTGGCCCTAGCATGCCCACAGGCAAGCTAGCAGAAGTAGACAGAAATGTCCCGAGGCTCCTAATATGCATCTTGTTGTCTTATTTATGAGATAGCAGGTGTTTCATAATAACTTTCCTAATGGTATTTTAATGTTGATGCTTAAAAATTGACTCTTTCGCTTCGGTTGTTGTGGATTTTTGTGAGCATATTTTGCCTCACGACTTTTAAGTTTAAATGAGGCATTTCTTTGCATGATCCACAACTGGTTCTGTGTTAAAAGAACTTTAGCCACTAATGTTTTCATTTAACTGAACTGAGACTGGGTAGAAATGCTAGGTATGTTTTTTTTTTTTCCCCTCAAACAACTAATCTGAATGTCAAATGCTTGTTGTACCCTCATCCCATTTAACCCCTTTGCCATTTGGTCAAAATTCCTCCAGAGTCTTGTTTTCATCAGTGTCCAACTCTTCATCTGCCCAGGGGATGGCCGCTAATTGGCTTCACACTGCTTTTCAAGATTTATGAGACAGTTTCAGCCAGACAGAGAGAGAAAGCCATTCCCCAATAACTCCTTAAAAACCATCAGCTTCTTTTTGTTGCTCCTGTCTATTTCCTTCAACGCTGCAGGCACACTCGTAATACTTTTACAAACACATTTCAGGCATGAAATTGCACATGCTTCAAAAATGGTTGCTTTTATTGTTGCCTCCACACAGCAGTGTAGACGGGTTAGGTTAAAGTGATTTTCTTTTCTTTTTTAACACCCTTTATGAATACTTTTTTATCCAAGATATTGATATTTAACTAGAGTATTAAACCGGGGCACAGTGCACATGAACAAATTACTCTTGGTGTCCTCAGAGCTCATTAACATCTGTGCCCTGTTGTTGGACAGATGGGAGATGATCTGAACCCAGAATTTATTTTTGTCTCTCAAACAACACCATATGGCACGTGTCTACATCTGCTGCAGGAAATAAAATGAGAAACAAATTATTTATTTCCAATATTTGTCCTCTGTAACGAAAAGATTGCTTTTTTTAATTCCCTTTCGGCAAAGCTGCCTCTCACATGGTTTCCAGCAGATGTTTGTTGCCAGTCAAGAACACAGATGTTCTCTTATCGACATGCACCAAGACTGTTGATAAATCTTTCTTCACTTCATCACCTCCAGTGATTAACCTCTTTGCTAAGCGTAGTAGCCGATCAACTTGCACAAAAGCATCCATTTAGAGTTAATTTGCTATGCGAGCTTATTTTCTAATGAGCCAGTCCCTGAAGGACTATACATTAAGAGATGTAATAAAGCTATGTAAAAACGCATTGTGTGTCCTACTTGACCAGAACTCCAGAGCAGCTTAGTACACTCATTATGAAACCTTAATGGTTTGTAGCGTTGATTATAAAGGAGGAGTTGCTCTGCAGATTTGTCATGCTGCTGAAAAAGAAGAAGAGCTTGGTTTTGATTGCACCATGTAGGTGTTGTTTATTGTTGTTCTTTGATGTTGCAGGGGTGTTGCGCTTGGATTACAGAACGTAGTGTGAGATCCAGCCTGTGTTTTGAACAAGCACATTATATTGCTTTCATTTGAACTACAAAGATCTAGACTTTCGGGGGTGTTTATGTATTCTGGTGGCACTCTTTTACCTTAACATCGCTGCACTAAATAGCACCTGAACAAAAACTAATGGATAGCCTGTGAGATGAAACTGATACTCATTACTCATACATTCAGACCAATAAAAGGACACAATTTTCAGTTACTCAAGCAAACCAAGTAGAAAATATCGACATTACAAAACCTCTCAAATCTATCTGGCTCACTGAAGGCTAAAAAATACCAAAACATTTCATCTGTAGTGCTGCAACAGCTGTTAATTGACTATTATAGTATTTAAATCAGCCAAAAACTCTGGAACAAAAGTGAAAAAGAAACATGAAAATAACCATTTTCTGATGAAAAGCAGCAGTGTCACTCCTTTATTGTGAGCTGCCTCTCACTTTCTTACAAAGCATCCCACGATTAAAAAATCCTGTCATCCACTCGGGTTTTAGTTTAAGTATTCCACACATGTATAATAATAATGCAGTTTTAAAGTCATATCATGTTCAAAATCAAGGCATTTGCATTCGCTGTTTTCATTGCGAGCAAAGGAAATTTCCCGAGGAGGCTCCACTGGGGCACAGAAAGCTCTGAAGTCTTGTAGTTTGACTGTTGGCAGTACAGCTTTTGGTCTTGCAACTCCCAGACTGAATAGTTCAGTGTGAGCATAAAACAAGTTCTAACACTCCCCAGCGGGAGCTTTTTATTTTTTTTCTTACAGGAGTCTGAGATGAATCATGTCATACCTGACATTTTTAGATCCATTCAAAAAGAAAATCTATAATTTTCTTGAAGAATCACGCATAGTGGGCTAATAATGAAGTTTGTTTAAAAGCTAAACAGTTAACAAGCATTTCTTTGCTCATGAAAATGTTAACCTTTGCTTTCTTTACAGCTAATCTTTCAAGGCAGCATCTCTGTATATAGGCTGCAGTGGAGGAAATTTACCTTGAACTCTGGTTGTTTGTCTACTGTTGCTTTAAACACAATCAATAACACCTTTGGCTTATTTAGTTTTTTCCTATTGATTGTCCTTCTGGGGCTTACTGGCATTTTTTCTTGATGTCTGAGTAAACTAAATGTCTCTTTATTCAACAGCTACCCTGCAGTCTGTGACTTTCTACAACACAATAACTTATTATCTATCATCCGGGCCCATGAAGCGCAGGATGCTGGGTGAGTGTTGTGGCATTTTAGTCTTTTCCCACCACACTATTACACAGCAGTGATTCAGAACCTAGTATTAAATGAAAAACGTCCTTTGTATCGGGGGCTTTCTTAAGCTTGTCTGGAGAGCAGGCTTGAGGCAGTGCAAACTGTGAGAAAGGGGTCTGTTAATCCTAGAAATGAATATCCAGCATGGAGAGTGAGTCAGCCAGATGTGATAGATCAAGGATGACTCATGCAGATTTGGTTCAGAACTTAACTGCTTACCCAGCGATTCAAGATAAAGCAGCAGAAAAGCTCTTTGGAAAGTTTGCTTTTTGAAAACGGGCAGGTGGTTGGATGTGGCAAGCTGATTTTGCCTCTGAGCAAGGTCAAGGCAGTGGGAGGCACGGCACAAAGTTGTTTACCATTGCACTCCCACAGCGTAGTCACATGGGACACCTTGCTGCATCTCAGATGGGATTGTTGCCCCAAGATGCCTCCAAACACACATGTAATTATGTTACTGGACTCTAAATAAATGCTAACCTTTAAATAATGCAGCCTATTCCAAATATGAGAACAAAATGAAGACATATACTGTTAACTCAGAAGGTGGGAGTTTAACATTGAATTGGAGCTGTGTGAGGTCAACTTTCGGGCTTGTTTCGAGTGTAACTCAGAGATTTACCTGCGGGTGGGCTGAGGTGTACCTATTGCACACACTCACATAGTGAAAGCAAGAGGCTGTAATATCTTCTAAAGTCTTTCCTAGCAGTAATTAAGAAGGCTAATAGTCTGAAACAGCACAGAAAAGACCCACTATTTCCTGCTAATAGATTAAATATAAGTCCTGGAAAGAATCAGACATTTTTAGATTGTTTAAAAAAATATAAAATCCTTCTCAAAAACATGCTTAAGGTTTTACATAACTGTTGCTGTATGAAATCTGCACTGGTCTGATATTAACTGATGCTTCTGTTTTGGCACCAGATATCGCATGTACAGAAAGAGTCAGACCACTGGCTTCCCATCCCTTATCACCATCTTTTCAGCACCTAACTATCTAGATGTCTACAACAACAAAGGTAAGAAGAGGGAACCTGTCCTTATCAGTTCACACTGGCTTGTAGTAAGACTAGCACTTTCTTTTCTGTGACTTGGCTCAGGGAGAGCTGCTGTTAAATTTAAAGACAGCTTTGGAATATCTCAAACTGCCTTTTTCACCGCATTTTGACATCACTTCAGGAGAAGCTCAGATGTTAACGGGAAAATGATGAATAGTTTCATTTGTCTGAAACATCCAGCTGACATGGCTTGTGGGCACAGTGCAATAGAATGGATTCAGTTGTTTCTTTCCAGGAAAAATAAGAAGCAAATGTCTCAGACAAAATTGTGTTGGGTGAAATTTCATTTATATGCAGTGTTTTCATATTCCGATGCAGAGTGCCTCTACTCTGTGTCTGTAGACCATTTTTAACACGGATTTTGATCTACTCAGGAATGGACCTGGTGTAAAAATAAAGTGGCCTAGTGCCGGTTCACTTGGCACCTGGTGGAGCCCTTTGCTGTGCTGCTGCGCCCATGCACCAAGACAGGCTTGCACTTGTGCTGTGAGTCAGCACTTCTCCCTGCAGAACAGGCTGTATCTGCTTTAACTGTGGGGGCATATTTGGAGTGAAGGCGGGCAAATGGGCAAACCACAGGAAATGGAAATGGGAAGGAAGGAGTGATGGTGCTAGGGCATGCTGTTTTGCAGTTGTGATAAAATGCCATAATGCTGCAGTGCTACTGGTGCAAGGAGGCTTCACACAGGAGCAGGGGCTGTCCCTTGTTCTTTTTTTTTAATTCCTCCTGGCTCATTCGCTAGTGTGCAGTCTTTGATGTAAGCTTTGCTTACATTTGTTTACCCTTTGCCCCAGGAGCTGACTCTATGCAAGATAGAAACAGCAAGTCAAACGTCTGTCTACGTTGTTGTTTATTATTAGGGAACTTATTTGCTCCATGCCAACTAATCTTCCTCAACACAACACAACATAAACAAGCATAGTAATGTCAGGCGCATATTGTTTTTAGTTTTGGCCACCAGTACCCTGGAAAATTACTCGCGCCCCTCAGGCTCAATATGGAGCAGTCAAGATATCTAAAATGATTTGGTCTGCTCTCTCATTTTAGCCGCAGTTGGCTGACCTTCTGCTGATAAAACACTTTCCTGTGGCTATCAGAGAGAGGAAAATTACTGTGTTTGTATTAACTCTGACTTCATTTAGGCACAAGGATGCATCTACTTGCAGGGGTACATATTTTTTTCATTTTCTCTTCATCATTCACTCTTACTGTTATTTCTGTTTAGATAAATCTGTCATATTATGATAATATAGAAATGATTGTAGAGGAATAGAGCAATTTGTGTGCAAATCAACATCCCTCGTGCTAAAAGTCTGCTCAGAGATTTTTTGTTCAAGCTTTTAAAGCTTCAATAAATTATTTTGCTTCCAATTCACTTTATCAATTATTTACTTGACTCTGCTTGATGGATTTTTCTTCCCCCACAGTTGCACCATTTCATGGAATAGCCACAGCTAATCGGTGCAGCCCTATCAGTCCTGTTGATGCTCCTCTAATCAGTCATGTAGGTGGACTTCGTTGGTGGAACCTGAAGCTTCTGTAATGAATCCCACTGCTCTTAGCTTTGTGCTGTAGCTCCGAGCCCACTGAGCAGCGCCCCTGTGATTGATGGCCAGTCAAGTGGGCGCATAAATCTTAAATGGAAGAGAGGAGGCATCAGCAGTCTCCATCAATCCTGCACTGGGAGTAGGCAAGATTGGCCAATGAGATGCCTCTATGTGGGAGGAAAAAAGTAGCGAGCAGTGCACCTCCCGTCACAGAGGAGGAGGTGGAAGTAAATTGAACTTGTAGCAGAGTCAGAATAAACAACATAAATGTTGCTGAGGATGGGATTTGTTGAAGTCCAGCTTTGAGATGCCTCCCCTACCTTCTGCTTCTTGAAATCAAGCTGTTGGTTTTGCAGTAGTGTCAGGCGTTGACCAGCTGTCCATCACTGCTATGACCCCTGCTTCCCATCAGTAAAACAAAAACGTAGGGCAGACACTTTAGCTGGCAGCGATGTTGGGTTTGGATGAACATGCAGCAGCAGTGATTTGGCAGTTTTCACAGTTAAATCTTCCCCAGTTTTTAGTCCTTAAGTGACTGCAGCAGAGAGAAAAGAGAGATGGAGGAGGATAGAGGTGTAGTTGGCAGCTGTACGTGTTTGATATTTTTTGTGTTTTGCATTAATGGAACATTTTGTGCTGCATCATCATTGACCAGTCCAAGTAGCCAAGAATGAATCCTGATGGTTGCATGGATGGAATATAGAAAGTGATGTTGCTAATGCTCTTAAAAGGGTGAAGGATTGTTGTTTTGCTTCCTCTCAAGTTCCTTTCTTGTGGTTTTGTTTAGTGATGAGGTATAAACGTGGATGATGTGATGGAGTGGAAACTTGAATGAATTAAAATGAAGATCCTCTCAAGGATGAGTAGATCGCTTTAGCTGATCGAGCCTAGACAGATATCACTATATACTCCATTTCCTCCCTGCACTGAAGTGGAATGGGATGACTGGCTCCAGGCCTTGCTACTGGAATACATAGCAAGATGGAAGCGAGAGCAGTGATGATGCCAGCGCAACAGGGAATTCATTTCTCCCTCCTCGTCATGCGTGCCAGAGAGAAGAGTATCCTTGCTGGCAGATGCTCATCCATCTGTTATCATTCCTGGCCATTACTGGGCTTCCCTTTGTTTTTCTGTAAACATGGTTCTGCTACAAAACTTCTCATGTCATGTCAAAGTAGAAAAATGCACAACATAATGTAATGCAGGACAGGCTCAATTTGTTTGATACCAGCCAAAAGTTTGCATATTATTATTATTGTACAGTTCTATGCAAAAATAATCTTTTCTTTATGTATTGCCAAGAAAATTGGGAATATGTGCAGTGATTTATTGACACATTTGCAAACATTAATGAAAATGTAAAAGTAAAAGAAAAGTTTGAACCATTTTAACAAGCTTTTAACAGCCTAAACCCTCTTAGGCAGGTTTTCTTGTAATCAAGAATCAAAATTCGAGGCAAGATTAGTCTTGTTGTGAGGTGACAGTGCTAACCAGCACACTACCATGCAGCCACCCATTCTTTATTATTTACAGGCTACTGCACTTCTTACTTCAACAGCTCAGTTTGGCAGTATCAAGCTGTTTGGTAGTTTAATAGGTCCTTTTTATTAAGATGTGGCCTCAAGGCTCAACTCTGTTTGACTACGGTACAAATGCATGATGAAACAGTTTCCAGTGATACTGTAAGTGTTCTTGTTAATTTGTCTCCTAAAAATAAATTGTTTAAATGTACATGGGGAGCATTAAGTTCCTGTCATCGACACATCTGCCATCATGTAGATGTAGAGTAGTGCTGAATGTAATGAAGCAAGAAGGTCTGGCTTAGAATACTAACCAAGTGGAACTTTGTATCGGAGGCATTAGAGACAGCTCTGCAGTCAGCATTAAGTGTTGGGGAAAGACAGTGGGAATCTCCCCGTGGTCTCAAAGCAGATTTAATAGATCTTGTTACCGGGGAAACCGGCTGGAGGCCCTCCCTTATGAATAATTAATGAGCGGGTGTCACCTTGCAATATCTTTGTTAGCATGGCAGCAAGTTTGGTCTGAGCTTGCGTGTTAACCACCACCAGAGCACCAGAGACCTCTAGTGGCTGTCACATAGGGGATGGTTTTAAAACAACTCACATCCTTCTAGATGATAAATAACTTAGCAAATAGTTGTACTTTTGTTGTATTAACAGAGAAGCAAAGCTCTAATCATGTCACCCTCATCTGCATGTTCAGTGGAGTATTCTAAAATAAAAGCGGGCCTTGAACTGCTCGCAACCAGAGCTCAGCGAATGTATTTGTTTTGCACCAGGGAGGTTGTCGGGTGTCTCTGTTCCTTTAAAGGGAATCTGATTTGAAGGAGCGACAGCATGGGAGCTGACCTTCTCCCCCGCTCTGCCTTTTTTCCCTCTGGGCTTCCATGGCTGCATTCAATCAAGTGCCTCAACGATGTTTATGCAGTGTGTGATGTTTATGCAATGGCTGCCCACGTGTGCGATAGCTTTCATGCACGCCAACGCACATGGATAAACACCCACAGCTCCATCTGAGTGAAGTGTAACAAGAAATGCAGGGTTATTGCTGATAGTGATAATAATGCCACATTAAATCTAGAAGTATATGGATGGTTTCATTTAAAAGTAAACATTTTAGTTTGTGTGGGGTGACAGCAGGGGAATCCAGAGCTTAAGAACTTTGCATAGTAATTACGTTACAGTTTTTAACTAATTTTGCTCAAAGAGAGGCAAATCTCAGAATAGTCTGACCCAATTTGCATTGCACCTGAGCATATAGCTGCCTGGAATCCAGGTTAGATGGCTTGCTGTCACTGAGACTGAGGAAGGAAAGTCCCCCGTGGTGACCCAGCCACGGTGTCCTCTTTCTCCAGACTGGCCTTGTGTGTTAGAGAAGCCGAAGCTGCTATTTCCAGCATGGATATTTATGTTTGGCAGTTCTCATGTTTGCCTTTATAGCCACGTTCACACTGTGCCCCAATCACGGGTGAGGAGGTCACATGGGGCATGTCACGGTCAGGAGGAGGTTTTTATGTGATAAATCTGATTTTCATCTTTTTGTTGAAAAAATGCACCAACATGACATTGATAACGTAAGCAGGGCCACCTGTCGCTGCTGTGGTGTGGTGTCTCTGGAAAATCAGTTGCTCTCAAATTGGCTTGAATTTAAAGTAAAGCTTATTAGTTGGGATGGTTTCATTCTGTTTCCCTTTCCCACAGGAGCCATTCCTGTCACATGATTACTAGATCTGTTTGAATAATTCAAAGCTGCCATGTGGAATTTTGTGCATCTTTCTAAACATGGATGGGAGTAATGCTGGTTTCCAGAAATAGATTCCCAAATGTTAATAAATTAGGAAATTGACTTCATAGCCAGAACGATATCACTCTGATGTTTGAGGAGTAAATATGAGGCTTCGAAATGACCATGTTCTGTCTTGTCTTTTAATCAGATTTTTAAAATGTCTGAAATAAATTCTTATGAGGCCACATGAACATTTCCCAGGCATTTAAGCCTCATCACATATTTAATAAGATAGATTTTGATACAATTAATTAAGATAATTTTTATAGTAAAGAGGAAAATGAGTAGGCAGCTGCATTTAATGGGTTAGTGTCCATGTCATATTGCTTGGAAATAAAGATGATATTTTAGGTCACAGCTGTGTTCAGTACTTGTGCAATTATTGCACATCAATACTCGTCTTCCATCTTTACCAGAAATTGCTTTTTGGTTGCGTAAATGAAAAGAACTCAGTCTCATAAAGCCTAAACATTAAGCCGTGTGCTTCTTTGATTTAATTCATGTATTCAATCCTTCTAAATGACAGGCATGTTTCACTAACTCGGGGGGTGGTAATCAATACGCAGGGGAAATGATCCACAGGAGAGAAAATGGGGGGATTGATTTTCATTAAAAATCTTGTGCAGTTTTCCAATCTTCATCTTCACAACTCAGGTTGTAATTATGCGTTTCAATTAGTCCTACTGTGACAGTAAGAGATTGACAAAGACAGCATAAGATCTGCCTCTGAGTCGATCTGCAGGTAGCTTTATACTCAACCATCTTTTTTATTGTTGCCACTCAAGGTTGACTGACAGGATCTTGAGCTGGATCCAGTCTAGTCTTGCAGTAAATGATCTTTTTTTTTCACAACAGTTTTTTAGCCAACTGAAGCTCACTTCATCGTGTTGTTAAATCACACCTCAATACAACACCTGCACCTAATAAATCATTAACTATAAAAGTAAACAACAAAAACACCTCTGTAATTGTAATCAATAACACCTTAAGATTGATATTCTGTAATAATATTTAAATGTTTTGTTTCTTCTCCATCTTTAACGTTTGATGGTACATCTCCTCAGACATGCAATCATGTGTACTAATGTGATTTACCTTCTATCTGTTCACAGCGGCAGTGCTGAAGTACGAGAACAACGTGATGAATATCCGACAGTTCAACTGCTCACCTCACCCTTACTGGTTGCCCAACTTCATGGACGTTTTCACCTGGTCTCTGCCTTTCGTCGGCGAGAAGGGTGAGAGTTTAGATGCTTTTCTATTAACAATATCAAGCACAGGCAGTTAAATCTAATGTTCTCTTGTTTCTTGGTATTGAAAAGGGCCTTAAGAAATGTTTTGCAGACATTCGATGCTGTACTATCAATATTTGATAAATTCATTAATAACTATACATGATTTATGAGCCAGAAATGCGACTGCAGTTCAACTACATGCAGCCAGTGAAAAGGAAATAAACTGGTATTAATCTCTTCAGTTTTATAGATTATTGACTTTAAAGGTTTGGACAAACCTCAAAACAACCACTGTGCTTGAGAGTTGGTCTGAGGTGTTCGTCCTGATATGTTTTGTGCAGCTTTTACCAAATATGGTTATGACAAATCACATCTACTTGGTCTTATGTGTACAAATATTATTGTTCTAGACATTTTGTGATTTGTTCAGATCCAGCTTTACTAATCTAAGCCATACCTACCCCTGCTATAGACCACCAAATTGCTGAACTTCTGCTTTAATGGAGGTGAATATGCTAATGATGGTTAGCTAGTTTAGTGCATTTTGATTAGCCGATCCTGGCTGCTACTTACTTCTTAGAAAAATAGTATTGTACACACCCCTTCTCCATTTTCTCTTTGTTTTTGTTAAAAATGTGATGTCATAGTATAATATATAATGTGTTGCAGTAAATCTGACCTTTTTTTTGTGATGTGCTGAAATGTAAGACAGTTCAGTTCAGCCTGAATGCAGCAAAAGCTCCAACTCTTTCAGAACACGTACTAAGCAGTGAATATTGATTTTGTTGTTTTTCACAGCAATTCAGTAATGGACTCAGAGGCTTCAAACTTTGTATTGAGTCTGTAATTCTTCTGACAGTCAGTGAAGTGAGGCCACCACTGCAGTAATGGCTCTATGTGCTCTGTCTTTGTCAACCATCTGCACACAAGCTACAGATGCTTGTTTGAGGAAGAAGTATAATGATTTACAATAGTCCAATTGTGGGGTCTCTTTTCAAATGTCAAATAGTAAATCATGGGTATGAAGCAGTCAATAAAAAGTAAGGAAAGCATAGCAGCGGTCTTTGTATCCTGAAGACTGTAGAAGTTGTGCAGCTGTGACACATCTGTGTAAATTAATCATATTGCTCATGAGCTCACTGAAACAGGTCAACCCAGTGTGATCCTTATGAGCAGCTCCTTTCCCAACAATGCTGTGAGTCATTTACAGATTAACTAGGCACATATTGAGGAGTTAATAAGGGAAACTTTTTTTTTCCCTTTAAACTTCCCCCACTGTGGGACAAATAAAAGATTATCTCATCTTGGAGTGTGTGACATTGGTCACTTTGCTCAGACATTTTCACTTTCCTGCGCACATGCACGTTGTTTCAGGAGAGCCAGGAAAGAGCAAGCTAGAAACTAGCAAGCTGCTTTAAGTTTATGAGCATTAAGTTATGTCCATTTTAGGCACTAATTCGCCTCACAAAAAAAAAGACAATGACAAGGAGACTGATTGTTTCCCGATGGACATGAAGTTCTTAGTACATCGGAGAAGGAAACTCCTCCACCTGCTTCTCGTCCTCCACTTGCACTTATTATTAAATTAGAGCTGATCTTAAACCAGATATTTTTGTCTGTTTTACAGGTGGTTGATGTGACAATTTCCTATGTGTACTCTCTCTGCTGGTGGGAGTGTAACTCACCTGTGTGTGCACAGCATGTAGAGACATGATGTAATTACATGTCAACATGAGAATAAGATAAATAACATCAGGCTGTTTAGTTTTTATAATAAAAGAAAAAAATATAAACCTATTCTAGAATAAATGGGACTTTAGATCACTTCTGTTGTGACCGGGTGCAAAATAAAAATAACCTAAAAAATGAAATAAGATTCAATTTTAATATAAAATAATTGAATGGGAAAACAAAATCTATTAATTAAGTAATTATAGAAAATAAAATTAACAAACCTGACCTTGTAAGGATGTTGGGGGGTTGCTGGAGGGGCAGCTTGCTAATATAATGGTCGGGAAAACACTCGTTTTTATTAAATGTTTATGGAAGCTGGTCCCTGTTTTAAAAAAAAAAAGTTAAATGAAATGAAAAATAACAATGAATAAATTTATCAGAGTTTACGTAAATCCTACTGGTGTTTTTTTTTTGCATCATACTGTTGAATTCAACATTTACAGTGTTTTATAGCAGAATTCAAAACATGGAGATATACATTGTGTATCGAGATAAAGACAAAAGATATCGCAATATCATTTGTAGGCCATATCCCCCGGCCCAACGTTGATATTAATATTACAACACAGCTGAATATTAGAAATAAATATGTTGTGGTGAAATCTGTTTGTTTTTTTTCTTTACAGTGACAGAGATGCTTGTGAACGTGTTGAGTATTTGTTCCAATGATGAGCTAACAACTGATGAAGAGCTGGATGGTAAGAAATGCAGTTAGCAGCTTTCACTGTAGTTTGTAGCTCCACTAAAGGGAGACCTCCTTTCATTTGTTACTTTAAGATCTGGTACATACGTTCTTGTTTTTTTAATTTTAGAATATTACAGATTATTGTTGTATTAAAGTTCAGCAGTTATGCACAGTCTGCATATTTCTGCCTGTGGAAAACTAGAAGCTTTAAAATAGTCAAAGTTGCTTAAAAACTATACTATTTATATAACACCATATCTAGTTAGACTTTCATGCTTTCTATCATGCATATAACAGAAGCAGGTTTGATGATCTCGGGTTATCTGCATTGAGATAACCTCTGCCTGCCCTAGCTTTGATTGCCAAACAGGAAGTGATCTCACGACTTCTTCCCCTCTTCCTCGCATAGCTTGACTCTCACACATGGGTTGGGCATCGGTGTGTTGGCAGATCTGAACCACGTTTGCAAAACTTTTTGACATTTAAATGCAAGATGTTCCATCATCGAGCAAGCAGGGGAAACATATATGAAATGAAATAAATTTCCACTGCTGTGCTTGAGCTTTAAATTAGTTCTTTTTCAATAAAGATTATTTCCATTTAAGTACATAAATACATGTTGTATTTGCTTTAGGTTTCAGATTTCAAGTTTCACAGTTATTAGCAGTCCTTTAACATCTCTTCATGTTTCATCAACTCATTTCTTTAGTCATTTTAGTTGTTTCTGATTTAATTCTGCATATTCTCATTCCTTGTGCTGGCTTTGTGTCTCCTCGTGAGCTCATTTTCTTTAGTTTTGCAACTATCTCCAATCTATTTTCTATGTTTTTACTCTTGACATTTGAATTATTATTTTTCTTTCTCACTCATGATCTCCTTTCCAGTGCCCTTATAATCTTTGATAATCTTTTTTGCTGCCCTGTTCTTTGCCTGCTGTTGTTTCCATGGTTTCCAGTTGCTGTTACATTGATCTTTCCAGCCTCACTACATTTTCACATCTTCCTTTTGACATCTTTCTCTCCTGTCTTTCTCTGTCTCTCTATCTCATGCTGTAATGTTGCCACTCCCTTGATTTATTCATCTAATTTCTATTTTTTTTTATGTTTTCCAGAGTTTTGTGCTCAAGGCATCACTTTCCTTTACACTTGTTTCTGTGCTTTCTTGCCTCTTATTTTTCTCTTTCACATCATCTTTCATTCTACAGCCATCCACTGATTTCTCTATCCTTTCTCTTGTCCTCTCTTCTGGGGGTGTTTCTTGAGAAGGACAGCTAATATATCCCCCCAAAAAAGGTACAAACATTAGCTATAATGGTGTGTGCAGCAGTTGCTAGACTTTTGCTGCTTGCTGTCTGCCTCTCAGAAGTCTGTAAACTAACATCACTGTTAAACGCACCTTTAACGCTTCTATTGAATCTTTGTGTTGCTCATAATCTAAAGTAGGGATAAAATTACAAACCTCCTTTCCAGAAGAATTTAAATGCAAGAAAAAGTTTAATCTAATTCTGTTATTTGTTTGTGTTTTTAAACCTTTACATTATGGAAATTATTTTCATTGTCTTCACTGATAAACTTTTTTTTTAGAAAAAAATGGAAAAAAAAAAAAGTTGGAAGAGACACACAGAAAGAAAAGTTTACATGAGAAGCAAGTAACTTTGTTCTTGTTCTCAAAGCTGCAAGAAGAAGAAAAAAGTTTGTTTTGATCGGATCATTGTATGCGACGGGCGGGGTTGTGCACGCAGCGGTGTCCTTCTCTTTATTTACCACGTGTTGTATTCATTTTTGTACTTTCTCATCACCTTGATCAGCTGTTAAAGCTATCCTTTCAACATCGCATCATCAAAACTGCAGATATGACAACTTTCTGCTTCGTGCTGTTTTGCGTTAACCACGCCTACCTCAAATATACAACCAATTACACAAAACGTATCAGAACCCAACAAGAAGAAAGTTCTGCTCGGCTGATACGTCGAGAATAATTCCCCATTCACGTCCCCGGGAGCAAAATTATGTTATTTTGTTCTCGTGGCCTCGAGAACAAGAAAAAGTTTTCCCTTAATTGTTTGGGGGGGGGGGGTAATATAACTGTTGACTGGACCTGCATTGCATGAGAAATCATATTGCCACCAAGATCAATGTAGGCATGGGAACTCAGGAGTACCTTGGAAACCTTTTGGATTCAGCACAGTCTGCCACTACATCCGGAACTTTTACCTTAACCTGCATTACAATAAAAGGAAGCTGTATATCAACTCATCTCATATGGACAGAAATAAGGTGGACACGCGTTCTGTGGTCGACAGGCACATGTTTCAGCTGCTTCTGGAAAAAACGTACATCTCATTGAAAATAAGAGAGGAAAATCAAGACAACAACTACAGAGTGATACTTTGCTGTCGTTACATAGCAAAACTTGAATTTGTTTAATTTATTTTTTTTAAAAGAAGTGCTATAAGGGTTAGAGGGTCAACACAATGGAAAATCTGTCTTTATTCCAACCTTTTCTTGTGTTTATTTCTGTTATCAAATTCAAGAATTCTTTATATTTTCTACATACAATGAAGTTGGTCTATGAACACACAGAAAATAATTTCCTTTATCACTGTAAAAAAAAAAAATTAACTAACTAAAAATCTACAGATATCAGTTTTTCTTTTGTTTTTTGTTTTTGTTTTTTTTGGCATTTTAGAAAACTTCCCCCAACTTTTCTTGAAAAGCTTCTGCTTTTGACAAGGTTTAAAAGGCAAAAAAAAGTTATTCTTAAAAGCCAAATGAATCTTATTTTTGCTGTATAAATATATTAAGAATTGCACTAGAGAATCCTGTGGAGAAGCCTATTTCAAGGTTTTGGCAGCAAATTAAAAAAGAGGATGGGATTTAATAAAGACTTAGACCATTACTCTCTCCTGTGCCCAGCCCTAATTCACACATTTATTGCATTACCATCATACTTTTTCCAGCATTTTCTAGGCTGAGTCTCTTAAGTCTTAAAACAGTTGTTTTGTTTTGGGGTTTTTTAAATAAAGAATAAAGGGAAAAAATAATAATGTTTTTCACTCCAGGAAAAATTCTGTTAAAGTAGCAACAAGCAAAGCACAAAACAGGAAAATTCTCAGAGTGTGAAATCATGTTGAACAGACATGTTTGGACAAGCACCAGACCATTCACAGATGATGTACACTAACACGTTGTAAAATGTTTGAGTACTGTCTGGGGATTATAGGGGGGTAAGAGTAAAAGGAACCACAGCCCATCGGCAGCATGAATGCACCGAGTGCTGGGAAATACTCCAGATGTGATGTGTTTATGGATTAAAGCTTTTTGTATAATCTGAACTTGAGACTTTAATAACATTTTGTTTGTATTGTGTTGCACTTGGGGTTAAAACTAATAGTCCAACAAACTTGCTGTCCTAGTCACAAAATTGACAGCTTCTGAGTGAATTAGAAAGGAATTTAGATATTCAAACAAGCACAGAGAAAGTGAACTGCAATTCCTCATGATTTGATTTAGCATGGATGAATCACATATTTTCTGACTATTTTTCTGACCTTTAACTCCTCCAGGTGCCACAGCTTCTGCCCGTAAGGAAGTCATCCGCAACAAGATTCGTGCCATTGGAAAGATGGCCAGGGTATTCTCTGTGCTCAGGTATCTGAATATGGAAAATCTCTTATTTTAGTACTATAGTATTAACATTAACTGGTGCTCTAATCTGTGTGTTTTAATGAACAAATAATGGAATAATTTTTTATGTAATAAGTTCTTGCTGGTGGTGATAAACTAACAAAGAATTAACTTACTTGCTTACGTGACATTAGAAAAAAATCTTTTGTTTTAAACCAATTAAACGTTTATTTTTTTTAAACTGATTTGTTCAAAGTCCGACTAACACACCTAGATAATGTGGTTGGGAGTCAAGCTTTTGCTGCAGCATGTACGTAGCTCGAAAGCAGTACAGTTCACTGCCTGACCAGCTGAAAGTATTTGTTGTTTTCTGTTTGTGATATAAAAGGTCAAGAAAAAAAAACATTCTCCCTTTGCGTACATATATTAGTAAGTTTGTGTCAAACAGTTAAACTTCACTTAGCACATACTCCCTTGCATGCTTTATTCTGGCATAGTTGTTAGGCAATACATCCACCAGAGGGCAGAGCAGAGTTGATAATGAAAGGGGACAGAAGGGGACATTAAAATAAGCAGCATAAGGGTGGTGATCTGTGCAGCCATTAAATACGTCAGCTTCTTCTTTGTTGCTTTCACAGGTTGCACATGAGTTATGCTGCTCAACACTGCCCCCACAATTTTCAATGGTTCTGCTCCGTTTGCTCTGCAAGCTCTGCAAATAACAAAATATGCATGACATGTGGATAAGATGCGAGAATGTTTAACCTTATGAAAAATCTTTAGTAGCAATATCAGAAACAATAAACAAGCAGCTTATCAATCTATACTCTAGTCTGCAATAATTTAACCCAGTTGTCTGTTTAAATGCCATATCTGTCATATATCCTTCTTATTTCTGGATATTTTTTAACAAGAAAAGAACAAAAAGGAAGTACTACCTAAAGAACTGAGGACATGTTCATGTGTGTCTGCTTCAGAGAGGAAAGTGAGAGTGTGCTGACGCTGAAGGGACTAACCCCCACCGGCATGCTACCAAGCGGAGTTCTGTCCGGTGGCAAAGAAAAGCTGCAGAATGGTAAGACTGTCACAAAGACTGACAAGGCCCCACATCCACAGCCCCCAAAGATGGATTCCCATACACATATCTCCCTCACAAAGCAGAACAAAGGTCTAACTCAGTGTTTGGAGAAGTTTTTATACACACCTTCACTTTATCCCAAAGTAATGCTCATGTGTTTAGTTTATTCCTACTAAGAAAAACCAGCTGCTCTATGTGGCTTTCTTTCAATTTGAATGTAGTTTTTGTGTTTCTGGATAAATGCAAGCTTCCCCTACAATGTCAAGCAGATATTCTTCCAACCTTTGTCTTCTTCAATGTGTCCTCTCTTAACATCTGGTATTCTTCCAGACCTGTTTTCTGTTTTCCACTGGTTTTATCTCAAATATTACTTATGTCTTTTTCTTTCTCCTTTCTCCCTAGAAACTGCAGGTATAATCGGTTGTGCAAGTATTTTGTTGTATTATCTTTTTTGTTTTTGTGAGACAAGTTTAGAGTTCAGTTCACCCTCTCAGTTCCAAACACACTGTTGCAGCTCAGAAGCTAAAAAGGCTTTCTGGAATCACCTTTAGGAGTGCTTCAAATTTATTCGAACTTCTGACAACTTCATTGGCCAGATTTAGAGAGCGAGTTGTGAATCTCAGCAGTGTTCTGTCAGGTTAGATGTAGCTCAGGCGATGAATTGGAATTGACACAAATAACTGTGAGTGAAAGGAGGGGATAGCTGCTGTTTGCCTTGTCATTCGCAAAATCAAGCAGAAATCCAGACCACTTGCCTCTCTTCTCACAGGTTCTCACGCCACATCAGCTAGCACTTTCCATAGTATGATGCTATGATGCTAAGAGCATGCTGTCATTTGACATGTGCATAGTTTCAGTCAGGGTGCCACTTAAGTTTGGAAATCAGATTTAGAAAATTGTGCTGTTTGCTTAAGTCAAACAACATAATGCTAGTTAACAGGAAAAGTTGCAAAATCTTGAACTCATCCAAAATGGCATTTTGAGTTTTGATATGTGTTTTTCCTTACCCAGTCTTGTTTCTGTCATAGCATTTTGTAGGGGTTATCAGTTCCCATTGCGCCCACTGGTACATACAAGTGCTGCCTGTTAGCAGGCTGCTGTCACTCATTCAGCTCGCCAGAGAAAAAATCTTCCTGAACTACTTCACAGAGAAATGAAGACTGCATTAGGAAAAATATACGTGAGGTACAAATGTCTGATGCACTAAGTAGGCTTTACGTTTACTTGGATAAGGCTAGGGAACTCAGTTTAAGGTTAGAAATCCAAACTGTTTATGTTTTGATCAATTTCTTCAAAAGCCTGAAAGTAACCATCCCCAGACAAGAAGTTTGGGGTTACAGGTGGAGTCTGGCTGTGAGACACTTTTAGTAAGGTCTAGAAATGATTTTCAGATATGAAATTTAAATATGCTTGCTAATAGCACAATTTTTCCCTTCATTACCACGAGACAAAAACATCAGCCATAAAGTGAAAACATAGTTTTCTTAATGTTTGGACAGTAAAATTATTACAAACTTTTTTTTTTATTAACTTTTTAGCTGATGTTTGTATACATCAGCCAGCATCTGCCACTATAATAGGGTGAATGAAAGATGACAATATTGGTAAACCCTCAGCTCAGGGGTGATTTTTGAAGCTGGATCTATGAGGCTGATTTGTAGAGCCAGCCCCTACTGGCAATCAAGGGTATTGCATTTTATTGCTATCATTGCCATCTAATAAAGATGGTTCAATAGTTTATCCATCCATCAGTTATCTGTACCTGCTTATTCCAATGCAGGGTAACTGGAGTTAAGTCATTAGGTTACTGCAAACTGTTTTGTTAGTTTTTTACTAATGAATAAACCCAAACACGCAATATAAACCTGTGAGTCTCGTACATACCTAGTGGCTCAATTAGCTGTAAGACTGATAACACCTACAGAAAGGCCATGAAAACAAGACTGGCTGCTCTCTTTGGAGAAAAAAGTTAGCAAAGCTGACACTTGTGCTAAGCTGAGTCATGCAGTATGAGATATTAATCTCTGTAGAAGCTTGACTTCTTTCAAAAACAAGCAGTTTTACATTCTTTTACAGCAGCTTTACTATTTTTACTGGTCAATCATTTAGGCACTTCAACACAGACAGAAGCAGTCCTGAGGATTACCATTTATAAAAATGGTAGCTGCCGAGGGTTTCTTTTTATATTTATTTGGAAGCTGCTGACTTTAGAGAGAACCCGAGTGAAGGTATAGTGATGTTCGGAGATTCCTGTTGCAACATTAGTAGAATCACATTGCTCCCCTCATTTAGGCAGACACCAGTGTGCTTCTACTGTGATGTTGACCCCATCGTCTATGCTCTTTTTGTTTGTTGCTGATGTGCTTTCTTTTTCTGTCTGTGTGTGGGTGTGTGTGTGTGTGTGTGTGTGGTTTGTAATCATCTTCATGGACATATGTTCCATCCACTTCAGTACAGTGAATTTGTTGCCTCCTGTCCCGTTTTTGTGTGACGCTGATTTTATACACTTGTATTCTGTGTAAATTTTTAATCTCCAAGATGACTGTTGTTAATTGGTAAGTGGCTGAAAGGTTTTTTTTCCCCCTCACACTCAGCTATAGTAAGCAATGCTTTTGATATTTTTATATCAAAAGATGCTTAAAAAGTTGCTCTGTCATGTCACACAAGACTCAGCTACATGTGTTTACAGTATGGTGCCATCGTCTCAAATAAGCATCAACCATAATAACCACAATCCCACCTAAATCTTATCTCTGTTTTCCATTCGTTTTATTTCAAGCTCTGCTCTCTTGAAGAATGCTCTTACTTACCAGAAACAAACCTTTTTTCCAGCTTTTTCTGTATCGTATTTGCTATGATTGTCAGCATTCATTCTTTTCTCTATCACTACATACCCTCCCTTGTTAGACTTTTTCAGAGTACCTCAAAGATGCAATCCTCTCTGTGAGGTTTGCTGCCACAAATGTGTTTCATTCCCTTTACAGATCTGGAACAAATCACAAAGCTAAGACTTATCCCTCACCTCTTCCTCCACATTTTCCGCTCTTTTGCTAACATCCACGTGTCTATTCATCACAAAATGTGAAGATGACGTTAACCTTTGTCTGCATTGGCTTTCTTTGCTGCTCATTGACTTGTTCATGGGACAAATTGAACTCCTCTGCTCACTTCTCTCATTCATTTTGCAACCCCCCTCTTCTTCTCTTCAGCTACTATTGAAGCTATTGAGGCTGACGAAGGTAAATGGGTCTGGCCGCCCTCTTCTGTTGCTTTTCATGGCAATAGACAGGGGGCTCCGCTGGGTTTTCATCCATCTCGCTGGTGCTTGAATAGAGTGTGTTTGGGTGTTTGGGCTAACAAAATGTGGCGTAGTATTAACAGAGAAAAAAGAAGTAAGTAAGTCAGGATATCCTGTGGCCGCTCGTTTTAAAGGGGAATGCATTTCATAGCACAGATTTCATGATCACAGAGGTCAAAACTGTGATTCTGAGTGAGTGCAAAGCAAACTCCTTAAATTTTTTCATAGAAATGTGTTTTACTTCCATGAGAAAACGATAATAATACATACAGCAGGCTGTTATGAAATCAGTTAACCTACAATGGCTGAAGCTGCTTGCGTTACATTTAAATAGAACCTTTAAATGTACTTTGTCATGCAAAAATAGAGATTGTAGTTAAGGAAATGTACATCCACACTGTGGGAAGTTAAACTACATGGATATCATCAGGTTTTCTGGCAGCTGTAGTAAGCCTCCACCAGATACCAGAAACTCACCCTTAAAGCCCCTGAAAACCTGGCTTTTCTTTTTACCATTTACCCCCAAAAAAGTGCTTGATATGACCTTTTCCTAAACAAAGCCCTTCCACTTTAAAGTATAAATATTAAAATTTAAAATATATATATAATTTATATCATGATAGAATATGTTAATAACAGCACAAAGAGTATTAAATTGCATGGTAAGTCACATTTGCAATGATAATGCTGCTTATCTCTTTTTGTTTTTAAGGAGAGTGTACAATTTGCACTGCCCTCACACAATACAGTGAAGTCTTGCTATGAAAGCTTCTTATGTTTCCTCCCCTTTGAAACAACTTAAGCAGTTGTGCATTGTTGTTGCTATTGTATTAATAAACACATTTCTTTAGAGCTGAATTTGACATGAATGCCTAATCCTCCACAGGGGTAATCTAAATTGGATTCTACCTTTTAAATAAAAAAACAAAAACAAAACTGTTTTATCATCGTCTTTGGCGCAAGAACAACCTCAACTGCAAGCTAAATAGTAGTACGCCAGCTGCTATTTGCATTAAAATTGTCCGGTACGTCCTCTTTAGCCCTATAGAGGACAGTCCATTGTAGTGTCAAGACACTTCTCTGCTTCTCTCTCCATGTGGATCTTCTGTGACCCTGCTGTGTTGTGTTCTTTCCTCTGAGCTGCTAATAACATGTGTCTGACCTGTGCTATGCAGCAACACAACTGTGCAACCCATCATGCCCTTCTCTACGCTCCACAATTTGTCTTCTCAAAACTATTCCCCCACCCCACCCCACTGCCCCCTTACCCCCACCCCAACCCACCCTCTCATTCCAGTAAAGAGTCATTTTTTATATAATCACAGTTTTTATTTATATCAAGACCCTCAGTCCTTATGAGACGTGGAAGTAGCTAAAATTAAACCTTTTTCAGGTAAAGTGAACCTCAACCAAGCTGGATATTGGAATGATTGGTTATCCTTTACATTCCCATATTCAGTTCAGTTAAATGTATTCCTGTTTTTATTTCATTCAGATCACATCATGACTTCCACCCCTCATATCTTCTAGTGAACTTTACTTGCTGCATGCTCCAAGCAGACTAAACAAGTTAGCACCCCAAGTATTCGTAGTGTCTCTGTACATGAGCTCAGTCCCAACGTGGTTCTTTTTTTGTGGAAGTGAATGTCTCAGTGGACTCCACTCTAGTTGCTCTTTTTTCTTCTATTTTTATTTTCTCTTTGATCATTCTCCTTCTCTTTTTTTTTTTTTTTTTGTCGTTTTAAGCTGTGATGTGGTGGGGTGATCTGGACATTCAGGGTCCTCAGGTGTTCTGAAATGTGCTTTAATGTAGAGACATGTTAAAGATTTTACCAAATTGAAGTAAAACCAGGCCATTAGATGATCCTCCTGCATTGTAGAGGTCTTTATACAGATTCAAGCATGGATAAGTGTTACAGTGAAAACCTGTCGACCTTGATGCCAGCAGCCCCCGTTTATAGATTAAGAGGAATTATTTGATCCTTTAGTCTGTTCAGCTAAATTCTTGAAACTTTGATAAGTGTTATATTTGAGTTGTTCTGTCATAAACATGAGTTTTATACCTCCCAGAGAACATTTTCCTCCGAAAATAATAATTTAAAATATTCAGTCATGTAAAGTAAATTTTGTCTTTTCAGGAGACATTTAAACGTTAGTGGTTGGAGAGGTATTGTAGCTTTTTATGTTCAGTTAAAAGAATAGTTCAACATTTTGGAAATTCACTTTATTGCTCCCCCAAATAGAGTTACATGGGAGGGTGTAAATTTTAAATTATAGTCTACAATGTAATTCACTTGCATCCAGTCTAAGTAAGCAAAATTTCAGCCATGCCAGGATTTAAAGATTTCAACTTCTGCACCAGCTGTTTCTAGCTGTTGGCTCCTCTTTGTTAAGATGATAGTTTCCATATCTAGAGCTAACTAGGCTAAACTCGCTATAGCTTTTGTAAATAACACCAACAACAGATAAACACACTCATATTTTTTGTCTGTATGGATTAAGCAAGTAAGTAAAATAAGGCAAATTGATTTTACTAGCACCTATCAAAATAACTGTACTTTTACTATAATGTATTATTTACAGTTTCCTTCTATTCTAGTATGTTAAGCTAACCAGCATTAGCCACACTTACTTTATTAATCGTCTCATTTAACTCTACCCTAGAAAGTGAGTGTGTTTTTTACAAACTATTGACCTATTGCCTAAAAGTTGTGTTTTTACGGATCAGCCTAGCTCAAGTTATCATTCATACAAATGGTGCCTTTACATGATAATAAAATGAACTGTTAGATTAGCCATCACATGCTCCGATGCAGACTTCATGCTAACTCAGTAAGACAAGTTTCTTTTTCTATGAACTCAAATCAAACCAAAGAATTTCCAAATCTGATAATGTGTGGATGAATGTGAGCAAGTTGGACTCCATTAATTTAATTGTAAACGGCCCCTCTTTTTAAAATCACCCCTCATTTCTCCCCTTCTTTTCCATTTTTCTCACTTCTCAACAGCCATCAAAGGCTTCTCACCCCAGCACAAGATCACTAGCTTCGAGGAAGCCAAGGGTCTGGACCGCATCAATGAGAGGATGCCGCCAAGGCGAGATGCTCTGCCCTCCGACGCCAGCCTCAACTCTCTCAACAAGGCTCTGTCCTCAGAGACCAACGGCACAGACGCCAAAGGGAGCACCAGCAGTGGCAGCAACATCCAGTGAAGGCCAGCAACAGCAAGCGCCACCTTGGCCGACAGGGCTGCCTGGCCCCCAGCCTCAACACGGCCCGCTACCACAGAAAAGGGGCAAAGGGTGAAGAAGGAGTGAAATTGTAAAAGGAGTGAGGCAACTATGGCTGAAACTTGGGGGACATCTCACGTGCTAGTCTTTGGAAATGCCTTCATAATATTATTTCATAGTCAAATCTGCTAAGTTATTGTCAGGTCACATTTCCGAACAGTCAGGCCTTAAACATGGCCGACTGTATACCACACCAGTCTATCAGTAAGAAAGAGAGAAACAGGAAAGAGAATCCCTAGAAGCCATCGGTTTCCTTTTTTTCCATTTTTCTTTTTAATTTTGTTTTATTTTTCTTCGAAGACCCTTGCTCATTTACACCGAAATGGAAAGTTGTGTAACTTTTACTAACTATTGTACGTTTACAAAAATACAGCACTAAAAAGGACAGAACATGAGATAATGTTTTTAACATATAAGGGTGTACAAACTAAATAAGGACTATTTATTGATAACTATTTTCTTTTTTTTGCTACTCCTATGAAATAGCTCAGAAATTGATTAGGCAGTCTTAAAAAGAATGTTGCAATGTTGTCAAAATGCCAAATAATGGAACGTTTTATGGTTTTGTACATATTATGCTTACCTCAGGTTCTTTTGGTGTGTGCTTTGACCTGATTTTTCTGTATAATGGCTAAATAACTTGGTAATGAATACCTATTTTCTTGAGTTTCATAACTGGAATTTACACTTACCTATCTATCATTTGCAAATATGTTTATTTTTGTCTTTTTTTGGCAGGGGGGGGGGGGGGTAGATTTATTGTGGCTTGCTGGAACTGAGTGTTAATTTTTTCTCTTTTTAAGTATTGCGAACAAAGTAAGAATAGAGAAACTATATTGTGTAAAAAAAAATTATTACAATAAACTTAAAGTGTCTGCCTATGCATGTTTTATAAAAATCAAAGGAAATAGAAAATCTGAATACCTTTGGCTGTGGAGACCTGTTTTGAGATATATTGCGCTTTAGTGAACATATACTGGAAACATATACCTGCATACTTTCAAATAGCACCATGACGGTCTATGCCTTCAACTCCTTTTGTAATTGAAGCATTTAATTATCTAAGATGGATGAAGAAATCATATTTTTAACATGCGCTTGTAAGTGCACACAGTCCAATTAAGCATGTTTGGCAAATCTTGTGAGGTGTGTGGTTACATGTGGAACTCCAAAATGCATGATTAGCTGTTTGTGTCATATAACAGGTGAATCAGTTTTGTTTTGTTTTGTAAATGTGCCACAGAAAGTGTAATTTGATTCCTATGACTATTATTTGGAACTCTGCTTTGTATATCAGTTACAGGTTTGATACTGCTCAATACTTTAAGATGAATCAAAAGAAAAAGAAAAAAACTTAGACCTTTTTTAAGAACTGCTTTAAGTGCCCAAGTAATTCACTACACGACATGAAGCCTTGCTTTTTGTAATTTAACTTCAAAACTGTTGGCAAATGAGGCATGCACTTGCAACTATGAGAAGTATTTTATATAACTGTTCAATAAAAATGTGCATGAATTTCAACTTGAGATGATGCTGCGTGTCCTGTTTGTGTGTCACCCGAGCTGGTCTGCAGTCACCCGCCAGCACAGGGGGCAGCCGTGTTAGTACGCACCTTTGTATTTTCCAGCAAGATTTCAGGAAACACAGTTTCCATTCTCCATAATTCAAAACAAAAAGTTTTAAGACGAAACTGCATAAATTCTATCCTTTTTTGCACGTCTGTTGAATTTGATCAGTCTTTCTGTTATGTACAACTCTTCTCAGCTAAACAATCAGTCGCTGACTGCTCACTGTGTTGATGGGAAATTGTAACCTTGCCATTTTTCAACAAAGATGTTTCCTCTTAATCAACCTTGGAGACTTCTTTGATTAAACTCAGACAACTGAGCCAAGATCCCTGAAGCATACTTGCGTGCATTGGTACATGTGGTAGAATTTGTTTTCCACAACCCTGGTCAAGTCATAATAAATAGACTAAGTTGTTGCATATCAATTTACGTAATAAAGTCTTTTAAATATAGCCTGGAATAAATTAATCTACTTTTTTTTTTTTTTGGTTTCCTCAAAAGCATTTTAACATATAGGCTAACTCAAATTAAAGGAAGTCAACTCTTACATCCTGTTTTTTGGGGGTGGGGTGGAGGAGGGCAAGAAACAGGCAAGGTTAGGCAAGTGAGTTTCCATATTCTGGCAGTGACAATGAATTGAAAAGTGAAAGCAGCCAAGTTTCAGCAATGCTCTCATGTTCACAGCTTCTGCTACTCAATTTAAAAATCTGTACAGTCTATTGTAAAATGAGATTAAAATAAATTATTTTTCAAAAATTATAGTGCAATATCCCCATATTTCATTATGTTTCAGGCTTCTCTAAAAACAAGGATATCTTTCTATTTTTCCCAGAGACTATTGTGATGTTTGGAATATTTCTATTATTTTTATTATAATCTTATTTTCTTCAGTCTTGATACGTCAGTGCCGAACCTGACAGGGGGAAAGAGGAAGAGAGAAAAAAAAGAAAAGAACAGAATTGAAATGTGGAAATAAAAGTTGTTTAGGCTGCCTAAATCACATCAGTATTTACAAAAACAATATAAACTACCACAGTACTACATGATAAATAAAGAAACTAGGATAGTGATGAGGGCTGCACGGTGGTGTGGTGGTTAGCACTGCAGCCTCACAGCAAGAAGGTCGCTGGTTCGAGCCTCGGCTGGGGG
>JBAMHW010000005.1:8448593-8459723 GCA_037177495.1 Rhadinocentrus ornatus | reverse complement strand
AGCAGAAAGCTGCAACCTCCGCGTTAGCTTTGAAGTCCCTCTCCTCATCAGCTGCCTCCATCTGGTAAATGCTCCACTGATGTACACTCTTATTTTCTCCTGGTTATTATTTCTTTTTCTCCCGGCTATTTTTTCCTCCATCTCGCGTATAAAGAGTATAGATGGTCCTCCATTTTACTGGCAAGCTGAATCATCCACCGTCGTCTTGGCTTGTTTACACCACCCCCGCGCCCTCCCCCTCCCCCCGAAACAGCCAGTACTCGCAGGTAAAATGCACAAGGCCAACAAGTTTGTCCCCTTTCGGCTACTGTATTCAGAGATCGCAATGCAACATGGCAGCCTCCAGTTGGGTGCGCCGCCACCTATGTATTTATAAACATCTAATTCTAAGCTACGAGAACGCTTTCATTTGGATGGGATTGTGATTAGACTTTGGTAAAATACGTATTTATGAAAGCAATTCTTGATTTCTGCTAACACAAAACCAAATAAGCTACACACTGTACCTTTAAGAATAAAAACACGTTACCTGATAAGAAGACTTCATTTCAAAAGATATAAAGATAAAAAGTTCAACATGCATCAATCAGAATCTCTGAAGGATAACAACTACTTTATTTTCCTCCCTTTGACTGAGGTTTGTGTTCTTATGTTCATGGTGTTACAGGCCTGGAAATTAGAGCAAGGACGACAGAGGGAAGAGGAAATGGCCAAACAATCAAAGAAAGAGAATACTACAAAAAGCAAGCAGCAGAAGGAGGAGCCACAGCCGACAGACACCAAGAAAATTAAAGCTTTGTCTGGCGACCGTAAAAGCAGACCAAATACAGCAGTCAGGTCAGCCATCGCTCGCCCTGAGTCACCCATTACTGAGGGACCCCGCCCGAATGACAACCAACAGCTGCAGCCGAAAGGAGATCCTTTCAGTGTGAGAGCAAACACTTAAAACTGATTATCACCTGAGCTTATGTTTGAGTTGGAACATACGAGCTGGAGCTGAACATATAATTGCAAGATTCTAAAATTTTATTTATCAGACTTAGTAAAAACAAAACATAACAATCTAGTAATTACCTGGTCTTAAAATTAGGTTAACAAAAGTGAGGCCAAAATGCAGAAGCAGGGTGTGTAAAATAAGTACTCCCCATAATTTCTTAGCTTGTGGAACCACCTTTCATTCATTCATTCTTTTTTCCATACCCAGCCTATCCAATTCAGGGTTGTCGGTCAGCTGAAATTAGGACCAGAAATCTTTTTTTTTTTTTAAAAAACATCCTGATAAGTACAACCTTAAAACTGAAAGTTGGAGTTCTTTCTTTTTTATGTGACTGTAGGTAGCCATCAGTCAGTTCTAAGGATGGACTCTAATCATTTTTGTGTTTACTTGTGTGTTTATTTAGGGTTTTATAGGCTACAGCTTGGATGGACAGTTGATCCATGTCTCAGGCTGTGTCCACAACCTCTTCCCTTCAGATGGAGGACAAATCACTGTGGAGAATGTCAGCTTTGTTGAAGGTGTAGAAGCCAAAGCTAGAGTTGTAAAATCAAAATGCATTAAATCTGCACGCCATTTTAACACAGAGTAAAATTACACCAAGCAAACTCTGGTCCTTCATTTTTTAAGGTTTTTTTAGCCCTTATTTTCCATATATTTAGAGATGTTTTCTCTCCAGGTTCCAGCCTGATGAAACTGGCTGTGAAGAAGGATGGGCATCATTTCTACACACACATCAACCAAGTTGTTATTAATCCGGCCAGATGTGCCCCAAGGGAGGACTGTAAAGGTAAATATGCTGAACAGCACAAAGGTATTTCTGTAATTTCAAGATGGTACGAATCAGTTTTTGGAAAAAATGACAAATTACTTGGAGTAATGCTGAACAATCTTGCTATATGTGTGTGTTTTCTTTTTAGTACCAAAGCCTTTGGAGGTGAAAACAGTGAAGCAGGGCTCCTTTTCTGCAGTCCTAGATAATAAAATCCACCTCTCTCACAGCTTTTTTGGTCCCACAGGAGAATACACAGGTACACATACAATTTTCAGCTTTAATATATAACATGAACTTTTTACTTCAGGTGGTCTATTAACTTTGTTATGCTTATAAAGTAAAGTAGATTTTTCTAACGGTGTAAGGAGCAATAACTTATGTGTCTGTTGTGTGATGTTCTAGTGTGTTCCCAGGAAGCAAAAGGGGAATACTCAAATAAATCCACCTCTGAAGCTACCCTGCTCTCCTCTGTCCTTCACTCAAAAGGAAAAGACATGGAGTCAGTTTCCTCCAGGACACAGGTTCAATCCATTCAGGTCAGATCTCCAGATTCACAAATTTCACTTACAAACTATCATAAATGCACTAAATATTCATAGGAAAAAATACAGCATGTGCACACACATGCAAAATTATGTTATGCTGTATGCATTAAGGGGTGTGAAGACCAGCCAGCTGAGCCATCGAGTCCATTCAAAAGTTTAAATGCATCTGTTCCTAATGGTCTACTCCTACAATTCCTGCAGGAGGATATACAAGGTTCGTGTTACAGTTCGCGCACACTCTCGTAGTGTTGTTTTACAAAACTGTTTTTGTACAACTACAGTTAACTGCTGCAATTGTTAACTTCTTCTTTTTGGGGGGATAATCAGGAAACCAAAACAAGTCAGAAACTGTCCCATTATCTCTTAAATCTTGTATCTTGCCACTTTATGGTCTACAATATAGTTTATCTGCAGAAAGTTCCATAACTATCTTGATTCTCAATTATATCAATTGTCTGTCTACGTCTAGGAGCATCACCAAAAGAAAATGGTATTTTGGTGAGACAGAGTTTTCCTTTGTATGGTAGAGGACAACTGCAGGATCTTCAGGACATTTACCTCTCTAAGGAACTGTCTCGCATTATCACCAGCCAAGGAGCTGTGATCCGTTACATGAGAGATGGTTCCACAGAGGTATACACAAGTTCATATGGAGGCACACATAATATCAGGTCAACACTCACTTTTAGGAAATATGAATGGCTCTCAAGCATACTAGGCTGTTGGTGTATGCCTTTTTAGAGTGCTTTGATGTGCATGTTATAGAAACAGGAGGGAGATGATCACCATCTGGATGTCAGTCTATGGTGAAAAGGTGGGCTTATGTCATATTTTAGAGCACATATTTTCAGGACTTACCTTTAACGCTCCCACTGTTCTTGTCCTTGTTTGCTTCCACCTCTTGAACTTGGGCAGCTTAGACCTGCTGCCAACATGTGTCCTTGGTGATTTAATCACAAGGACACATTTACACAGCAATATAGACATGAAGACTCAATATGAATTGAGGCTGCATTTAGATCTGATCACTCCGTCTTCTTGCTGTACTGTTGCCTATTGCAGCCTGTCGACTGCAATAGCCTGCTGCTTTAATCTCAGCAGACTTTACAAGGATGGCAATACCCTGCCCCAGGTGACTTTGACATGTAGACTGGGAGAAGTTAGGGATCAAACCATCAATTTGCCAATAATAAAAACAAAGCTGCCCACTCTACCTTCTGAGCTACAGTTGCCCACGCCATAGGCATGCTCCTATGATGTGATGTGATGTAAGGTGCCAGTCAAAAGCTAATAAACCATCATTTGAGTTGTTAAACATAATTTTTAAAGCACCTCTAGCTTATTGGAAAGAATGCAGTAATATATTTTTGTATAAAAAAGAAACAATTTTTGGGAACCTTGTCAATATCACAACACAGTTTTTGTTTGGAAAATATTGACCAGTGGTTTACCAGAAGGCTATATGGGGAAGTAGCTGTTGACCTGCTGATGTCCTTTTTTTTACCTGAGCTGACAGCTGACTGTGCAACATAGGCTTTGTGTTTGTTGGCATACAGAATTGGTAATTTAGGTCTGATTGCAAGTTTTCACTTAGGAACGGAAGAGTGGGAATGGAATACAATGCCAGGTTAGAACACACATATTTCGAGATGCCCATCTGTAAATGTGATCAATTCACTTGGTTGTATGACAAAAATCAAACAATTAAGCCCTAATCTTTAATCTGTTTATACAATAGGTGTTGTTTGCTGATGGCTCAGTCAGTTTCAGCAAGGACTCTGGTCCAGTGTGGGTGTCTGACGTTCAGGCAGAACAATCACATCAGGAAGTTAAGAATGAAAATAAAGGTAAGACAAAAGTACCACTACATACAGAACAGTGTTTCCTTAACTGTTTTATAAACAAAATGTTACACTGGCCTGGAGGATAGTTCGGTATCACTTTCACTGACTCTTCATCAAACTGTCTGTGTATGTTTTGTTGTAAATGTACAGATTTGATCTCAGAGAAAGAAGCTGGGACTGAGAAAGGTTGTTGGTGGACTACAAGTCCATCAGGAAATCGCATTTGCACTATTGGGACCACACACAAACACATTCCCACCTCCCCTCTTCTCACATTTAAGTCTACAGACCCCATCACCCATCAGGCAAGAATCCAGTTACATCTTAAGTTGTGTTAAATTTCCAAGTTACCAAACCACTATTAACTAACAATAGCATTTTGAAATTAAAGCAATTATTATCCATTTTACAAATTTTAACATCAGCACATTCTACGTGAGTAACAAATTGTGTCATAACACATGATGTTGTATCAGGTGATGCTGAGCCGGGAGGATTTGGTGGTTTCTGTCCAGAACCCTGATGGATCTCAAATTGTAGAGCACGCAGATGGAACCAGGATCACCAGCCTTCTCCAAGACAGGCCACTATTTGCTACACCACAACATCCCACTTTACATGCACATATATACAGTATGTGCTCATTTAGCCATAGATTCTATATACAACACACACGTTTATACATTAATGCATACATGCTTGTCTCTGCTAATTTTCCAGGGGAGAAGCCAGAAAGTGTCACTCTCAAAACAACTTCTCAGTGTGCAAGTGGCTGCATGTGTGTCATACACTCTGTTGACAGCTTAAATGAGAATGTGCATATCCAAGATTCTTGTGACAATGAAGATGAAATTAGCAGAAACAGTGCAGGGAACACTTGTGATAAGGAGGGTGCTTGTAGAAATTCCAGTCAGTGTGGGTGTACTCAGAGTAATGTGGATAAGAATGATGAGAAGAGTGTGTTTCCTGATGAGAATGTGGCTGAGAATGGAAGGACGAGTCCATGTGAGAGTGAAAAGGGAAGCAAGTCTTCCAAAGAGCGGGTCTTGTTGGTGGAGAAGGAGGGCTGCGCCATGGTGGTGATGTACCCAGAGCGTCATACAGCTCACATCTTTTTAGCAGATGGAACAATCATTGCTGGAAACAACCAAGGAAAGTATGAGGTGTGTGGTCTACAGTAAATATCCCACGTGAGATTCTTTGTTGTACTTTACTGTCTGATTTAGGTTTGTTCACCCTTATGCTGTCTACCAATAGATGGCATTGAAATACACATTAAATCTTTAAAGCGGTCACTTTGAAAATGTAAAAAAAATTCTTCTGAAATATAAAATCTTGTATTTTCTCTTGTCTTTCTGCATTTGTGTCCAAGGTGTACCCATCTAGCAAAGGATTCCTGCAGATCCAAAGTGATGGAAAGCATGTGTATTCCTCTGACCCACTTGTAACCCCCAGCCCAAAGCGTTGTAACCTCACCAACCAACCAGGAATTTACACCATGAGCCACACAGACAAAGTAGCCTGTGATATTACAGATGACAACGGGAACCATTTCCAGGTGATTATTATAGGATAGATCAAATCTGTGTTGTGTGTTGGAAACAATAATAAGGTGTGTTGCAGGTGATGAACGATGGGCAGGTATCTGTGCTTAGATTCAGTCCTGCTCAAAGCACACTTAAACATGATGAAGAGCTGGAGGAGGATGAGGAGGAGGACAGACAGTTCAGGCTTCATGTTAAACACAAAGAACACTGTCCCAGGTAGGTTTACAGACATAACTAAAGCCGTGGTATTAGCAATACTACAACAAATCAGGGCATTATTACATTCAAAGAATGGAAAGCATTGTTATTTCCTTTTTTAAAACACATCTAGGCTATTTGTGGTGCACGAGGATGGCTCAGGTACTGAACTACTGAGTTCTCACACTGTAGAGGAGCTGCTCCAACAAGCATACTCTGACCCAACCATAGCATTGCTGATGGAACCACTGCCAGACAAACAAGGTGCACATGAATAAACATAATACTTCCATAAAGACATTACCTATTGAACTTTTATAAGTGATTGTTTAGTAAGAATAGTTCGTGTTGTTCTTCTGTGTTAAATGGCTGTTTCAGATGAGTTAGGCATCACTATCTTAAAACCGAGCCACCAGAGCGTGTGGTCCCAGTGGTTGCTGGGGAAACAGAACCCTGACATCACCCCTCCCAACCTCAGAAACCGCAGCTGGCATAACTTCCCTACAGTGGAGGTACAGGTATTCTTACATACATACTGTAAACACATAGTCCAACATCAAAAGCCCACTCCTTTTGTGTTTTTCTATATTCCAGAAGAAGACCCCTGGTCCTCTGTTTGGTACCAACATAGGGGTTGGTCTGACTCTGAGGGAGAGGTCTGGTGGTTCTGTAGTACAGCATCAACCTGTCAGAAGCGGTCCTAAAGTCCTGGAGATGAGAGAATTATACAAACACCGATCATTCACCACACCGCTCAAAAATATCATTGACTCACGACTTAAAGTAAAACTTTCATTAACCTTTATTTTCAAAAAGTTTATGATGTGATAATTTTTTATACCAATCTTTAATTCTGGGATCAATTTTCCATTTTGGATATTTTTTCTGTCATAATAAGCTAGCTAAAGCAGTGAAACAGCATTCTTAATTACTTGGCTTAAACTAACAGAGTTTAAAAAGTTTAAAAAGATTCTCTGAATTTTGACAAAGGCTGAAATGTTGCTGCAGGAATACATAGAGAGTTTGATGGCGAGAGAACAGCAATCAGAGGAGATGAAAGTGAAAGACCCTCGAACTGAGGAGGAGAGTTCCCATGCCAGGAATCTCTTCAGTCTTTTCATGGTGAAAACACACACACACACTTCACCAAAGCCAACAATGTAATCCATAACAGGAAAACTTTCAGTCCCTTTGCTGTGATAACAGACTGTAAGGTTATATGTTTAGGATCTTAAAAACCCATGGATGTTTATCCAACTACAATATGCAATGTTCTTTGTAGTCTTTTGCAGAGGAAGATGATGCAAATCACACTGCTGATTCCAGGATTACAGGTGGAGAAGGTAGCCTAATGTTTCTGTACTTAAGCATGAGGGTGACAAAAGTACTGGAGGCTGCTAGTAAAATCTTTCATTGTGTTTTGGGTTTTGTTAGTGTCAAGAGGTCAGAATACTTCAAGGAATGTGTGCTTCATTTAATTTTTCTGTTTATCTGCAGTGGACGTTGGTAACCTGTACACTCGAGGAGTCAGAGCATCAGTTGAGCAGTCTGATGGTTCAGAAGAAACTAACACAGAGACCAGTGGCAGCTTGGAAAGATTGCAGCGGTGTGTATACTTATTAAAAGTGAACAAGGGTTACATTTTAAACTCTGTTAATGTTTGTTGAACCTCATGTCTCTTTATCAGCTATACTAATGGAAAGGATTTGAAATGGACTAAAAGGCTTGCAAAACACAGGTAAACAGAATAAATGCAGGCAATTTTACTCTGGTTTGAATAAGGAGGAGGAATTAATTCTTAGATTCACTGTAACACTTAAAAATGCTTTATGACTCACAGTCACAATAACGTTATATACTTGTGGATGTGTTAGATGCAATAAACTGTGTAAGTGTCTGAATGGTTGTTTTGATTCTACAGCTGCTATTGCTTACAGAAAGTAACAAGTTGATTGTACTCCCATTGCTAAAATTCCATATGTTTTAGACAGGAGATCAGTGAGGAGAAGACTTATAGAGAAGCTCTGCAGAAGAAGAACATTGTTCCTTATTTTCACCCGGAAAACGTTCAGTTATACCAAGTATATGTTTTTATTTAGTACACCATACAATTCATTCATTTATGTCTTTTAAGGCTATTGTAATTCAGTTTAGATGTATGCAATGTAGAAAAAGACAAAGCCTTGTTGCGTGTTTATCCAGGATCTGCTACATCACCATGTAGCCAACACGGGGAGTCCATCCCTGGACCACCCTCTGTTCCCTAGGTCAGATAGTGCTGACGTCCTTGTTGAAGATGCCGCACAAGAAAGCAGTAAGTTGCTTTCTTTTTCATTCTGTGATTTATTTGAACATTAGTATATAATTGTCATTATTGATAAAGGGTAGGGAAGAAACTCTAACTTTGTCCCACCCCGTTAGCTCAGTCGGTCAATTAATCAGTAATCCGGCCTTCTTTTCACACCCTATGGTATTTTCAAATCAAATCCACACTCATATTTACTGAATATTATAACTAATCTTTACAAAACCTACAGATGTATCCACCAAAACAAACAAAAATAACCCAGAAATAATAGAAAAAATTAAAAGGAAAGGGACAATAGTAATCTAGTGTGCGCAACTTTTCTGTATTTTAAAAAGTTTATTTTTGTTCTTTGAAGTTAGTCATGCTTGGACACTGCTTTAGTTCTTCACCTAATCTATTTCACAGCTTCACTCCACAGACAGAAATGCTAAAGGTTCTCACTGAAAATTAACCTTAATATGTCAGTGTGCAAGCTGTTTATTTTATATATAAATATTCAAGTGTGAAAATAAACAATATCTGTCAGTTTTAATATATTTGACTTCAAGAATATAGAGTTGTATGGTCTAAATAACCAGCATTATGAATTCTATGGATAATAGTATGGATAATAAGCATGTATAGGTATGCCCCAAACTTCTACACAGTAATTTGCAACTGCTTCTGTCATCCAGTATTAAACTAAAACAATAATTCCCATAGATCTGTTCATTTCCCATACCATTCCCATGCAGCTGTACACATGCGAGAATTTTGCTTACTTAAGTTAAAGGAAAGTTTATTTTTTTTAATTTAGACTAAATTTAGTAAATATTGATATCATCTGCAAACAATATTATTTTCACAATATCTGATATTTTACAAGTCATTAATAGAAATAATTTAGGACCCCAATACCGATCCCTGAGGGACACCACAAGCAATGTCTAACCATGTTTACCACGTTTACCAAGAGCTCATCAATAGTCATTTTGAAAATGTACGTACACACTACGTACATCTTACTCATCTCTGATCTCAACTGATCAGTTTGAATAAATTTGTGTTGTGTATTATAATATAATGTCTGTCATTACAGCCCCGAGACCTTTAAACCCTACTCCCTCTCAGTCAGAAAGGTAATAATGCTTTTTTCTGCACATCATTGTGATGAATTACGTAAAATTGATCTTTGACATTTGCCAGTGTCACACTGCTTAAGTTGTGTTTTATTTTTAGTCATGCAGCTGAAAGTGACAGGGTGCCTGAAAAGAGACCCACCAACCCTACACCACAGACTGCTAGTTTGTTCCATAATTTCTTCATTTTCTTTATTAATTTACTGTTTTATATTAAATCATTTACCTATTTATGCACTAAATGACATTATAATGAAGAAAATTTACTTCATGCCTTTGTGTTTATTTTAGTAGAAGGTTTAGAGCCACAGATCAGTTTAGTCAGTCTAGAAGTGCACTGAATATTGCTGGAACAGTTTTGAGGATAACAACAGAAACGAATGAACTGCAAATTCTGGGCTTTGGCTGTTATACAGCTATAAATTGATGTTTTTGTGTGTATGATTCATATACAGGTGAAAGCAGCCTGAGGGGTTCATCAAGCCAGTGCAAGTCAATGCAGATGGATGCAACTGGAACGCCTAGACGGAATAAAGTCAGACTACCGACCTGCATCCTCGGCTCTAAACCCTACAGCGTACCAAATGAACATGTAAACATGCACACACATCACATGAGAAACTGAAAATTTTATAAAATCCAGGAAAGACTTAAATCTGTAGTTTGTTCATTTGTTTGAATCTTTATTTAGACACAAGTTCAAAACATTGCTTATAGTGTTCTCTCTGGACAGCTATATTGTATTTAGAAAAAACAAAATTATAATAGTAATAAGAAAAAAAAAAAAAGCAGTTTTGCCAGAGAAATACGTATCTGGTTTAACCAAATACAAGATTTTATCTGCCTAGCAGTCCACGTTTGTTGTTATCGGATTCTCCTCTTCATCATACTTTATATCTTCGATACATACTCTGTGATATGTCTGTAATATACAGTAAGTCTTGCAAAAAGATAATGTCTGGTATTGTCTTCTCAGAAATAGATGTGACCTTGATAGCATTTATCTCTGTAAAATCCCGTTATGCACCTCTGCATCAGTGGTACCTTCACACATATTCAAGTCATCCACACCATGCCCACTAAAGGCAGATGTGTCTGCATGCGGTTGGTTACGGCGTAGCTGACGCTGGTGAATTTGCTCTTGCACTCGAGCGTAGGGGGTACGCATAGTTTTGGTGTCATGTTGCAGTTTCTCCTCCTAATCTGAAGGTGGCAGCAGGGGTGGTATGGGCCGGTAAACTCACCAGGTCGGCATTCTTTTCATGGTTCCCTTCAGTTCGGTAGGTATTTTCTGCTTTGAAACAACAATGGCACCCAGTATGTTTCAGTGTCTTTATTAGCTTGTGGAAGAAAACAAAGAAATAATTCAATCAGCCTCTCATCAAATTGATCTATTGGGTGTTGTTTTTAAAAATGACTACACAAATTCAGCGAGAAGATTCAGAAATTCGGAAACTCGTAATCCCAAATTGACCAATCATAAAGGAGTACATCCATGTAACCGTCTGCGTAGCAGGGTGGCACATTAGATCTGAAAGAGGTGCGCGTCAGGCCTCATTGGAGCTATGCAGCTCCTACGACGATGCCGCATGAGTATAAATCTGCCTTTACACACGAAAACCACCACCTATGCCAGCTTTTATATCTTTTACTGAAAACAGCTTAAATGATCATTCTTTTTTTTCTTTTTTTTTCCTGTCCTGTCCAGCATCTTAACATACAGAATGTGCCATATTTTGCCGGACAGATTTGCTCTTCCAAGGGAACCATGTTCTATGAATGGCTGCCCTTGATGTTTAAA
>JBAMHW010000005.1:8414820-8436205 GCA_037177495.1 Rhadinocentrus ornatus | reverse complement strand
GTCTCATAATCATTTTATCTAGTATTTTTCTAAACCTGGGCGATTCAACAATGGACAGGGGGAGCATGTCTCCTACAGTGAACCCTGCAACTAGCTTGTTAATTTCTGTCTGTGTTACCGGCTGCTGCGCTCTAGGAAATGTTGAACTAAGCTTAGCTTGTTTAGGAGGGGTCGGCTGCTGAAGGACTCCTTCCACTGACCGGTGAGCAGGATCTTTCATCACAGGTTTGGACTGAAACTAGACTAAACTGAAAATAATGCGAATAGCGGCACTGACCAAAAGCCCGTATCTCCGACTCCAGCTGCATTTTTCTTTCTTCTTAGTTGGCGCAGAAACAGTCACGTCACGCAAATCGATCTCTATGGCAACGTGCCCAGGCAAGCACACATACAGGCAGCAGCATGCGCGCACCACTTAAAACAGATCAGAACTACACACATAGACAAACACGGCTCGAGTAACGCAGAAAAACGCGTTACTGTAGTCCAGTAAAGTAATTTCGTTACCAATATTTTAGGTGTAACGCACTACTTTACTTCGTTACCCAAAAAAGTAACATCGTTACTGTTACTCCCAACACTGGCTGCCACCTACAGGACAACCACAAGTGGCTATAGACGAATCCAGCCGACATTTTGTGTGTTGCTCCGTCTAATAATAATAATAATAACCTTGTATCTGCTGACAAGTACAGTTCTGTGAATATCTGGACTGATGACGTTAGACAGTGTTCCACAGTTACTGATGACAGCATCTTATCTGGCGATATCAAAGTTATTCTGTTTTTTTTATAGTAGGCATCAATCAATTAATATAAACTCCGCTTCATTTAAACTGCTTTTGACAATCCACACTGGAATATAAAATTAATCTCCTTTATAATTTATCAAAAGTTGAGGCGGGGACCGCTTCAAATTTATTTAAAAGGCTGCCAATTTTCTATTTTATCTCTAGCCTTTAGGCTGAAGGACACCGTAGTACATGACAAATTATTTTTTATTAAGAAGAAGAGTTACTAAACTTACAGTATGGAAAAATATAGGAGATCACCAGATCTCCTCTCATCAGCCACCTCCTCCAGCTTTTTCTGGGTGACTCAGAGGCCTCCACAAGCCATGAAGAGTTTATTCTCTTCAGTGGGTCCTGGGATTTACCCGAGGCCTTTTCCTGGTGGTACATATCCTTAGTGCCTTCCCTGAGAGTTGTCTGGGAAGCATCCTAACCTGACCCCCAAACAAACTGAGCCACCTTTCACCCTGGAGAAGTAGCAACGCTACTCTGAGCTGCCAGTTTCCTTTGGGTCACACCCCACAGCTCATGGGGTCAGGTGAGGGTTAAAATGCAGAATGATAAATGACAGCTTCAATTTTTGGCTCAGTTCAGTATTAACTTCACTGCTATTACTGCCCCAATCCACCTGTCAACCTCTCCCATCCATCCTAAACAAAATCCTGTAATACTTTGCTTTAGGTAGCACTTTTATTCTAACCTGAAGTGGTCAATCAGTGCTTTTTCATCTGACAATCATGGATTCAGGCTTGTAGGTCACATAAATTTCCATACTCTTGTTGTTTGGGAGTTTTTCTATATGTTTTGTGACATCCTGTAAGAAAACCTTTTGCAGTAAATGACATGGAATGGAGCTTATATGTAAATGGTGGCTGGATAGCTCAGTTTGCAGAGTATCCATCTCCCATGCAGCAGACCGGAGTTCAATTCCCCCAGGGGACGAATATTAACTTCTTCCAGTTGGGTCCTTAGGCAAGGCCCTTAGCGACTGCCTAACCACTGTAAGTCGCTTTGGATAAAAGCAACTGCTAAATGTAAATTACTACTTTAGTAAATTTCATTTATAAGTATGAGCCCTAAACTTGCTGATAATTACCACTGCTGATTTCCAGCCTCCACTGAACAATAAAACATGAAGGAATAATATCTGTTACACTGTCAGTTTATGATTGCATGATTTTCAAGTGCTAACAATTTATTTGCTATTGCAGCCCAGGTAGAAGTAACCTGACATTCCCAGATGACTCAATCCAGTCCTGATGAAAAAGAATCATTTTAAAAGTGCTCTGCAGGCATCAACAGCATATTTTCCTCCCCTCACCTCATTTGCCACCCACATGCTGGGGCTGCTAATTATAGCTGCTCCAGTCACACCTAACTAGCTGAATCAGTGCGAGCTGAGACAGAGAGTGAGCTATTCTATCAGACACTTTAATACAAGGATAGACGTGTACAAATGGTCTGTGTAGTCCAGAAAGATGAGTCTATTTGAAACAGTAATGACAAATTCATGTCCCATCTGTGCTGCATATGTCAAGAGTATTGAAATAATTCAATTCAGAAACATTCATTGGCTGAAGCAAATGCAGTTAATGAAAACTGCCTGTTATAATTGTGGTGTGCGAATAAATATGACATATGTACTGTTTATATGGGTTGTTCGCAATCCAGTGTGTGTGATTCGAGTCCTGAATAAGCCAGCGGTTCCCAAATTGGGGGGCGGGCCCTCCCGGAGGGGCCCAGAGCCATGAAAGGGGGGGCACAGTAAGACTAAATAACACTTATAGCTTTACACTGCAAGCCTTCTGCCACTGACATGGTTTTCACTGTAGTTAACGAAGAAGCAGCAAATAACCCAAAGACTTTTGTGGCACATTTCTTTGTACGTTTCTTTTTAAGCTTTGGGCTGCATGTGGTACTGGGATCGGGGGGGCTTGACATTATTGTCGTCAATGAAAAGGGCAAAAAAGGTTTGGAAACCACTGAAATAAGCATTCTGTGGTTCATTGTCATGCCAGCTCTCTTGGCTCTTTCTCTAACATTTGTGTGTGCTCTGACTTTGGATGCTCTGGAATATATTTAGTCTTAAGATGTTTTGCATGAAAGTTTGTGCAGAAATGATGTCAGTTCAACCTGTAAAGCATCAGAAAACCATGTTCCTCTGAAAAGCTTATAAAGAGGGTGGTAAACACTTCTTTATGTAATGATGCGTAAGAGACTGGAATTTGTCTTTGATCTCTTCAAACTTAACACAAGAAGCTCAACAGAGGCAGCTTTTACAAAAGCTTGTGACACAGGCAAAGGGAGTTAATTTCTTAACCAAAAGAAGCAGTCATTGGGCATCAAGTTGATGGCTTACATTTTGGTAAGAACCTGGGCTTCAGATAGAGGATAGGAGATGCTGTCAGAAGACAGATCTAGTTTTTGTCATGAGGCAGCAGAAGATTAATCTCATGTCTGTCTAGTTTCCTTTGTCTACATGTTTGTGACACTGTTGCTAACAGTGAAATATGTCTGTCAGAACAAGGAGAGAGGAGGCTTGCTGGAGTGTCAGTCATGGAAGTTGATTAGGCAAATCCAATGTCCAAACTGGCTTTGATACATGAATCCTTCTTAGTTAACTGCATTGAAGTGAATATAAATATTTTCATGCACATCTTTCATGCTGATCTGACAAAGAATTAAAAGAGCTGTATGCTGCAACAGATTTAATAGTGAGGTGATGCATTTGTGTCATGTCATATCAAACCTCCGAGCGCTGTTACCACAACTCCTTTCCCCTCATTTCTCCTCCATACCCTTATCTCATCTACTCATCTCTAGTGGGAGAAAGAAAGTGGGAGAGGGGTTGGGGGAACAAATTAATTTATGTACAAATTGGGAAATGGGATAAGGAAAAGATTTTCTAGATTACAGTAAATAGATAATCCATCTTGCCAGGCTCCAAGATTTCAGTTTGTGGCCAGTCCGCATTTTATACTGGCAGCAAGAGGAGCTCTTGCTCACTGACTTGCCCTGTTCGTGGCTCCGCTTGTTGATCTGATCAGTTAAAGTTGTTTAGGATTATGATTTGCACACAAATAGTGGTCTGGATATTCTTAATTTTGATTTCAGGCTTTTTTATTTTTTTATTGTTTCACGCTTGGTTGAGCTATCTAATGCTTTCACGTGTTTTCTGTTAATCTTTGTTTCTGCAGAATATCATTCCTTATTTTTCTGTTTTTTGGCCAGTTCATTATCCACCTAGTTTTTATTTGTAATATTTCTGCATTAAAGCTGCTTTTCTTTTTTTCCTTTTGTTGCTAATCTAGCCATGTCCTGCTCCTGTCTGCATTTGGTCTAAGACTTATTACGTTATTACCTTTAGTCCACCATCTTTCCTGGCAACCTCTCCTTGATAATAAGACATTCAGTCTTGTGATCAAAGCAGCTCACATTGCAGTTCACTATGTGATTGTACATATTTGTTGTTGGATGAGGAAACTGATCCAGTATTAGCAACTATGTGGTGATTGAATTAGCCTCACAGTCCCATATCTGTGAAGAGCCAGCATCATATGGTGTTGATGGTGGACAGAGAACTGAAGTGCATATTTATCTTCTTTATATCACATTGTGGACTTTGTACGGTCTCTGTCTTATTAGTGGTACTGCTGCTTTGAGACCTGTAAGTAAGTTAGAGATGCTGTCACTTAGTGAGAACACATTTAGTTGAGTCTTCTGTCTCAGAGAAAACTGCTCATTCTGGCACAGTAAGTGCAAACAGGAATAATTTGACTCCTGTCTTGGTGCAGATTTCCCTGTACTGGCCACACTGCTGCAGAGTCCTGATGAAAATGTTGACTGTGACCTTCCAGGTCCTGTTTTTATTGCTAAAATGTTGTTTTCTTTTGGCACCATTCACTTGAATAAGGTAACATTTAAAAGTACTGGTGAGATTTTGAGCTACAAGGAAAAAAAAAATGGGATAGAAAGGGAGGACAATAGAAGGACGAACAGGAGGGATTTTGGCATCGAAGTTCCCTTGAGAGATGTGCAGTCTGTCGCTGTTGCCATTTCCTTGTCTCTCCTTTGTCTCTCATTTTACTTCCATTCAGACTTTGCATTCATGAAAAGTTCATGACTAGTTTTCTGTCTCTCATGCTGGTTCAGCCCCCCCCACCCCCCACGTGCTCTATACACTACACTTTTAGCCCGATCAATCCACTTAGAGACAGAGGACGTAACGGAAGAGACGTTAAGGGGGAAGATGAAAGGGGAGGAGAGTTTGGAGAGTAAATGATTCAAAGGTGGGAGGGAAAATTCTGGAAAGGAGAAAAAAAATATTACATAAGAACAAAGGACATTGAAAGAGGAGACACTCAGAAAGCATAAAATATATGAAATTAGTATCACTGATCATTTCCTGCCTTCATAAAATAGCAAATCCTATTTTTGGATCCAAAAGACTACATTCGGATCCTGTTCTTGGGGCATTATGTTGAGTGATAAACGTATGGTGGACAGAAGCCCTTCATTCTGCTTCTCACTACTTGCCCTTGATGTACAGTTGTGTAAAAAAAAAAGAAAAAAAAAAGAGCGAGAGACACTTTGTGTGGATGTGTGTGTGTGTGTGTTGCAGCCAGTCAATTATCATATTGTGGCTCCACAGTGCTGGACAGGGAGACAATGAGAGTGTGCATGAGAGGGGAAGAGGAGTAAGTGATAAAGATGGAAGGGAAAGGGGCTTGTGTGATAAATGGAGGGAGCGATGTGCTGACAGTACTGGCAGACTGAACTGAGGGGAGGGAAGGACACTGGTGTCATCTGCTTTGTAGTTCTTTTTCTTTGATGCATTCAGCAAAGTAAGAAAGCAAATTAACATTTTACCAACATTTTAACTCCTCTTATGTATACACACATACTGTTTATCAGCTTTTTTCATCTTTTGGCGCAAGCTGACTGTCCCGTTCTCATTCACGCACACACAAAGTATCAGTGCTGATATGCTACTGATGTTGGAACAGAGTCATCTGGCTGGAGAACAGTCTAGAAGCTTCATTCTCGTCTAAATTATTCACATTCTCTCCGCTGGCTGCATTACAATGTTGAGAACGTGCATGTTGGTATGAGAGAGAAGAGGGGCACATTAGACCAGCTATGTCCGTATATCTGAAGCATGTGTGTGTGTTTGAGTGCAATGTAATGTGATGTCTTCAGTGGAGGTGAGGCAGTGTGCACTTAGACAGTGAGAGGATAAACAGCATGTGTCTAATATGCAGCACTTATCCTATGGTGGGTAATGCGTTTCTTTTCGGTCAAGCCTTCATTCTGTAGACTTGGTTAGAAATATGACACCATTCACCAGGAATGGTATCAAAACTGAACCATGGGATATGGAGGGAACATAAAATCAGTTTCTTTCATGTGGAAAGCCTGAAATCTTTTTCATCTGCCAGACATGATTAAATATTGACACTGTAAAGCATCCTGGATTATTTATCATAGTCTTGACTGTCAACTTGAGTAGAAAGAAATTTGTCAAATGTTTTGCCCTAAGCTACATAAAAAATACAACAGGTCAAAGAACAGACTTGGGGCTAATGCCTAAAGCAGTCAGCATTATGTCAACATTTCTTCTTTTGTCTCTTTCAACAGCAAAGGCCAGTCCAACAGTCTCTGGCATCTTCCCTGTGCCGGGAGTCCCATTGGAAGTGCCTCCTCCTGACCCTCCTCATGTATGGCTGTTTTGCTACGCTGGCCTGGTGTGCACTCTGTCGCGTGCCTGTTCTAGGCTCCTCCTCCATCCTTCTTGGTGATGACGACGATGCCTACTACAATGACATCCTGCACTTGGAGAGTCCGTGCTCCAGCGGTTATGTCTACATCCCCTTGGCCTTCCTGGCAATGTTGTATGTGGTTTACCTGGTGGAATGTTGGCACTGCTTCTCCAAGACTGCCATGTTGGCTCATGCTGAATTCCAGGTATCTATAAAAGATGGCAGAGAATCTAAACTCATTTATTATTGTGCATGCACAAGCTTTGAAACAGTATCAAAAAATCACTTGTAATGATGGTGTTCAGGAGATATAAACAATAATCACCCAAAAGAGTTTATTCAAAAACACAATTTTACCATTTCACTCTCAAGCATGGGATGAATATTTGTTTGCAGAATCTGTTGGAATTGAGCTGAATTGAGGGCATCAGTCTACTTTTTTGTCTACTCTGGCTTGCTCTTTTATCAGGAGCATGTTGCATTTTGAAATTTTTTTATATCTTCTATCAAAAACAGACCTCTAGAGGAGAATTTAAAAGAATCATTGCAATAAAGACGCTTCGGCAGGGCCTGTTTTGCAACAGATTGCACAGACATTAGCTTTCTGCTTTGCAAACAATAGCAACATTAATTGTTCCAGCTTGTACTGCCAGTGCATGAATTTTTCAAGCAATAATCTCATTTTTATCTCATTAGTTGTGGAAAGTTTACTTACATATTTTAAAGGTGGCTTTAATTGATTTGATTCATCCTTCAAATTGTCATGCAGGAAGTGTATGAGCGTGTGCAAAGACTTCAGCAGGCCACTCCCTGTATTTGGTGGAAAGCCATTAGCTATCACTATGTAAGGAGGACCAGACAGGTGACAAGGTACCGCAATGGAGACGCATACACAACCACACAGGTAAGGTAACTCCCCCTGAAACACACATTTCTTTTTTTTTTTTCCTACCCACTATTTTTTTATTGCACTTTTATTAGCTACACTGTTAAATTTTCAGTCCACAGAGAAAATGTGCAGTTAACCACTCAGCCGAACATCAATTATTTAAAAAAAATAGCTAAATAAATATATATAAGTTTCAGAGTTATAAGAGAATGAACAAATAAAACTAGTGAGACGCTAAAGATAATTTTAGCACACTAGCGGGCGATCAAGAGGCATTAGTCCATTCATCTCAATTATTTCCATTTAAAGTTTGTCCCAGTCCCAGTGACCAGCCTGATGTAAACATACAGCCCCATAAAAACTTCTATACAAGATTGTTAGCTTAGCCATTGAGTCCACAAGTTGGTTGCAACGCTGCATTTCCTCTGCTTCTTATAAATAGTCTCCAGGCCTTCAGCCAAGAAAAGGCCTGAACAATATGGGGGGGAAATCTAATTGCGATTTTTCTGAAAAAATTTATTGCATTTTATTTTGTGATTTAATCTTTTAAATTACAGATTCTGTTCAGTGTTAATGCAGAAATACATTTTCTATATGAGATGGAGGATTATCACAAGATGAAATCCAAATATGAACTGCTCTATATTCTCACATAAGGATGCAGGGTTAAGATATGATCAGCCTCACTTACCCACTGCAAGATGCAACCTGTGGCCAAAACACTGAAGCCTGAAGGTCACATTTCCTCTAGAACAGGCTTATACTTTGTCCTTTTAGGAGAAACTAAGCGGTCAGATGTTATTTATTTATTTATTTACATGGCACTTCATGATTTCTTTTCTACATACAGCATAGCTTTACCCCGATGTGCACACACATAGACACGTGCATGCACATGCAGGTGTGCACACTCCAACCAGCAGAGAACGCATGTTGGAAAAATATTAGGCTTCGGCCACCTGAAAATAAGATGGAAGTACTGTTTTCTATTGTTGTTGTTTTTAACTCCAAGGGAGGTGAAGATGGAAACACTTGTGTTGTGCTGAGAAGCGAAATCTACTGTTATTGTAGTCATTCCTGAGCCGTATTAGAGCTTAAAATTGATTAAGGTTTTGTCAACATTAACACATTATCTGAGAACTGAACTTTAATGATATTTAGAGCAACTCAGTAAAACCGTCTTTATTCTCTTCATCAGGACATTTTACAAGTTGGACTGTTTTATGTCCTCAGTGTTTTGTCCAAGCGTTTCAGTTATTTATAGAAAATTAATCCACAATGAGTGTAGCTGTCACATGATGTTTAATTAAAACATGCAGCCTAGCTCGTCTTCGCCTCGTCTTATTAAGGTGTTGAACCCTCTCACTTGGAAAAGTTGGATGAGGAGGAAGAGTAAGCCATGCTTTCTCCACAGATTTGCACAAACACCCAGTTAGTCTGTCCCCTCTGCCCTGCAGCTCTCTCCTCTCTCCTCCTCTCCCTCCCTTTCACCAGCTATGAGAGAGTGGATAATAAAAAGCAAGTATGTGGAATAAAATGCAATGCAATTCTGTTGAGGCTGAAACGGAGCAAAATCACGAACAATTTTGAAAAACCGGCCAGGTACATTTTTTTAACTCTCATAAGGAGGAAATGTCCAGGTAAAAGGACCCTACTCTTGCATAAGAAAGAACAGGAATTATGTCTGAGGCGAGTGGATTTGTTGAACTGTGGATGCTGCAAGTTTAAAACCTGGATCATCTTCAGTTGCAATTTCAGTTTAAAAATGATTAATTGTTCAGTGTTTGTCTAGTACAAAGCTAGCTGGGATGGCTGAGCTCCTGTTTGCTAATTCCACAATTCGGTAAAATATAGTTTCCAAGCTTTTAACATGTTGTTGTCTAACATATGTAACATGTAACTGGCTTTGCTTTACTCAGACTTTGAGTCATTTTCTAAACTCGTGTAAGAAATATTTCTACATTAATAGTGTTGAGTTGTGTGCAGCTATAAGCAGAAAAAATATTAATTAGTAACCGTGCTTCTTATTTGTTTTCCTTTTCTCTGTTTCTCTTTGTTTATGCCTTCATCAGGTTTACCATGAGCGTGTGAACACTCATGCCTCAAGTTCAGAGTTTGACTATGCCCGCTATGGTGTTAAAGATGTGTCAAAAGCACTGCTGGACCTGCAGTTGCATCCTGCCGTTCGCCTCCGCTTCACAAAGTGCTTCAGGTGCCTGCAGTAATCACATTAATCCGTTTCAAAGCAACTGACTTAAAATAAAGTTTGATTTTAGAGGTATCTTTTGTTGTTGTAATCGGGTTTTTTTTGTTTTTTTTTTGCATGCTTCAGCTTCTCCAGTGCACGGGCTGAAGCAGCCTACCTCACCCAGGTAAGTTGTAGCTGAAAGTGTCCCTAAGTTAATATGCTTCTGTTCTTAGACTTTTGAGTTTGATACAATCCAAGTATTCTTTTAGAATTTTAAGTCAGTTCTGACAGTATGTTGTTTCTTTTTCTGGAACTGCAAGCGTGCGCGTTTCTTCGGGGAGAACGAGGGGCTTGACGACTACATGGAGGCCAGAGAAGGAATGCATCTGAAGAATGTGGATTTCCGCGAGCATATCCTGGCGTTTGCAGATCCTGCTCATCAACCATGGTTTTCCAGGCACAGGGTGTTCTGGCTGGCTTCTGCTTTCCTCCTGTCCTGGCCACTGCGGGTAGTGTCAGAATATCGCACGGCGTATGTTCATTATCATGTGGAGAAGCTATTTGGAGAGGATGAGGACTCTGGTGGAGGTGGAGGAGGGCCTGGTGGAGGTGGAAGAGGCGATGGGGTCGAAGGAGGAACTGAGAATGGAATCCATCCAGGACGAATTGGGATCGGAATTGGCCTAAATGGCACAAGCTACAGAGCTATCTCGCGTGTCAATACAGTAGATATGACTGAATTGGAGTGGCACATCCGCTGCAACCAACAAATGGTCCCCAGCTACTCTGAGGCCCTCCTCATGGACTTAGACACAAGTGGAGGAACAAATCCTACAGCCTCTACACCCATCTCTGGGCCTTCGAGCATCACCCCCACCACGGGGACAAATCCGCCTCCCCTGGCTCTGCCTGTGGTCTTTAACTCAGCTTATCTCCTCCAGAGTTGCCCCAGATGTCGGAGAACCACATCAAGTGCCAGTCTTCCTTCCAGGCTAAGGGCCCCGATGGGAACCACAGCCCTCCTGAACGCTACCGTAGCAGGGATAAGAGCAGCAGGACCAGGAGGCGGAGGTATAGGAGGAAGACTGGTGCTCAGTCGGAGTGGATTCTCTCTAGGGAGACTTGGAGGTGGGCGACAGAACAGCCTGTTTCATTCAAGAAGTATGGGGGGAGGACTAGGAGGAAGCAGGGAAGATGGAGGAGGAAGTGGGGGTGGAGGAAGTAGTGGAGGTGGTGGTGGTGGCAGTGGAGGAGGAGGAGGAGGAACTGGAGGATTTCTGGGGTTAGGCTCAAGACAGAACAACGAAGAGACCAGAGGAGTTCTTGAAGGAGAAGGTGATGATGATGAGGAAGAAGAGGAGGAGAGGAGAAGGGAAGATGGGGGAAGAGAGAGGGATGAGGAAGCAGAGCAGGAAAGCAGAGGAGGAGGAGAGGGGAGAGAGGCAGAAAGGGATCGACCTCCATCTTACCAGGACGCATTCTTCTTTCCTGTTCTCATCATACATGGAGAGGAGAGCTGCCATGCTGGGGATGACATGTGATGGAGAGAAAAATTAAAACATTAATGGCAAGATGGTTTGGGCTGCACCTGAAAGGACATACCGAATACACAGTAAGAGCAAAGAGAAAGAGGTTAAAAAAAAGATCTGTGATGGCATAACCAAGGCAACACGGGGGAAGTTGCAACTAAAGTTCCAGTAACTAAAAAGGAGAAGATGCTGTGAGAAGTGAGACTAAACAGAGCAGGCCGGGATAACAAATGGAGGGGATTTAAACACATGTAGTGCGTTCTGTAAAATGTCAGTAAACCCACTTGTTCAGAGGGAGACGTGAGCTGATGGAGAATGCTGTTGCAAGATAAGATGGAGTACAAGAACGGGAGCGAAGGCAAGAAAATCCTTGCAGCTGAAAGCTTAACTGCTTTAAACTTAGGAAAATCTGTTTCCAGATATATCTATGCAGGAGTGGGAGGGGTAACAAGTCTAAAGATAGTAGCTTGGAGAGCAATGGAGAGACACTGAGCCAGCTGAGTGGTATATGTTGTTTTTTTCCCATAAGAAAAAGAATTCGATAAATTAAAAAACAAGAATTGGAGAGATTAAACTATAGGCCAAAAGGAAATCCAGAACAGAGAGAGTTTCTAAATATTTCAGACGTGAAAGGAAAAAGAAAAGATAATTAACAACTACTGACTGTGATCCTTTGATGAATGAGAAAGAAAAGACTTCTAAAAAATTGAAAGGGACAAAACAATGAGGCAAATATAATATTTAGCATCAGAAAAACAACATAGGAAAAGACCAGACGACTCTAAATATCCACTTTACAGATGATTCAGATTCTTTAAAAAATGCCAAACAGTCATAAAAAAGATCCAAAGAGGAGAAAAAGATGCAGGATTGGTCACAAATATGTAATACTCTAATCTAATAGAGAAATCCAGAAAATTTCCAAAGAGGTCTACATGGCATGTAAAATCCTCTACATGACTTGGATCATCACCTGACCAGTCTCTCTTACAGCAGACCATGCCACCGAAAGCTAAAACATTGATTTCCTCCTCATCTCGTCACGCTGCCTCACGCCCTCCTACACCATTAGCTTCTCCACCACTCTGTCCATTACTGTTATGAAGCTGATAGAAAGCAAACTCCATCAAAAGTAGAGCAATTGCTTCCTCTACTGCTCAGCCCCTCATTTCTAGAGCCATCTTCTCCACTCCCTCCATTTTCTCACAACTTCCCCTCACTCCTCTCAGAAAACCACAAGTGGATAGATGTAATTCTGAGAAGCATATCTACAGTTTTTTTTTTCTTTAAACATGAGCAGTAAAATGCAGTTTTTGTAATTAGTGACTGCTGAATTAACAAAGTTGAACAAAAATAGATCCAATTCCTCATTTGCTTCCCTCCTCTGCTTCTCTCTTATATTTTAAAGTGGTAGTTATGTGATATTCTTCTCTCCGGAGATGCTGGAATCAGATTTCATCTCAGCTCACTTCACATATCACATCTCCTTTCGGCTTCGGTTCCTACCCAGGGATCATATTTTATAATTCAGATATTTCCAACTCATATGGAGTCTTTTTTAACGACCTCTATATTTTTTTAAAAAGCAGAATGAGATTCGAACAAATAAAGAAGAGAACATACAAAGAGGAGCCTTAACATGGAAATGAAGTTTTTAAATGTAAGAGTAAAAATGTTGGTCATTTTTTCACCAGTTCTGTCAGTAAAGTTCAGCTAATAAGTTAAAGTTAAATTACCTCCCAATGAAAGACCTGTACAGTATGAAGAAAAAAAAGATATAAACAGAAAACATTTCTCGAGTAACACTATACTATATATCACAGTATGTGTTTAGGCATGAAAAACCACCTCGATGTCTAATTTACGTCCATACCGTTGGACTGCATGGGAATCAATACGTGAGCTGTTGAGCTCAGCAGCCATTCCTGCAGTTAAAATAAAAAATTAGAAGAAATTTTAACCGCTATATATATTCAATGTGGTTGTAATGTATTAAAAATAAGCCCCAATTGTCCACCCAAAAGCAGAATAGCTTTGGTCAAGTTGTGCTAAGCTGCTGCCTCCTCCATTAGAAGATTCACCTGCAAAAACAGAACAAAAAAGAAGAAACTATCCTCTCTGAAATGTTACATCAATATTAAACGAGTTTGCTGGCATAAAAATGCATGAAAACAAGCTAGTAGTAGCGATGTAGAACTAATGGCTAACATTGCAACATGCAGTGCCAAATAGTCGTGATCTATACAGATTCAACACAAATATGTAGACAAGAATCCAGAAGGATGGACCCAAGAGAGGCAGTTGGCACAGACCGTACAAGCATCTGTGTAAATACTTTACAAAGCACAGAAACCCTGCTGAAGTAGCACCTTAGAGTAGTTAGATGAGCATTTCTTAATCGTTCTGCTAGAGGTCCTCCAGAGATTATTGCCCCTTTCTGATATCACAGGGGTCTCCTTTCTGCTCTCTCTGCTTACTTTTGACATGATTATGAAAAGCACACTCGAAGAATCAAGTTAAAGAGAAATCTGGGGGGGCTTTATGTTGACCACACACAGGCACCCAAATATGGAGAAGGCAGCATCCAACCTGGATTCAGCAGATATGGAGGGGAACTTTTTTTTCTTTTCTTTTCATTCATTAAGATCCCCATTAGTTACTGAGACTCAGTGCAACTTTGTGGAAAAGATATAAAAGTGGAGCATGATTGCTGACCTGGTTTGGTGTAAGGGACATTTACACGTGTACACACCATGACACACATTCATGCACTGAATCTGGTCCATGGATCTTCTGGAGCTTTTTGAGGACATAACACTTAAGTGTGCACAAGAAAACTAACGGAAGAAGTCATAAAAAGGAGATCTGACGAGGACAAGAAGTTGTGAGCAACTGGACTGGGCAAGGCAGACCATGTGAGAGTAAAAGACAAATATTTTTTACATCATTTAATCATTACTTCAGTCTCTTGACTTGTGGAAATGACTGTCTCTATGAACAAAAAGAAGCACTAAAAAGCACTAAACACATTTTTGTGTTCATTTGTTTGCTGATGTGTTTATTTTACTACTGTGTTTTTATTTATTTATGTTTAGTTCTGTTTAATGTGGCTTGAAAAGATCTGGTCGTATGTATTTTTTCTCTTATATTTTAAATCAGTTAATGTAAATTCAATCTGTAATCCCAAGTTTTTACATCTACATACTTGAGTAATTATTTCAGGTTTAAGTAAATTGCAAATGCCTTTGTAAGCTTCAGAAATTCCTTGTGTCTTAGTTGTTTTCTACTTTCTAATATATATTTTTTTTTGTAAAATAAGTTCTTCCGGCTGTCCTGTAATCTTAGGTTTCACTTTGAGTGCAGTGTTTAGATCCAGATATACTTGTGAGTCTTGTTTGTGTATTTATTTGTTGATTTATTTCTGTTAAGTGTATAACACTTTCTATGTGTTGTTAATGGATATTTATATGCAGTTTTATTATCTCAAGAGTGTGTCAAAGTGTGTCAGCTGCTTCAGGTGTGCCAAGAGAATTCTGTGCCCATGATGTCTTACACAAACACAATCATGTGTGCTTGCATGTTTAGTCACAGCAGTAAAGCAGCCATTATAACAGCTTATTTTAGAGTAGAGTCGTATTAATTCCAGACCCATAATCATCCTGGACATGCAGTCTTAGAAACAACATGAACACACACATAAAGTGTGCTGGGTTGCCTTTGTATCCCACGTTGCCAACTTTTTTTGCTCAGGATTACAGTTGATGATGCGTTCCTGTGACACCACAAACCCTTTTTTTCATGCACACACACATCCATTAACATGCCAAAGCAAAACAAAAAGAAAGTTACAAAGAAATGCCTGCAGATGCACACTGATGTTAACAGTTTACACAGTGCAAAAGAGCATTCTGTAACAACAGGGTGGATTTACTCAAAATAATAGAAATATATATAGATAAATTACAGCATAAGTATTACAGAACCATTGTCACCAACATGCACAGTTTAATTACTATACACTATGTATTTGGTGCAGATTTAGTGTAAATCCATCCAGAATGTTTAAAGTTAAACCTGGCTAAGTGGACTTTTGTCCACTAGATGGCAACAAAGCCTTAAATGTTTCTTTGTTTTGAGGGCACACTGACTAGTGATCCAGACAGGTGGAGAATAGCTGCTGTTCTGTCCAGTGTGGGTTTAAACTCAAGCATGTCAACCAGGTCATCACCACTGGTTTATAAAGGAAAACACTCAAGCTTTGACTTAATTGCCTGAAAAGAGGCCAGAAGTCAACTTGTCACGTTTCACCACACAGAACAAACTGCAGCGTTATTGTGCATTTCTCTTCTCGGCCTTCACTGATCTTATTTTCCTTTAACTGGGACTGAATGTGTTGCGGTATTACCCATAACCCTGCTTCTAGTTGGGCTACATATGTTGCTAAGCAGCTTTCTGAACTTATAACCACGAGCAATGGGAGCTTCAGTCACCAAGATGACGGCACTGTTCGATAAAGATGATTCACGTTCTGTGAGCCTTCTTTACCGCAGCCTAACTCAAAGTCGGGCTGTTTGCTCGACACAAACAAAATGAGAGGAAGGAAGTCAGTCTGGGTTGTGATCTGCATTTTTCAGGAAAAGTAAAAAGTTGTGTGAGTATTCTGATCTTGTTTTCCACCTTACCAACATCATACTTGACTATATTATGGAATGCTATTACAAATATGACCAGTGTATTGTCAATACTGTTACTGTTACGCTTGTGATGGAGTCAAGTGGTCATGCCAAATTTGTCCAGCACTGTAAAATACCATGTCTAGGATTGGTTTGACTCGAAGTCACATGAATTCTTGCTACAGTCGAAGCTTTTCTCTATGTGTGGTGATCAGTCGAACACATTTCCCTATTATTATAGAACTGCTGAAACAGGACAATTCGAAATAAACAAAATTGCAGTTTTCATTGACAAATAGAGTAATTAACAGAATTCAGAGTATTTCTCTGGTTATTTTTGTGACCTAAAATCATTAGACAGTGTAATAGTTTTTTCTTATTCCCTGACATTTGCTCACTGCTCTTTTATAACAATAATACTAGTTTCAGTTGTGAGAAATTGTACTTCTCTTGAGCCTTGTACCTGTGGTGATCTATATTTAGTATCAGTGGCCTTTGTTTTTTGCACTGGAAGAATGAGCTGCTGTGCGTTGATGCAACATCCCACCACGTTAAAAAGGAGTGTGCTTTTCCTATTTAATGTCAATAGCATTTAAAAACAAATAGATTAATTAGTTAACTGGCATGCAGAACGTTCAGTGCGAGGCAGGATCAGGGTGAGTTTAAAATGTCATGATTATGGTTAAAGATATGGTTAAAGACGAATTGGGTTATACCCAACCGTGTCATCTGATAGTTGGAAAGCAAAGCTATGGTTATGTGAAACTTTGAGTCAACTCAATCAGTGGCTTCTAATTGCTAAAAAAAACCCAGCTCCTCCTATTCCAACTTAAAAATTCATCCTTTTATCACCTGCTAAGTATTTAATGCTGCTGGATTACTTGTGAACCGTCAAACAAATGAATTGTTTCCACAGTGTAGCTGTTTTGTACGGAGTTAAAACGATAATGTTGCACATAGAAAAGCATTATTGTCTTACACAAAGATGTGTGAAAAGAAGCCAAGAATGGGCTTTCTTGTTGGAGCACCAAAAATGTCTGCAGTATCTCAGCTAATGAATACGTAACTGATAATGAGATTGTCAATATCACACCAGATTGTAGCTTTTGTCCCAGGCCTGTGCAGGAGAATGTAATTATCCTTTGAGTGGATGGCGACAGTGAAGGTAATGGAGCTGGTGGTAATAACACTGTCAGCTGATGTGAGCCTGGCGATGATGATGATGATGATGACAATTATCATGAAAGATACAAATAAAGTCAATCTGCTTGGTATACCAGGGTTTGTCTTTAGATTTTTCTTGCTAATCAAGTTCATTAATTTTCTCATCTGGTAGAAATAGTATTCTATAGTTATAGTATATGAAGAAAAATATATCCTTTAATTCTTTGAGGAAGTATATAAAAAATAAAAAATTACCTCTGGCAATTATAAACTTATACTATAAAGACCTATTCATAGTCAAATGAAGCACAATTCTATCTTTCTGTCTAGCTCTGTATGACATTTTTATAAGATTTAGTCATTTTTTAGCTGCACTTAACCAACATGTACAGGAACAAAACACAATGGGATGAAAACAGACATTCAGAGGAAGATGCTGTTAAATCTCTACAACATGATGTAATGTGAGAGGCTGTAAGTCTCTTATCAGATTCTTAAATTTGTGGAAGAAGGAACTAAAACACTGAATACTAAATTGCATACAAACACACACCATGCATAACTGCTAAATTAGGTTAAAATAGAGGGCAAATCTTTGACAAGAGCTGAAACATCCATCACCAATATGGTGGCTTTAAGTGGCTACAATAACATTTTATTTTATTTATTTATTTATTTTTAAACTCAGACGATATACATCAACAAGACAGAAATAGAAATCTTATAAAACAACAATAAAAAAAATGTTTACTTAACATAATCAAAATTAAGAGATCACATCTTTTTGTAAAACACCACTGATCTTTTTGTTGTTTTACATTTTTAGTGAGATGTGATTACATTATAATTGTCCTTCTTTAAAGTTATTCACTTTGCGATTTCTTCTCTTCTTTAAGCCTTTAAATCTTAGTTTATTACTCGCAGAGACACCAGCAGCACAGATGCAGAAGATGACGTCTTGTTGCCAGGGGCAACAGACAAGTTTAAACATCTTATAAGTCTACCGCAGTTCACGCATCTGACATGCGACCTAAAGTTCTTTACCAGACACAAAAAAACAACAACGGAAAAAGAAAAAACAGTATAAAACGGTTAATAAATTAAGAGAGAAGAAAGTTTTTATCTTGGTTATAGAAGCAGAAAGCAGGTTGGAAGCATGAACACAAACTGGGAGCTGCTTTACTGGAAATACGCCAGGAAATAAGAGGTCAATTACCTGAAATGTTTCCTTACTTCTTCCAGTAAGTATTTTTAGCTTTAGTTGTGTTTTAAAAAATGTATTTTGTATCTCAGGGCCACAATACAAATAATAATTAAAAAAATCCTAATTTAGTCAGTTTTGAGAACTAATGAGGAATTTATGAGGCACTTTAGCGATTTGTTTAACTTTTCTCAATTTATTAGATTGATCAGCTGGAAGGTTATTTTGTATTAGTAATTTATTCGGGGGTTTAAAATTATTCATAAAGGTTATTAATATATGAAAGATTGATGGAGACAGACTGTGACAGGTTGTTCATGTTTATGCTGGATGGGATTTGTCTTGTGTGTTTCAGGAACACCCCATCGCGTTGAATTGACTTTGATGTATGCTGTGTTGTCTAACTTCACAGTTCTGCTGTAGATCTGTTTATGTCTGGTGTCGTACGTCTTGAGTCCTTCTTGTCATGCATTTTCATCTGATTTGCACTCCACAGAGACAGACAACAAAGCACTTTTGACAAAAGTCTGTCAACTCAGTAATGTAGGAGTCAGGAAGTGGAACACTTTCACTAGATTTTGCACATCTCATGGGACTGTCAACATGGTTTCCTTATTTTGATCAGGTTACTCCTCTAAATAAAGAGTGACTATTTGATATCATGTTTATTAAGTTGGGAAATCAGATCAGGATGAATACATCAAACACGAATAGCTTTAAACATAGTGTCCTTTGTGGCTTTACTTGCATTGTTTTACTCACAGTGCATGCTTGTGGGTAAGACAATAGAGTCCAGCAGGGTTTTGCACTAACCCTGAGTATGATGCTTCAATCATCTGTAATCAGCCAGCACACCTGACACTCATCCTGTAATCAGGCTCTGTGATACCTAGCTTCTCAATCACTCAGTGCCAGTTTGTTGTGTCAACAAGTGCAGGAATACTTTCCTCCTTTATAATTCAGATTGGTACTTTCCAGCCTGTTGTACACGGTTTAAATCTTCCACTTAAAAAGTAAGCCAGTGTTTTTACCTCTGAGCCTGTGTCCTGTTTTTTGGGTCCTACTTCGTCTCTTAAAAAAAAAAAAAAAAATGTTTAGTTTATTTACAAGGGAAAATGCACAATAATCAAGATAAAAATTTGAATTTAAAATGTAAATGTGCCAAATAGCAAGTAGTACAACACAACATACAGTACAATTTTTGTGACTTGGAAGCTAGTGTTCAACAATCAAGAAATGTTGAAACATATATGTAAAATATTACAAAAATGACGACAATAAGAAAATGATTTTTTTCCCAACAGATTTTAAATAAAATGCTGCATTTATAGTAAATGATAAATGTACTTATAGCGCTTTTCCAGTAAACTTGACCACTGAAAGTGCTTATAATTTAAAAAAAAATTATAACTTCCTTGATTCCATGAAGAAAAAAAAAAGTATATTAATGGCGAAGTATAACTCTGTTTAACACAAACCGTAATTTCCCTGCTGTTTCTTCAGGCCTCACAAGGAGAAACAGCTCGTGGTGTCACAACCTATGCACCATTTAGTCTGTAATAGATTAAATTCTCTTGTGTGCTGGTGGTTTCAAGTGTATAAATTATCTGCAAATTGACAATTTCTTTTGCATAAGTAAGAATCCTTCATCACTATAACATGAACTCAGGCCTGCAGTCATTTTCTAGCTCCAGTCTGATTTAATAGGAGTATCTGAAACTGGTGTACACTTTGGTGTACAGCAGCATTCATGTTCTGCCATTATATAAGATGTAATGTTAAATACAACTGAGAAAGGCATGAAGGTATGTTCAGCACAAAATCTGATAGGCTGCAAGTACTACAGAATAAAAAAAACTGACCAAACAGCTACTGTAATAGATGCAGCTTCAGTAGTATTATGTTGTGAAAATCTGGTGACTGGATCTGAGCATCACTGCAGTAGTCTCCATGCCTGGTTGTAACAGTAAGCTGTCATCTAACGTGACATCAACAAAAACAGCCTCCTGTGTTGCCACACCTTTTCTCAGCAACTGATGTGCGTATCTGTTTGCAGACGTATTGGTGCTCCTTTCACCCTTCTCAGCTGCTGGTGTTGACAGTCTTTCTGGTGCTTGATGTTAGCCCGCTGAGCTCTTGACTGCTGCTGCAGCTCTTTCCCCGTCTCCTTTTTCTGGACTGAAAGGAACAGCAAGAGGGCAAGGCAGAAGAAAGCAATATGTTGAGGTAAAGACCTTTTCAATAGAGCAGTTTCTAAAAAATGTATTGCAACAAAATGCACAGATGATGTAAATAAATCATGTTTTTAATATGAAAGAAATAAGAAAAGAAATAAGAAAATGGGGGTTGTTTACCTCTGTGTTGCAAACATCTCTGTTAGTGCTTAGTTTTGGGACTGAAGAGACAACCGATCTAGTTTAGAAAAGTGTTTAAAGGAATTTTGGTTGCAATCCTGTGAACACATGTCTGTGGTCTTCGTACCCCTTCACTGGCTTCCTGTTGCTTTTTTGCATTATACTTAAGATGGTATTGGTTGCTTTTAAAGTTTTAGTCTTTAACTGCAATTCAACTGTGACGCTGTGTAATATGTAAATAAAACAATGCAGTGATTTGCGGACTTCATAAAACCATATTCCCAAGAAAAGAAACATATCAGTTGTTGAAGTTGTACTTTTTTGTGGAAAATAGGAACTCATTTTTAATTTAATGGAAGCAACACTTCTAAAAAAAAAAAGTTGGCCCAAGATGGTGTTTAACATTGTGCATCACTCCTGTTTCTTTTAGAAACTTTTAGAAACTACCTGTTGTTTCTGGAGTTATTGGGGTTGAATGTTGTTTTATTCTTGTCTGGTGCAGGATTCTAGCTGCTTAACAGTCCTGGATCTTCGTTGCCTGACTTTTGATGAACAAAGTGTTTTCTGTTGGTGAAAAGTCTGGACTACAGGCAGGTCATTTCAGCACATGGACTCTTTTCCTGTGAAGCCATGCTGTTGTGATAGATACAGTATGTGGTTTTATCATCATTTTGCTTAAATATGCAAGACCTTACCTGCAAGAGGTGTTGTCTTGATAAGAGTAGCTCTAAAACCTCGATGTACCTTTCAGCAGTGATGGTACCTTCACAAGGATAAGCTGCCTACACCGCAGGCACTGATTCAACCGCTTATCATCAAAGATGCTGGCTTTTGAACT